>NW_004624835.1:1564329-1716558 GCF_000247695.1 Heterocephalus glaber | reverse complement strand
ATTTTGAAAGATAGTTTTGCAGGGTACATCAATCTGGGTTGGAGGCTGTTTTCCTTTAGGGCTTGAAATACATCACCCCAAGCTCTTCTTGCCTGAGCATTTGCGTTGAGAAGTCTGCTGTGATTCTGATTGCCCGTTCTCTTCTTGGGCTGATTGTTTTCCCAACATTCCTAGCCATGTTCTGAATCAGTGCAGTTGCTGGCCAGTTGAGGGCAAGAGCATTCTTCTTCCCTGGCTTCTATTCTTCCCATACAGTTGTGGCAGGTGCTCAGCAACCTTGGTGCTTTTTTGCTGTCCCCAAATGCCACCCTCACCAGCCTTTTTTCTTTTTCTTTTTTTTTTTTTCTTTTGGTAGCAGGGATTGAACTCAGGACCTTGCACTTGCAAGGCAGGCGGCCGAACCACTGAGCTAAATCCCCAGCCCTCTGAGCAGCCTTTTAATCTCAGGAATGGCATGAATTCTGTTAGCTGTGGTTGAATGCCCCTCTGCAGTGTCACTGCAGTATCCTGCCCTGTGACGTGGATGAAATAGTGACGAAAAGCTTGCAATTTAAAGTGGAAAAGTCTGTGGCTATTAAGAACATCTTTGCAGTTCTGGGGGAGGATACTAGAGTACTGAACTCTAGGACCCTCTCAGCTTCCAGCCAGGTTGATAGTATTAATTTTAGGACTATTTGTTGTGAGTAACAGAAGGAAAGAAAGACAGACAGATGGATGTCCAGGTGGAAGAGAGGAGGGAAGAAGAGAAGAAAGAGAAAAAGAGAGGAGAGGAGAGGAAGGAAAAGGAAAGGGCAGGAGAGAGAGAGAGAGAGAGAGAGAGAGAGAGAGAGAGAGAAATGAATGGGGCAGTAAGGAGGGGAAAAGAAAGCATGAGGGTGAGAAGGAAAGGAGGAAGCCAGGCAGGCTCAGAGAACTAAAATGATGAATCCACAGATTAAACAATGTCCTGGGGACTAAAATGCTGGCTTTTTTTTTTTTTAAATGATTCCCTTTCTCAGGGTGTCCAACTTTGGGAAGCAAAGGAGCTGCTGGTACCTATCCCACCAAAAGAGGAAGTGTTTTCTTCCCAGTAGTTCTAAAGCTGACCTACATTCAAGTCTCAAGGACTCTGCCTGGGTCATGGCCACAGCCCCGAGCAAGGGCATAGGCTGGGCCGCTGTGAAGGGCCAGGCCGGGTCTCGGAAGTCCGGAGAGCATCCCTGCTCCTCAGATATTGAGGACAGGAGCGGCCTGTTTCCTATGGAAAAACCTCAGGGCCTTTAAATCAGGAGGAACAGATGATGTCACTGGACCCATAGATGTTCAAAGCCTACACCCAGCAAGAGTCCAAAGAAAAATTACCTGAGTGTACGACCTCAGGTTGTACGGCCTCCTGTCTTTAGATTGTTTTCTTTTAGAAGGAAGTTCTTACATGATTTTTGTGCATGAGTGATTTCCTTGGAACATAGGAGATGGTAATAAAAGAATTGAGAGGTTTGGTCTTCCTCTGGGAAACCATACTTCATTCGGCCAGGAGGAAACACCTAAAAAGTCACTTGTGACAGAAGTTTTAGTGTTTTACTCAGTTCAGCTTGGATGTTCTCAGCTTCCGCCGTGTCATTTATCCTAAAGGTTTGTGAACTTGCAGATGAGATCATTACGTTAATGAGTTACCCAGAGCATTGTTTTACACACAGTAGATGAGAAATACATATTCGTATCCATGATGAAAAAAATTGGATTTTCTAGAATGTATGCATGTAAGCATTGCTAATTTTCAGAGTTCTTATGAAATTGAACTGAATGAGGATGCTTAAGCTTCATGATTTAGTTTTCCTAATGTATGCTGTGTCATAGAAACTTGCTAGGGAAAGTGGTGTGTTAACTTTTCAAATCCGGGAGTTTTTGTAATTATCGGGCTTTGAAAGACTCTGCTTGTCAGACCCCTGGTGATTCTCAGACTGCCCTCGTCAATGCTGTGACGAGACATCTGTACCCACTAAATGTGAAACCGCAGGAGGAAAAAACATCGAACATTGCTGATTTTGTGTTAGGAAGCAGAGAAGTGTACACTCGTGTTGGACAAAATCAGCAGAGTTTTCAAGATGAATTGTGTTTTTCCTCTTTTTGCCTCGAAGAAACAAATAGAAACCCTATCAGAGAGTGCTGTGTTCAGACGGGCTAATGGTCTTTACTCAAGTTTGCCCACCATGGAGGAACTGACTACAGTAGATGGCGCGCATGTGTGTGTGTGTGTCTGTGTGTGTCCCAGGAGTGTTCCAAAATTTCTAACTCTGTGACCAAATCCTGTGCAGCATTTGGATCCATTTGGGAGTCATGATTGCTGTCATTGTGCCCCAAGAACCTAGAATACTTTTCTCTCTTACCTCCTGGTTTTCTCTTTGGGTCTCTAGAAAACTGAACTGCGGTTAATCTTTGTGCGAGGCCCGATTTCTAATTCCTTGTTATAACCAATGACAAGGTGAGATTTTGGGCAGCTGCTCTTGGGACTGGTGTGAAGACAGATTGTGGAAGCACAGATACTCTGTGACACTTTGGAGGGTTTTAAAAAATCTTTTCACTTTCAGCTACAGAGTCCTAGGACAACTGCTTCAAATTTTGTAGATACTAGGTCCTTCCTGACTAAAATTCAGAGTGCTTTTTCATGTTATTAATTGCATTAAGAGGCTTATCCTGAAAGCTAATGGACTTTTTCCACCTGTTAACCACCAGAACCCTTCAAATCCTCCCTGGAACTGCGGGTAGAACGATGCTCTAGACTAAGTGGTCCTGTCCTGCAGAAACTGGGCACTTCAGTACGGTTTGACAAAAAGCTTTTACTCCTTAGTGGAGTAGTCCCTAGCTGTATTGCTAAGGGAAAGAAAAAGATTTTATATCTTTACAAATATGAACTAGATATTATCCATCACCGCTATCACTGTGAAAATTCATGTTGCTTCCACCCTTAGTCAAGTAGTGTTTTGTTGTCAATCTGGGGTTCTGCTGCCTTAGGGTGCATTAGGGGCATTGCCACCAGACTGCTCACAGGCATGGGAGGGAGGAGCACCAAGCCTTCCTACCCTGGAGTGCTCGGTAGCTGGCCGCAGAGTGGTGCTAAGCTGCAAGTCCATCTGTCTTACTGCTCGTCTGTTTTCCCTTCTTCCCTCCTTCCTTTTCTTCCTTCCTTAAATTTTAGTTTGGAGACCATTGGCACCCTTTTGTGATTGTACCAAAATCAATTTTACTTTCCATATCAGCCATCCAAGTGAAGTATACTGTCTAGTTTTTAAATAACTTCTCAAAGCTTTTAATGTTAAAAAAAACTCCCAAGAAATGTAATTTTAATGACGATATTGAAAAACTTTAGCTTGAACCTGATATGCTAATTTTTACCCTTCCTAAGTAACTTTATGTCCAACATATTAACTCAAAACTGGGTGATTATTGTAACCATATTGACCATTTCAAAAATTCAGTAGGCATAGGTGCACATTATTTTAAGTTTCTGTATAAATACCTATACTATTAGATTGTAAAACAATCAAGAAATCAAGTCTTTCAGAGTTATCTATTGCTATTGTTTCTTCTGCACTGAAGCCCTCACCATGGCCATTACGATAAAACGTTCCCTAAGTACATAAAGGCTCTGATCGTTAAGATTTTTATTGCCAGCCACACATACAGAGCTGCAAATTGCCTTGTTTCAGATTTATTATGTATTACTCCAGAAATTCTATAAAGATCAAAAGAACTGATTACAATGTTGACCTTTGCATTAACTCATCTGAATTTAAATTCAAGTGTTTGATTTGGGAAAATAAGTCCATTTATCATAGGTCTGCTACTGAGGGATTGTGCCATGCTGATTGGGAGTGCTGAGACCAAATTTATTTATTGAGCGTGGCTTGAAAATTGTTTGTAGGACGAGAGGAACAAAAGTTTGACCTGCCATTGTATAGTACCAGGGGAACAATGTGGACATTGCCCTTTTCAAATTTGCCGTAGTCGGTCCTTTACAATCTTGTTGATAGAATCTCCACACATAAAATTGAGCAAATATAGACTGTTTTAGTCATATAAGCCATTCTTTGGTTTAAAATTAATGACTCCCATTTAACTAAGAAAATAACCTCTCCAACACAGAGCCTACATTTTGGAAGATACTGATTCTCACTCTGAAATTAGCCGTGTATATCTATGCTTGAACTCACACTTGTCAATGTTTTATTTTTTCCCCAAATTTACTGAGAAAAAACCTATTTGTAACAATGTCTTCCTGTATAGAATTACGGATTTAATTAACTTTCACCTCTTGAACTATTTCATTATCCACACACAGAAATTCTGAATTTCAGCCCGCGCACTGTCACCACCCACACCCCAAATGGCAGAGCTTGTCCACGCTGCTGACCTTCCCATCTGCGTTCTGACAAGCCAGTCCTGAAAACGATTTGACACAGGAGGCAGGGATGGCAGTCAGCACCAAGCATGTATGAGTCCATCGCTGAATACTCATCCTATTCGATAGCAATGAGAACGCGTAGGACTGAACATTGTACAGTGATGGATGTAACTTGTGCCCACCATTACTGAGGGGCCTGTGGGTGAAAGGGGGAAAGCACAGGTTGTGAAATAGGATTTACACCCATCTGAACACTGAGGTTCAGATCTCTGCTCTTGTGGTTCTTAACCCCCAGCCCAAGCCACAGTCAGCAGGGAGAGGCAGGAGGCTACCCGTTCACAAAGTCTTGATGGGCAGATGAGAAACAGTTGCAGTATCATCCCCTTGACTTTTGACAGGGATTTGTCCTGAGACTTTTGTCGTGTAAGTGGGAAAATGTAACAGCAGATCATTTTCCCCATAAAATTCAGTAAAATATAACTAAAAATACTGTGGCCTTTCAGGCTTCTAATGATTCCCTAAAACACAAGACTAGAGTATCTATAAAGCTATTAAACTTTGCCACTAAAGTCAACACTGCACCACATAGCAGTATTGCAATAACAGTGACCCCAAGTTTGCAGACTCTGCAAGTCTTGAACAGTGTCGTCAGGACGGCTTTGGGTATGACCAGTGGACTGAGGTGTGTGTGACTCCGCAGCAGAATTGTCCAACTTGGTCGATGCACTCAATGCGCGTCAGGACTGCGGAAAAGCGTGAAGATCACCTCCGATGCCTTTTAGGTCTCTTGAATGACTCTTGCAAGACGTCTTGAGTTCAAACTTGGAGAAAAAGCATAGAGACCAGAATACAGACTTTCTGGTTATCTGATGCCTACCTGAACCCGTCAGAGGCTGAGTGATGGAAAGATAGGAGGAAGGTAGCAATTTTAATCTCATCGTTATATAGTCCAAGAATAAACAACCCTGGCAAGAGAGAGGTGAAGTTCTATGTATTTAAAACCTTACTTAAATATTGTAATCTGTTCGTCAGCCATAAAGAAGCTTTTTAAAAATTTTTGAAATTTAAAACAAAAATCTGAAATGTAATAGGAAATCCATGAAGGTTGAAATTCCTGTGTCATTGTCAATTTAAAATTCTTGATGTTAACCAGATTACTGAATTAATGGGCAATGTATTTACTAAATTAACTTAAACATTTCCTTTCACGTTATTTAGTGTAAATAGACATTGAAGTCCTAAATGGCTTACTTGATCATTGATTAATTTGACCCCCCCCCAAACCTTAGTGTGTCAGCTGAAGTGTTTCTGTTTATTGCAGGCATGATTCTTTCATTTCTTCTAGTTTAAAATCTTGAGTAGCATCAAGTAGCAATAGGTTAGTGGAGGGAGGAAGGATTTTATAAAGGGAATACCAGTTGTCATTGCAAAGCAAATAGCCTAATATATTTTTTCCCATCTCAAATCTCCTCAAGTTAATTGATTTCAATTTAAGAAACATGTTAAATGCCTACAGTGTGCCAGACTTTGTCTTCAGTAGCCTGGATACAAGGATTAATCAAAACAGGCCCCAATATGAAGGGATTTGCTACCTAGCAGAATAGACATGCACTTAATCTAGTGTGGTAGGTTAAGTTCTTCATTAATAGAATGAACAAAGGGCTGAGGGAATTGAGACAAAAGGGATAAGCCAAAAAGACACCTTTTCTTTGATTTTTAATCTATATGAAAATTATCTTAGAATTCAGCATAGACTCATAGAATGTTTTTGATGTAAAGGATTTTAGAGAAAATATTGAATTTTTTAGCTTTCGAAAATTGAGGCCCAGTGACTTAAAATGACTTATCATAGCTCATACATCTGGGGTTTTTCAAAATATAGTTATTGATTAAGGGTTTAGTATACTCATAGAGGTTCCCATCTAAGGCAGAACCTTGCTAATAACTAGAAAGCAAGCAGTTAAGATCAAAATTACATAGTATTCATCACCCTAATTGCAATTGGATTTCAAAGAAATGAGAGAGAAATGTAGGCTGATAGAAATGGAGAATGCACTGGGGATTTCGCTCAGTGGTTCCGCTGCCTGCCTTGCAAATCCAAGGTCCCAAGTTCAATCCCCAGTACCACAAAAAAAAAAAAAGAAGAAGAAGAAGAAGAAGAAATGGAGAATGCACTAAAGGAGGCTTCAGCAAATCAGGCCTTATATGTTTGGATAGATGGGAAGTTTCAGAGGAAATCATAGGCTGGAATACAATTACAGTTCCCAGCGCAGGAGTTTTGATAAGATACTTGGTGTGTGTGCCTGTTTGTGTCCTGTTTGTGCATTGCACTTCCCTTTTCCTGCGTATTCTCTTTTAAACCCCTACAGAAAGCCCATGAGGCCAGCCTTAGATGCAGCATATTTGAGATGCTATGAGGAGTTTGAGATGATTCTAGCGTATCCGATAAGAGACAGGAGGTTATGGGAAGTGTAGAACTCCTTGGAGGTATGGAACTGAGAGAGGCCATGCTGTGTTGGTATGGTGAGCACAAAGATGAGACCTGGAGCTAGGAAAGTTGGTCCACTTTGCAGAATAGTAACTTGCAGAATAGTAATAGATAGAGAAAGAATGGAGGGCAAAGGATAGCGCTTCAGAACTATTTCAATTAGAAAATATCAGTAAGTCTATAGGCATGACAGCTTTATCTTACAGACAGGGTTTTGTTCTTAACATATGTATACTAATATATCATTGTTATGAACTACCACATTTATGTGTACTTTAGTTTTTCCTACTTTCCTCTGTCATCAAAACGTTTTCCATGCATCATGAGACACACGTGCATGCGAAGCTTCACTGTATATAGTAGGAGGTGCAAAACATCAGCCGTAACAAAAGAAGCTTATGCAGGGTGTGCACTAAATCACACAAAGAAAGAAAAAAGCGTTAACCCTAAAACTGAAGTACGGATTTTGAGGAAAGGTGCAGTGAAAGGAAATAAAATTTTAAAGCATTGTCAGAAAGGGAACTCAGTAGAGGCGAGGAAGGAGCTCCATTGCGGGCTGCTCCTTCTGCCCTTGCTGGTCTCAGTGCCAATTCCAAGCACACTGGATTCCCACCCAAACTCATTCACCAGATATTCTAGGTACATCTTTGGTACATAAGAAGGATTTTGAACTGTCTTCTCCTTCTGGCTTTAGCTTAAACAGTCTTCTGTATGTACCTGTCCAAGAATTTAGAACTCCCTCCTTAGTAGACTGTTACTTCACCTTCAACTCTCCCACTCAACTGGAGTTGAGAAATACTTGACCTTGAGGGGACATCTAATGGAGAGGAAGCTACATTTTCTATTTTGATTGTTTAAGCCAAATGATTAGAACTAAAAACTAGCAACAAAGGAAGGAGTATTCCTAACAATTAGATCTGAAGTGAAATGTCAAATCTGTTGGTAAAACAGATTGGGGATATAAAAGCTAGATATGTTATTTCTTATAATCACCAGCATTTATTGAGTCCTTACTATGAGCCAGGGATTTTTCCAGGTACTTTATATCCTAATGAGGCAGATTTTGCTGTTATTGACCCTATACATAAGGCAGTGGAGGTAAAGCAAAGTGAAATAACTGAGTAGCTAAAAAGTGGCAAAGTGTGAATTTGAACAAGACAGCATGACACTAAAATTCTCACTAACGTCCAGCTCTCGTGCTAAGTTGAGCTCTGTAACTGAGCTGAATGTCTGCAGTGTCCTGAACTGAATGTAGGTGAGTTCCTTAGAGCTCATGTTGCAATAAATTGAGTATTCCATCTAACTGTGTGCTCAAGTGACATCTGGTCACCCTCAGAGAATTGGAAAGAGCAAAAGGGTCCAGATGTAAAGACAGCAGTTAACTTTTGTTTAATCTAGGTAGTGGTGGATATGGAAGGTACCAGTTGGGAGCCTTTATTATCTCTAGATATCTAGACTGTCCATAGTTTAGTAGATAGAAGAAAGAGTTTAAAACAGAATTTCAAGCTGTGCCTCTGTAATGCCTCCACTCAGGAGGCAGAAGCCAGAAGCGTACTTGAATCCAGGAGTTCAAGACCTGGGCAACATAATGCGACTCCATCTCAAATAAATTAAAGAAAGAAAGAGAAAAAGAATTTCATTTTTGCATACGAAAAATGGCTTTGTTTCAAATTTCAAGTTAACTGGATCGTAAGACCTTTGTCAGTAGTAAGAGGAGCAGTGTGGTAAAAAAGCTAATAGTTTCTAATAATTTAATTGCAATCTAGGGTTTTGATTTGGGAATGATGTTGGTTCAAATGTTTTTATGGCTGGTCCTGTATTTTCAAAGAGTGGGTGGTAGAGAATTTTGCTCTTTGTTTTTTGGGGAGAGAGCAGTTAATTATAATATCTATAAGAATCTTTTTGATCTTATATTGCACACATTGAATTGTTGCCCTGTATAATTATAAGCAGATTGCTTTTTCCCACTTATTGTATGTTATTCTCATTGTCGATTATAAGAGATATGTATTAATACCATATCTACTCAACAAGCAAGGCCTTACTAAAAGCATACGTACCTAGGATTTCCTGATATGTGATTTAAAATATTGGAGATATCTATGAGATCTTCGTGGAATTTCAATGTAGATGTCAAGATGAATCATACTTAAACCAAGAAATAAATATTTCATGTCCATCATGTGCCAAACACGGAGTGACGTGTGGGAGAGAGAGTTTAATGAGATGTAGTTTCTCCTTTATAGACGCTTATAGGCTTTGAGAAGGTTAGATAAGTACACAACTCATTAAAATGCGAGGTAATAGATGCTGTAAGTATAGAGATTAGAATATATGCAGAGTGCTAGGAGCCCAAAGATCTTCATTATGTCATTACAGATGCAAGTATATACAAATACTATAGGAACTATGTAAGATATAATAATAGGAACCAGTTTTAAAAATGAGTCCATTAATACGAATCAACACCAAACACATTCTTTGTTTCTCTGTGCTGCTAAACAAGTCTCAGGGCCAGACATGAGTTATGTGGAGTAATGTTCTTTAAACGAGACTTATTGTAGAACTGATTCAACCTAAAGTAGCTTTTTGTTCCTGAATGTGTCACCTTGGCTGACATCTTTAAAATGGTTTCTTTTCAGTGGGACCCACAGGCCCAGGACCACCGACCCTTTGAGACCAGCCTCTTTCCTGCCATTCACCTCTGACACTGACACTGGATCTGCTGCCATCCACAGTTGCGGGGTGTCGGTGCCTCCACTTCTGCCTCTTAAATGTCCTTTCCGCCTGGAAGCCTTTGCCCATTGTCCCACCACCTTCTCCTCATTTATTTTCCTTCATAGCATTTACTATAATCCAGTGTTCTTTTCTGATTGTTTACTTTCTTCATTCCTTGGTGCCCCCTAGAGTGAAATGCAGAGCCCGTGAATACAGGGACCCTGTCGATCTCATTCATCTTGTATCTCCTTTTCCTTCTCAGGATGCACACTGCCGGCTCAGTATTGTTAAATAAATGAATGTGTTAGTCAACTTTCCACTACTGTAACAAAAATAACCAAGTCTGGGTGACTTATGAAGAAAAGAAATTTATTAGCTCACCATCCAGACAGCCCAAAGTCCAAACAGCATGACACTGGCCCCTCACCAGGTTGTGTGATGCCCTTTGTGCCTCTTTCTCACAGTCCTGGTGCAAAGCAACTTGCTGCCTTTTATCCATGTTAATCTCTTCAGCAAGCAGCTGTTTGGCAACAGTTTTTCCTTTTGGCCATTTCTCTGCACAGCCTATGAATTTCCCAGATCTTTTCTGGTCTGTTTATTTTTGCTCCGGAATCATACTGGACACAGCCAGAAGTACCACTTATCCCCTCGTTTCCTTTGTCCGTAGATCTCTTCCTCCACTTTTTTAAATCATTCTTAAGTCCAACCCTCTATAAAGTTCTAGCCTAGGACATGGACACGGTGCCCCAAGTTCTTTACAGTTGTGTGACGAGGCTGGGCTTCACTCCAGCTTCCAGCAAAACCTTCCCCTCCATCTGTGACCCATTTCCCAGCTCCCTCACCCTCTGGGCCCTCCGGAATCACTCAGAATTCTCTGTAGTAATATAGGGTTTCAGACTCTTCCATTACCCAGCTGCCCATTACCCAGCTCCAGGCTGCTCCAACATTTTCTACTGTAGTTTTAGCTGTGACCTTAGTCTTGCTAACGATTTTTCTCTGGAAACACCTTCTCACACACACCTGGAAGTCACGATTCCCCAATTCCCTAGGCATCCCTCAGTCCAATCACATTGACACTCAGAATTAACTGTCACTATGGAGCTGGCATTGTGCTACTTGTTAAGAGAGATGGCATTGTAATGTCACTGAGGCTCATTTGTAAGTTGAGTTAATAACTAGAATTTTGCAGCATTGGAAATATTTTACATGCAGCTTCTGAAAGTTCTTGCCATCTAACAAGCACTCAATGTTTGTTGAAACCAATAATAGTGGACATTATTTTTCTGAGTACATAACTGGGATAATCACAGAGAACTAAAGCAAAGAATGTAACAGCATCTCTGCACGTGGAGTTGCTCGTAGCCCTGGAAGTGTACAGCCTGGTGACCTGTTGGTGTATTCAGCTCCACAAAGTTGGGTCGTGATGACATTATGTCAGTGTGTCACAGACTAACCCTGACAGAACCTCCCACTGTTTGAGATTCCATAGTGTGGTTTCATGTTCCTGGAGCTCACAGTTATGTTGTGGAACAATTCAAGAAACAATTGGTGACACCCAGGCTCTTACTTATGATGATGCTTAGATGCTACTGTTCTTTTATGAGCAGCTCCTGTGGAATGAATTTAAGCACGTGGTATCCCACCATATTCCCAGAGTCTATGCTAGTACTTGATAGCATCCATTCTGTCATTGAATTATCTTAACAGTGTACTGCTTAGAAGGATTATTCAGCAGTCTGTTTTTTCTTTTTTCTTGTATTCTTTTTCTTCTATTACTTTTGGCCAACTCATATAAATGTGTTCTAGGAGTTTATTAAAGCTAATAAACTAATAAATGCTAATAAATGCTCAATTTCCTATACATTAAAAAGTTACGAACTACTCTTTACGCAAAACATCTGGTTAATTATATTCATTTACTCAGTTCATAACTGCATACTTCCTAACGAGTTTTATTCGTGTACTATTTAATTTTATGCAATTGATATTAGAATGGTTTTAATTGTATAGATGGTAACATGGCTTCTAAGGCAATGCTTCCAGACTTTTGGAAAACTATAGTATTTAACCTGTTTGTGAAGTACCTGAGGTGTAATCCTACGTTTTACGTCTATCTCAGAAGGCTGATTAGGTTTCATAAACAATAGTTGTGCTTTTGACTAATACAACACTTGCTTCCATAGGCAAATCTTGATGTACTAAATCTTAATGGCAGCAAATTAGACATAGCTTCTGCTTTGAAGAAATTACATATAATGTAGATGAGACAGATTTGTATGTAATTCTGTTCACTGATGTAAGAAAAATGCAAATATAGGAATTTGAAGTGGAGAGTGAAATTATTTCTGTGTGTTATCAGAGAATTCTTCAATATTTTTCTTTGTTCTTTTGTATAATATCAAAAAGAGAGTTAGAGTTTGAATCTGGAAATGGGAGGAGGTATATTTCTTTTGTTACTTTCAGTAGTACATGTTCAGCTATCTGCAAGTTTAGATTTCTTTCAGGCCTGTATAACCAAGAAAAGCAAATCAACTGTAAAACATTCAATTTAGAGACCATTATGAGAAATAACATGCTTTATTTTATTTAAACTCATGACCTTTACACTAATTAGAAAGCATGAGAATTATCAACCTAGTAGTCACTAATAATATCTTTGTGGACTTTACTGGAGCATGTTTTGTGATTCAGACTGGAGAAGCAAGGTTTTTAAACTTAATTTTAAAAATGACTGTTCTTGAAAATCCAGTGTTTTGTAAAATAAATGTATATCTGCATGTCTAATAAACTCTTAAGAAACAGTTATTCATTTGATTTTATCAAAGCTAATCAAGGTTGCTCTAAGTAATTGACTGAGAGAAGTGATGACCACTCCTGTGGCACACGTCTCTGATCGAACCATTTTTCCAGATGCATACCCATCTTTCTCCCATCTCACCAGCCCACTTAAAAAGCCCCTTATTCTTGTGTATTTCTTCTTAATAATTATTGTATCACCTTACTATTGAGATTGTAGCTTGCATTTGACTAAGAAACAGTACAAATGCTCATAGTTACTAGATACAAATCGAGCTGCTTTACAGATTATATCATGAGATTCTCATAAAATAGGTGCTGTTACCACCCGAATTTGATAGAAGGGGAAACTCAGGCATCAGAGAGCTGAAATACAGAGGAGTCAGGAGTCAGGATGTAGACCTAGGATGACCAGTTCCACAGCCCACACTGTAATCTCAATGCTAGTCTGCTTTTCAGATCCACTTCATACTGGAGGAGAAAATGATGAAATCTGTAAATCCCAGTTTATTTTATTAAATGTGGTGAGAGGTATGGGTGTAATCAAAATATATGGTGAATATTGAAATTTTAAAATTTATTAGAGTAAAAGACACCCTGCCATGAATCCTCCTCACAATACCCCACACATGCACACCTTCTCTGAACACACTCATCCCATCTTTCTTGCCACTTTCTCAAGCAGTTGCGGAAGTCCTCTTCTGCGAGTCCCTTGGTGGGATGTGGTCAGAAATGCGGTGGACGCTCCTAGGCAGCTCATGAAAACATTACACCGTCTGCTCATCCACCTTCTTCACCAGACCTAGCACAGTGCAACTTCCGGCTCTTCCCCAAAGCCAAAATGACCGCGTAGGGTAGACATTGTCAGTCCATTCAGGACATGGAGGCAGCCAAGACAGCACAACTGAAGACGCTCATGAAAGAGGACTTCCAGCGCGGCTGCAGCGTGTCGAGAACCGTGGGATCAGTGAATTCAAAGCAAGGAAGAGTGTTCTGAAGGGAATTAATGGCAATGTTGTCTTTAAATTTAAACATTGACAGTAGTTTTTGCTCCCATTGTGATCACTGTATTGGATAGCAAGATTTTCTCCTAAGACTTTGAATTGCTTTGTTTTCTGAACGCATCACAAATCATAGGACTTTGCCACAGTTGCTTTTGTAAGCTATACAGTGAAAACATATGATATACATTGTGTGAGATAAAACTACAAAAAAGCTTCAAATCTTAAGGCTTTATTTATGAGTTGCACGGGAGCCTGCCTGTTTTCATGTCATGAGGAGAACCCTCTGTCTGTGAGTATATCCTGAAGGGTTTGTGTGGGTTTGAAGTGCGGCAGGACCTTTTCCGCAGTCCACACTGGTACTTACTGCTGAAGCCTGGGGCTCCCTTGGGACCAGGACTGCCCCGGTCCCCTCACTGCGTGTGGGTGCTAGGGGACCCCTAGGCAGCACACCCAGCCTAGGGGACCAGCTCTGTCCCCTCAGGCTCTGTCTGGCCTCCCTCCTTCCATGAATGTAGTGTTTCTCCCTCTGCTGTGTTGGACGAGGGCGCTGCTCAGCTGCGGGGCTCCCCCCAGGACCTGCGCTTCTCCCCTGTGCCTCAGGAGCAGGCACCCTCTGCCCCCACGTATCTCGGCTCTCTCCCCTCGCTGCAGCCTCAGTCCTCCCGTCCCTGCCCTGTGCAAAGCGACCAAGAAGCCGCTCAGTGTGGGAACGAACGGAGGTGCAGCTGTGATGATGACTGGATATGCGAAGGTGCTACCTCCGCTACCTCTTCTGCTTGTTTTGACCTGGTGACTCTTACTGGAATCGGACCATATCATCAGTCGGGATCATCTATCTTACTTTTTAAATACTTGAACACAGATTATTTTGCAGGATACACAATATTCCTAGATTTTTAAATCTTTGTTCTACTGACGCAAACTTTATTTCCTGTGGACTTCTAGCTGGGTTTATTTCTTCATTGCTAATACCTCATCCCTTTCAGTCCATAACTTGTACATTGGTTTTCACTCCTATCCTTAAATCCTATCACCTTAAATCCTATCCAGTTTTCACAGTCACTGTGCATTTCTTCACCTCCAAAAAACATATGTGTTAATTTGGGAATTGTTGACCTTTCTTTTTAAATTCCTCTTGCAGTTACAACTAATAGTTTGTCTATTTATTTCACTTAAGAGTATGGCCTCAATATGCATCCATTTAGCTATAAATGTCTAGTTTCCCGTTCTTTATGGCTGAGTAGTACTCCATTTTATAAAAAAACCCACATCTTCTTTATCCAGTTTCCAGTTGATGGGCACTTGGGCTGTTTCCAAGCTTTAGCTATTACAAACTGTGTGGCTATAAATATGGGTGCACATATATCTCTGTGGTATGATTCTTTTAATTCTTTGGGGAAGATACCCAGCAGGGGAATAGCTAGGTCAAATGGAACCTCTAGCCCTAGTTCTTTGAGGTATCTCCATACTGATTTCCACAGTGCTTGCACCAGTCTGCACTCCCACCAACAATGGAGCAGGGTTCCTTTCTCCCCACACCCCCAGCAGCATTTGTTATTTGTTGATTTCTCCATAGCAGCCCTTCTTTCTGGGGTGAGGTGGAATCTCAGTGTTGTTTTCATCTGCATCTCTCGAGTGACCAGTGATGTTGAGCATTTTTTCATATGTTTATTTGCTGCTTTTACTTCTTTGTCTGAGAAATGTCTGTTCATTTCAGATGCCCATTTTTGAATTGAGTCTTTGAATTTAAGGGGGTTGATTTTTTTCAGTTCTTTATAGATTCTAGATAGTAGTCCTTTATCTGAGAAACTGAAAGTATAAATAAGGATTAAAATGATTAAAACGAATAATTGATCATTTGAAATAGCAAGAAAAGGTCCAAAGGGGTAGGGGTGGTGGGAGAGGAAGGGGAAAGGAAAGAAGGGAAAGAAAAAATCATGAGAAAAGAAAAAAATGGAAAAAAAAGTCTGTGTAAATAGAGAATGGTGGAGGGGTGAAGAGAGCACAGGGAATGGGGAAAAAATTAGAACCAAGATGCATCACGTACAGGTACAGGCACCCAGTGATAAATGTAAACGTATTGTATACCTAAAGTGTACCAATAAAAGAATTTAAGGGAAAAAAATTCATTAATACTTAGTTTTTGTTTTTTCCCATTCCCCTTCCCTCCCTCCCAGTGATGAATGTGGTCATAATGTGTATCTAAAATGTACCAATAAAGTTAATTTTTTAAAAAAGATTCATTAATTCAATTAAAAGTCATTATCCACATATAATATACACTTCTGTGCTATTATTATATTATGAATATATAATGTGTACTTTTATGGTATGTTTAAAGTGTCAGATACAGTTTGTAATATTAAAACTTGGAAACAGCCTAATTGCCCATCAACTGGAGACTGGATAAAGATGTGGGTTTTTTATAAAATGGAGTACTACTCAGCCATAAAGAACAAGAAACTAGAGACATTTATAGCTAAATGGATGCACATTGAGGCCATACTCTTAAGTGAAATAAATAGGACACACCTGTGTAAATACCGAATAGTTTCTCTGGTGTGAAAAACTAAAAGTGTAAATAAGGACATGTATAATTGATATTGTGACGTAGGAAGAAGAGGTCTAAAGGAGTAGGTGAACTGGGAAGGGTAGGGGAAAGGAAAGAAGGGAAAAGAAAAAATATGAGAAAATGGAAAAAAATGGAAACAAATTCTCTGTAAATAGGGAAGGGTGGAGGGGGTGAAGGGAGGGCAGGGGAGGGGGGAAAAAATAAGAACCACGATAGGTCATGTAAAGGTACAAGATCCCAATGATGAATGTAACTGTACTGTATACCTAAGAGGTACCAATAAACTTAATGGAGAAAATAAAATGTAAGATAGTTTGTCTAATCTCTGTTGGTTTCATCTATCTTAAATTTGCAACATAATATGCAATTTCTTAGAATATCCCCTGGCAGAATGCTGGATAGGTAAATAGATGATCAGTATGTCCTGTCTCTTAAGAGGACTCCTAGTCCACTCAATGATGTGTTTTTAAAAGATTATGATAGAATTTAGTAGGTATAACTGCCTTTATTGTTATTAAAGATAGCGCTAATAAGTATCCAAAAATATGAACCTATGACTATACGATTATTTACTTGAAAGAAATATTAGCCAAAGGATGTTACAAGTTACAGGTTATTACAGTATTCGGGATTTTTGTCATCATTAAATATATAATATACTAGGATCATACTTATACTGCTATATCTTGCCCACTATTTCTTTTCTTTCTAATTAACTCAGTCATTTGTTTATATCTTAAAGAACAGTTTGCATGCATTTGTATGTGTAACCTTTTTTACCCTCTTTCAATTCATAGCTATATATTTTTTAAATTATGGGGATATTTAGTATCATTAACAATGCAGTTGCTTCCACGTTTGCTTGAGTAAAATAGCCTGTAGAGTGTAATATTTTAAGTTTTATTTGCTAAAAATAAATCATGTTTGTTACCAATTTAAAAATGTGGAGACTATCAGCATTTTCCTAATAAATTATTACCAATGTGGCCTTGGGATCCTTAGAAACAGTCTTTTAGATATCAAAACCAGCTGTAATTTTTCCTTTGGCATATATTGAGTTCCTATGCAACAACATTGACTATTTACAATAGTAGGAAATCAACTAGCTTACCAAAGTAATTTGAAAAAGAATGGAAATTACATACAATCCAGAAAGATGAATGTGCAATTTATGAATTTGTGAAACATCAGCAAGTAATGTGGCAAGAAAATAATTTTAGCTACTAAATTGTTGATCACATGATTTTGCATATCAAAATAGTTTAATTTATAACTAAGCACATAAGTTTTTGTAGTCTACTTGAACTATTATATAAAATGTTAAATGTACCTATAGAATTTTTATCCTAAGAGTTACCTTAATAATGTGTCATAGCCTCAAACATGCTGGCTGACTCTCATGATCTTTGCTGCTATGTCACCTTCTGACCTCTTCTACCAAAAAGAAAAAATGAGAATAACAATCCCATACTATATCCAAAGCTCTGCAGTATGCTGTGATTCTCCTTAGAAATGAAAACTATTCAATATCCCTTTTGGTTTTTTACTCCTATCCTTTATACAATAGACTCTGTATAAGCTGAACGCCTAGAAGAAAACACTTTTTTGGATTTTATTTTCTATATACATGGACTTTCTTAACTGTAGTGAAATTGTGGGGACTGGAAGAGGAGGCTTCAAGACATATAATTTCTATTCCCTGAAATTGCTTAAAATAGTTGAAAATCACTGTTAAAAGTATTTTGAATTTCCAGAGATAAAAAGATTCTTAGAAACAAATTCCTTGCAGGAGCTGCAGCAGCACGTGCTATATATTTCAGGCTAATAAGCAGGGCTTCTGTGGGTCAGGGTGTCGTATCCCGGTGGTGTCTGGAGAGAGGGAGGGTTATCTTCTACGGCAGCCAGATAACCCTGTGCACAGTGTTGAGGAGGCGAGATAACGGGACTGAATTCTGAATGAGGGTTGAAATATATTGGAATATTGTTGCTACATGTGAGAACCGTAACTTTTTAAAATAAATGTTGCCACCTTTTGACATCACTAGGTATATTTAATAATTTTTAATTGGGTACATTTTAAGTGGATTGGGGAAAGGATGAAGTGAGTCTGATATATAATTGTATATTTAAATACATAAATAAAAATTACAATTTCTCATATACAGGAGGCTTTTATTAACAGAAAGCTGCTGAACATAACTAAAGCTCTAGTATATGTGTCTGAATGAACACTGCTGAGCAAAAATTGAAATATTTTCATACTGAATTGACATTTCCTAATAATAGCAAATTTTCACTTTCTTAATGGCTGTTTTTAAGTTTTGCATGTAAAATTATTTTGGCTAAAACATAGCTGCAATAATACAGAAATTTTAAAAATTTATTTGCATTACTGTGATTCTAGCATAGTATTTTCATAAAATTTTATGACATAAAATTTTAGTACCTTTTTAAAATCTCAAATTCTTTCCAAGATTTTTAATTCTTTCTTTGTATGTGTCTCCAAAACCTGTTTGTGAAGCTTAAATATACAATTAACTTTGAGTTTTGCATATGTTTATAAAATTAATCCCCCAAAGTAGTTATTTTTAAAAGTAGATGTGAATTTCTTCGATATGAGTTGAATAGGAAAATTCATATTTAAACTATCCTGGCATATAAATTAGACTTTTTAGAGGGTGTATCAATTCTTGACCTCATTTAAGCATAAGGCAGTGAGATGAAATTGTAAAGCTTTTTATACCATCTTATGTACATTTTGTTTATTATGTTGGCATTTACTTGTAGAGGAGGCATTATGCACAATGGATTTTTACATACAGTGATGTACGCTCCTTTTCTTGAAGCCTGTGATATTGCAAGTCTCTTAAGTGAGGGAGTTAGGAAGCCTTTGGTTAGCCAGTAGAGGCCACTCATGGCTTGCTAAAACTGGACAGCCATGTGGAATTCCTTAACCATCACTGCTGCACATCACCCTGAGCTGAGGAATTGTTAGCTTCTTCAAAAATTGCTGCTATGAAAAGTATTACAAAAGTTGTTGCCGTATTTGTTGCTTAATTATACAGTGGTTAATCTTTTCTATTAAAGCATTTGGATCATTCATTAGTAGTCTATACCAAGAAATGAGACTTTAACCACTTAATGATTGGAAGCATTAATACTCTGATAGGTCAGTATTTCTAAATTCTCAATTATTTATGCTGATTGTATTTCAACTGAGAAGAAAAATGTCTACAATAAAAATTCAAATAATTACATTGTTTAGTTTTAGTTTAAAAATGTAGCAATTGCCAATGTCATGTATACATATAAGTATATATACCAATATGTATATATGTATGTATATTTTTTTAAACTTTTATCACTTTAGTATAATTGTCATTTTGATGATTCTTGGGAAAATAAATATGCCTCTTGTTTCCTGAAAATGTACTGAGATTACTTCAAAATTACATGAAGCCTGTGTCTTCATTCACTCCTTAATGTGATGCTGGCTGCTATAAGGTCAGTGTCTTTCCTGGGACCAGATTCCTGCTAAAAAGGCTAATCCTCAATTGAAAGGAAAGCCCTGTGCCTCTTTGTGGTTTATTTCCTGTTATTGGGGGGGGGGGTGATCTTTAAAAAGCCTTCTTGTTTAAAGGTATAATCTCACATTTAGATTGCTAGCTGCTCTTAAAGAAATAAAAATAGTTCAAACTCTAATTTTTTCCAAGTTCTTTCACATATTCTCGTCGTGGAATGTTTCTTCCTCTCTGGTTAGAGTTTTTAAGCATTGTACAGTAGTAGTGGGGCCATTTGTTAGAGTACGCATAGCATATACTCTTCCCTTGGATTTAAGATAGCCCATTTGCTCCCCGGAAGTTACAGACAAGGACCACAAAGTCCCCAGATGTATCATTCTAGGCTAAAGATTGTCCAAGATTACACTCCAGATTCAGGCCACCCTCTCCTACGGTGAATCCCCAAACATAGAAAACATCTGCTTTTGTGTATTGGCTTCCTGTAGAAGAAAAATTACTAAATGATGAATGGGACATTTTAGGTTCAAATCTAGCTGTTTCCACTCCCAGTGTCTAGGGGGGCCTTCAGCTCCCTCGGTGTTCATTTCTTCACCTGTGATTTGAGAAGAATGATGTTGCTTCAGCCTAGCTGTCTAGTTTGCAAAAATAGCATAAGCAGGCATGACCTGTAAAGAATGTCATTGTCATTAATATGAAAACTAGTATTTTCAGTAGCTACATTAATGCTTGATGTCTTTTGCGATTATCATCCTATTCGTTGTTGGTTTGTTCATGCTTCCAGGTTTCCAAGGAGGATTAAAAACTGTTGAGTAAAAACAAAAGACAATAATTTGGAACCCTTAACTCTGACTAAAACCATTACATTCACCTACTGTGTTATTATAGCCATTATGTGCGTAGTGTTAATTCAGACAACATAATGACTGTGAATAGTAGATGCCACATAGATGCTAATAACAAGTTATTCCTTAAAAGTTATACCAGTGTGAGCTCTGTTGGTAAGAGTAGAATTATTTGTGGATATTGCCATTTTTAAAAGTAGAATTGGAGATGAGATTCTGGTATACCTTCCAGTGCCATCGTTAGGTTTTACAAAATCTCAAACATTAAGGCATTTTCTTAGTTGGAAAATCAAGTAACATAAATTTAGTAGTTTACTACAATAGTTTCCGAAACCTCAGGTAACCCAGATGTTCTCAAAAATGGATCCTCTTCCTTGCTGGCCATCTGTTGTGGAGGACACTGCTGTTGGGAGAGTCTCACAGCACTCACTCGCACTGTGCATTTAGGACGGATCTATTGTTCCTTGATTCCTCAAGGCCAGGAAGAGAATTTTTCCAGGTCTAGTGATAAATACATATGTTACTTCCATAGAAAGCCAGAATAGAAAATTAAAATTTGAATTTTCACTTGAAATATTTACTGATATGATTCTTATTTTTAAGAAAGAAAATAACTTGGAATTAGGAGGATTCTACAACTCAGTACTTTGTCACAACCTCAAAAGATTGGCTCAATGTAATAATATAACTAAAATTAACCCACTGAATGGAAAATAGAGCTCCTTATTATATAGCAAATTGAGGCATAATTTTATGTGCGAAGTAGGTTACTGTAAACACGTTGGATTCTATCAAGGAACCCATGGTAGAACAAGGAGCAATCAGTGGCTGCATAAGGTACCAGGTCACGTTAGTAAGAGATAAGGGGTCCAACAGGGAGAGGTTGAGCACATTTCTCATTAGTTTTCATTTTACTTTCAGTGGATGCCTCTAGAATGAGAAAGTTGACATGTGAAAAGTAGCAATTTAGAAAGTTAAATTTGGTGAGTTGGTAAGACAGATGGGAGCAGGGAGAGATAAATTACATACAACTCCCTTCTTAGAGAGGTGATTTTTTTTCCTTTCTCATTCCCATTAAATCAGATAACTACTTTGTTTCCCTTTAATCATATAAATACTGTTCACTTTATGCTACTTGAATTGTTACCTGCAGTATTTGCTTTAAAAGTAATTCTAAAACTTTTTTTTTTACTCTTTTTCATGTTGCTTTAAAAGTAATTCTGGTGTTATTTTCTTCAATCTGTTTTCTCTCCCTGAATAGATTGTGCCTTTTGTGCATTGTGACCATTCTGTAATATTATGAGAATAGATGATGACACAATGAAACATTTTATTCATTCCCTCAACTATCTTGTAACAATTTTCACCACAGCAATGTACAAAGACACAGGTGCCCTCCTTTGAAATGAGCTTGGAAAATCTTCCTTTATTCAGTGGCAGGGGGTAAAAGATAAACAACCAACACAATCATTTCAATAACTATGAAAATTAATTGCTAAACCACATTTAGCATATTATCCTCTCGGCTTTTTTACTGAAGACAGATTTTAAGACTAGCATCTAAAACCAGCTACTCTGGCCTCCTGCCCTTTCTTCCTACCCCCGGGGCTTAACGTCATATTTTTTAAACTGCCTGTTGTTGAGCTGTTTTCCTTAATATCTGTCACGCGTATCTGACTGACAGATTTGTTGAACATACGCACAAGAGGCCTGCATGCAGGCCCGATCGGCTTCAAAGGCTTGTTTCTTCCTTCAGAGGAGCCAGGTGAATACTTGTTCTGAAAGAAGCAGGGGAGTTCCAGCCCTGACAAACCGGGGGCAGGCCGAGGCTGGGCCACCCGGCACCCCGGAGGCCTGGCTGACTTGCTGGCCCCATGCCCGCAAGATGGAGAAGCCCGGTCCTGAACGCCAGCCTGCCACGCTGCGTGTCTGTCAGTGTGGGCACTGTAGCGGAAGCGCGTTTGGAAGCAAAGAAAATGTAGTGGCAAATCAAAGCAGAGTCGAAGGGGTGGCTGTGCTGGGGGAAGGAAGAAGCCATGGTTGTGCCTGTACTTTTGCAAAGACATAAACAGTCACCAGTTTGCAAGAGTCTTAATCCTTGAGGACAGGAGCAGGCCGTGTTGTTTGGCGGAGTTTACCTGATGGGGAAGTGATTGTGCAGCTTCCTAACTGCAAGTCACAGTGGGTTTGGTGATGACCGAATAAGGTACAAAACCAGCTGTTCTGTTTATCTTTTGAGCAGTCTGAAATTGCTATTTTACCAGTGATCAAATGAGTAAGAAATTGTTTTTAATGTGTCTACAAATTGAGATAATAGTTTGCCATTGATATCATCTGGCTGAATTTCCAATATATAGGCATGGATTGACCTTGTAAATGAATAGTGGAATTTATATAACTGCTGCTAAATTTTCACCTCTGACTACCACATTTCTGTAGCTCGACTCTAAATCAGGAAAACTGAAACCAATGTGATCTTTTACCATGATGACATAAAAATGATGTTATCTTGAAACCATCTATTTCTTTCTGCATTGAGTTGGGGGTATAATAAGCTTAGGTAATAAAAAGAAATATATCTTCTGTATTGGGGAGTATAGTCCTTATTAACGTCGTAGTATTTAGCAAATGAATCACAAAAATTCAGGACATATAATGGATGTCTAAGGTCATCATCACTGAATATTAGCTAATTACATAAATGATTTTCTCCAGAGTTTTAACAATAACAAGAATTGGATTATAGAGATACTGTTTCTCATGAAGAACAGAATAGCTGTTCCTTATCTAATCATGGAAAAAATTATCTTGCACAATAATAAAATTGACTGAATATTTCATTGGATATTTAAAATGATATGGCTTTTTAAAATTTGTGATTTCTTCAACACTTCTGAAATTAACAGAAGGTCCATATTTTGAAGAATAAGACAAGCATGCATAATTGCTTACTAAAAATTACTACTTCAAACTGCTTACAGTGGCGCAGGAGAATCAAGAGTTCAAGGCCAGCCTGGGAAACATAGATAGACTCAGTCTCAGAAAAAAACTCAAAAGGGCTGGGGATGTACCTCAGTAGCAGAACACTGGCCCAGCATCCATGGATTCAACCCCTAGTACTGAAAAAACAAAAACAAAGCAGAAAAAGGAGAAAAAGGAGAAGGGAGAGGAGGAGGCAAGAGGAAGAAGGAAGGAGAGAGAGATGTGCGATCACTTTCACGTCATGTTGAACACTACTTTTTATTTTTGTAAATATTGTTATCTACCCTAAATTAATGATGAAACAATTATAAATTTTTATGCTGATTGTTTAAATGTTTTTCTTGGAGTTCAGTAAAACCTTGGAGATTTCTAGTAACAATCATATTAAACACTTATGTCAAAGTTTAAAATATACTCAAACTTCAGTAAACACTACTTTTCACAAGCTGAATTCTCTATTAAAGATATTATCAGGTTTTAGGTAAGGTGGGTTCCCACTGAAATAATATGTTCTTCTTGAAGTGGACTGGGGACATTGATCCTGCAAAAATCATCATGTCCAGATATCCATGTTGCTTGATTTTATTTAAAAACATTCCAAACCGACTATGCCTATTTTTGTATATCTTCAAAAGTAAAACAAAAATCAACTTGAAAGAACAATGGATATTCCCTTCTATTTATTTAAAGGCCATTACTAGGTAAATATGTAAAACTATTTAAATAGATACATTTGATACTGTAAATCTATTGTGAGTTATTTGCCACAATTGAATTTAGCATGCAGCTTTTTTAGACATAGGTACGATTTCTGAGAAATACTCAGGGTGATTATTTCTGACTAGATTGAAAGCTTACATTTGTATTATGGTATAAATTAGTTATAAATTTTGTTTTATTGTATTCAGTTGCATTGTTTTCATCAGGCAATTTATCATATGGGTGTATGTGAAATTTCTACATTTATTAAATTTCAGATTATGTGTTTCACCCTGAGCAAGACTTAAACATTTTTCCATAAGTAAGAGCTTCAAGTAAACAAGCAATTTTAGTCCTGAAAATAGCTTCTGCTTCTGTCAACACGTTGTTTATTTTTTCTCTGAGATAAAAAGTTCAGTTTTTCTGATATTTGTACCAAGATAAAGTCAGTAAACAAGATTAATATAGTGTGGAAAAGGTTGTCAGCAGCCCCAGCAAAGGAAATAAGTTGCCTGTACATAGAGCATACTGTAAACTGAATAAAAGTGTCAGGTCCACCATGAGATAATGTGATCATGAACCTCTAACAAAGCATGACATAGACTCAGTCGGCTTTTCTCATAGCCACGGTGTAGAAAATGGATTACTGTGTTCCTGGGATACCTGCTGGAATAGCATGGAAACGCATTCCAAGATGAATGCAGGATTCCGTCCTGGATGGAGCCGAGTTTACCTGCAGAGCTCCGGCCGGAGGCTCATGAATGTCATCACCCGTGCACCTCTGCAGTCTTCCAGCTTCCTGGAATTCCAGAGTATGTGCTGGCGACCATGCTACCCAGAGCAACACAGGAAGAAACAAGTTTTTGGAAATGTTTCCCTTAGAGGCATTTTACTGCCTCTTTGTTATTCCAGTCTATAGAAATGGCACCAGTACAATTAAAGACTGGTCCTTTTTGTTTTATTTTACTTAAAGTCTGTTGAGGTAGGTTTTGGCTTTGTCATCTGAGATGGTGACTTAGTGGTGCCCAGTGCTGTGTTTTGTCCCCTTGGAGAAAACCTCTCTGTAAGATAGGAATGTTGTCAGATTCTTTAAAAATAAAAGCAGCATGTATTATCAGGAACTACTTGAAATATTCTTCATCAGGTTTCTAATTTTATTTAGAAAAGAAGGAGTAAAATCTTGTTCTCTTTGGTGAAGTTAGATTTCTTTCTTTGTACATAAACAGATACTTACTAAGTTTGTGGAGAAACTATGCAAAGGGCTATTCAGCATCTCCTTGACCTAAGTTCTTGTATGCATTGAAATTTGTACCTTGTAATACATACTGTGTATATACAGAAATTACCTGCAATACATTGTCTTATGGAAATATCCTCTGCTCAACCATGATCTGTGAAATGAAGCCTTATTTTCATGTAAAATTAGATATATGTGCAGAATTTGAAAATAAGAATCACTGGGCTGTTTCTTAAAAATGATGTTTACACTGTTGTAAAGATGCTTTCATATTAGTCTTTAAATTCTAGCAGAGTAACTGAGCTGGACCAGAAAGACCATTCATATCAGGAATTAAATTTTACTGTTGGTCGGTGCAGTTTTGTCCTGGATTTAAGAATTAATGCAGTTTCTCCATTTTTAGAGTGATGTCCTCGAATAGAGATGCCCCATTGTCCACTGTGTTTCTGAAAACCAGTCTGATTGTTTTCTGTCTTAAATCTCCTCCAGGTGCCCACTGCGGGCCCGGTCAGCAACAAGAGGATGGTCCACTTCTCCCCGGACTCACATCACCACGAGTGAGTACTCCTCGCTGTGATGTGTAATTTTGTTGGGTATTCTCCTTATTTCTTTAGGGAAATTGGTAGCTATTGTTAATAAAGGTAGTTTAATTTGTACTATCTTTTAAGAGTAAATCGTATGCCAATGTTAATCATGCGAGAGCAACTTGCATAAAGATTTTTTTGGTTTTGTGGTTTTGAGTTTTGGTTGTTTTGCTTTGTTTTGTTTTGTTTTTAAGATGAGATCGTTCCAAGAGTTTCCCAGGTTGGCTTCAAACTTCCAATCTTTCTCTCACAGCTTCTCAGTAGCTGGGCTACAGGCTTGTGTGCCACTGTACTTGGCTAAGATTGTTAAATACATTCTCTTATTTGGGATAGAGTTTGAAATTCATGCATTATTGAATTTTGTGTATTATCTGAAAACACTTAAATTTTTATAACATTGAGTAGTGTCAGGCTTCTCCTTACATACCCACTCTCTCCCTGTCCCTGCCCCAGTCCCAACCCTTCACCCTGAAGAGAGAGTCTGGTTTCTGCAAAATTTCTCTCCTCTGTGGTCCTGCCTGCACTTGGTTTTATTAGTAAAGAGCTGTGAAAGTACCTGGATGTATTTCTTTTTAGCAACCAAAAGAAGTGACTACTAGGTAATTTTTTAAAGATAGGCAGTTTAACCTTGACCTTGGTAAATTACTAGTGGAATTTCTAGGTACTAACTCTATTTATAAATACGTGTTAGTTGGAAAACGTTATGTTACATGTTTTACTTCAGTTCCTTATTTCTCCTGTGAAATTGGTTGAACCTGAGAAAGGCTGCAAAGTATGGGAAGGCATGAATTAATTATTGAGTACGTTTTTTCCTGGCAAGCATTCATATTACAGTCCATTAGTTTCAATTTTTATAAATTCACTGCTTAATAAATGTAAAACAGAAATTATTGTGAACAGATATGGCAACATATCATAATCTTTTTTTGTCTTCTCTGATTTTTTATTTTCCTATAAGACTCCTCTTTCTTTCTCTCAAACAGAAAAAAAAAAAATAGAATGCATTTTTTACCTAAGATTGACTGCACAATGTTTATGTATTTTCTTCTTAATTTGCTCTTTTGATTAAAAAAACAAAAACTCAGGCAGGTAGAGTTAGAGTTTTTTATAAACCAAAATTTTACTTTCTAAACATAAGTGCTCTGAGGACAAAGAAATTCTGTACCTCTTCACGGCTTTGTAGGCTCAGTGCTGCTTCAGTACCTGGTATATAGTGTGGATGGTCAGAAATGGCTGTTGAATGAATGAAGACCTGGAAGTATGAATTTAAAATAGGACAAATTCAAGAATCTGCACTGTACTAGCCTTGCTTCTAAAAGAGCAAGTGTGACTCAGCCTTCCTCATTACATTCCTCCTGCCCCATCTCTCCAGGAGTTTTCCACCAATTAAATCCCACCTTTCAAGGGGTGGGACTTGGGAGTGAGGATTGTCAAACTCTCCAGGGACCCTGATGCCTGTAGATTACCATTCCCTCACACTCAGGTTGGAAGTGTTGGGATGACTTTACTCCCTTCCCTTCCAGTGCTGCCTATCACCTCTTCAGTGTCTCCATCTGACCCTTCTTTTCCATTTCCTGCTCCATGAGCATAACAAAAGCTCAGTTACCTAATATATCATTACAGGATCCTAACAAATCTTTCTGTCTCTGGCCTTCCACCTTTCAGTCCATACTACTTACTCCTGCTACTCACATCCAGCTATGAGTGATCATTTTGTTCCCTTCTATAAAATGTCCAATATTGCCCACTGCCAAAGGAGGAACTTCAGAACATCATTCACTGTCCTCCACAACCTACCTCTAGATCTCTTATTCTTATACTTGATTTTTTTTTTTTTGTACCAGGGATTGAACTTGGGAACTTGCGCTTGCAAGGCAGACGGTGGAACCACTGAGCTAAATCCCCAGTCCTAGATCTCTTATTCTTAATTCTCTTCCTCTCCTAAAAAACAAAAACAACAACAACAACAACAACAAAAAAACACCTCTGGACCGGCTTTCTGGTCTACCCCATTTCGTGCGTGTGACCTGGACTTCACTTCCTGCTTTGTGCTGGGGATTTTGCTCATGTATTCTCTCCTACCTGCATCCATCAAGTTACTATCTGTTACTCAAAATTTTTGCAAAGCATTTACTTTCCAGAATTTACTAGGCGCACCAAACAGAATATCCCTGGCAGTGGCTTAAACCAAAGGTTTTTTTCTATTTTGTTTCCTCACAGAAGAAGCCTGGGAAGAGGGCTTATTTAGTAGCTTGAAGATGTCATCAAGGGCTAGACTATTTCTCTTTCTCCACTGAATCATCAATATTAGTCTGCCAGAGCTGCCATGACTGGGTACTACAAACTGGGTGGCTTCAACAACAGAAATTTATTCTCCCAGTTCTGGAGTTTAGAAGTCTGAGAGCAATAGAACTGTGCCCTATAAATTACAAGTGCATGTAGCCAGGCGCCATGGTATAGGTATGTCATCCCAGCCACTCAGGAGGCTAAGCAGGGGGATTGTGAGCTCCAGGCCACCCTGGGCAACTTAGAGAGATCCTGTCTCAAAATAAAAATATCAAATAAAGATTTAAAAGTACATGCTTGTACAATATACAAATGGGGAGACGGCAAGGCACTTCAACAAAAGCTCCCACTCAGGAATTGGGATACTTACTACCCAGCATATGACAGCACACAGCCAATCTAGATCTCCCCCCACTTTCTCGAAGGACTTTCCCCATCTTTGATGCTCTTAAGACCACAGCTGACAGCCCAGATCCTTCTAGCACCACCCAGTAGCAGCAGTCCATTTCTTAGTGGTTATCATTTGCTTTACGAGTTAAATAGTCACAGACTATTGGTTTGTTTATTTGGATGCTAGAGGGTTTTTTGTTTGTTTTTGATGTTTTTGGTACCAAGCATCGAACTCAGGACCTTGCACTTTCGAGGCAGGCGCGGTGCCACTGAGCTAAATCACTGGCCCGTAATTTAAGAATGTAATTGGTTTTTGTTGTGTTTGTTTTGCAATTCCATGCCAAGGAGCCTGCCTGCTGGCCTGGTGTGCTTCCTGTGTCCTTACTTAGCCCCGAGTTTACAAGGCTTTGCTGCAAGGCAGTTGGAAACTGTGCCCCCTTCGGTAGACATCGTCTTTGAGAAACTTTTGTTGGTAGGCTCAACCTCTTTGTCATGGAAAACTGACAGAGAGGTATTCAGGTCTAAAGTAGAGCCCTCATTAAATCAGTTATGTCCCTTTTAAAATCTAGCTTTCATACCACCGCCTGTTTCCCAAACTTATCCTCATGATAAGGCTTTCATCCCATTTAGACTGTGTGTTATAAGCTCTTTTAACAAATCAGTATTTTCATCACTGTCTTCAGGCCTGACCCTTATCCATGTGAGCTGAATAGGGGAAGACCCCTATAGTACCCACTCTTGACCAAGAGAAGCCAGGAGACATGTAAGAAAAGTTCACCTTAAGTACAGAAGTAACTTTGTTCAGATAGGGGCGTGTGTGCACACACACACCCCCACACACATATGCACGTGTGCATGAAATAAAATCTTTCTTTTTTAAAAAAAAAGTCCGTGTCTCACAGTAGGAAAACCAAGGAATTCATATCCTCTGGTCATACCAATAATTTCCAAGGAATTGCGGTCACCAGTAGTTTTGAAGGAGTCAACTTCCAGATTCCTTGCTTCCATCTATCAACTTCTTTCTTCAGAATAATCACTGGCCCTGATTGTTTGCAGATTCTTTCTTTGCACAATAAACTTTCTCCCACTTCAGAAAGAAAAACATACTCCCTTCTTATTCTTAGTTTGCTATTTAGTATAAAATCATCTTGAGTTCCAAAGAGACAGATATTGCAAATACCATACTAGTATTGCTCAGTGTTGATAGTCGATGACCACAGTAACAAAGCATTTTCTAAGCTGGGTAGTGGTCTCTGATTCAATTCTTGTAGCGTCTGGCACATTAGTAAAAATATTCAATCTAGAAATCATTGTGTGACTTTGGCACAAAACTTAAGAAGTTCAGCTAATCAAGTGACTGGCTGTTGTAACTAACCTCCTTTTATTTCCACTTAGCAATTTGTGCAACAGGATTTCTGAGCACTCAAATCTATAAAAATGAAAGATAGGGATAGATTTGATGCAAAAAGTCTTGTATTTTACAGTACATACAAGAAATAAATTTGGAGAAAAGCTTGTTAATGATGTTTTTCTAATAAAATTTTATTTTTTATGTTTAGCATTATCAAAATCTAGTTCTGCTGTTTAATTATTTAAATATAATTGGTAGCTATTGTAGACCTTAATAACTAATTGTTACCAACTACCAGCAACTGTTGTTAGCATTGATAACCTTTCAAAGTAATTTTTAGCTAAATAGTTTTACAATCACAGATTTTTTAAACTTTTGTGTATTTGTATATATACATGTATTTTTGTATAGAAGAATATGATAGGTAACTAATAAAGGCTTTGGAGCATCAAAATATATTAGTATAAATTCTTTGAGGAAGTGAATCAGAAATAAGAGTTTAAGGAAAAAAATTAACTGTGTAAAATTTCCAACTTTTAAAAAAGAGTGTATACTGTTTCTGCTTTTATATAAATGATGGTGAATATAAAATCCATAGTACTTTGATTCCAAAGTACATATTTAAAATAGTGGCGTAATAGTTTCATTTTAAAATATAATTGTATATAATCAGTAGAAAATTAAATCCTTTACAAATATTTACATTTGTGTTGAAAATTCTCTAGATGTCTTCATAAAAATGAGAACAATTTCTTAACTTATAAATCCCACTGTTTATAATGTATTTGAAACCTGTAAACCCCACTGTTACTTAGAATGCTTTCAGAAAAGAAGTACGGGAATATTCTACAAACCGCAGTGAGGTTGACCTATGTAACCGGAAACCCGCAAGTGGCAGTCTGAGGAGACGCAGGAGGCATTGACAGTGTCTGCCGTGACTTCCTCTGAGGGATTTTTGGTGCTTCCCCCCACTTCCCACCAGCATTCTTCTGTACAGCCTCTATTCTCCCTTTAGGTTTTTATTTCTGTTTAATTGCACCAGTCTTCATCTCTGTAATAATCATAATCAGGCATCATTATCTCTGGAAAACAATTCGAACATACATGCTTTATCTCCTTTCCAAGGGAAGAGGCAGTGTTGGAGACGGTGGTGTTCTTGAGGCCTCTCGAAGTACACAGCACCGTGCCTCTGTAGGAAATCAGAGCAGCTCAGGTCAAGATTGTAAGTTCTGCTGCTGGCTGGTGGAGGAAATTGTTCTTGAAGGCACCAACTGAATATTTGTTGAATATGATTGATAATGGGCTCAAGAGACAAGCGCACTAGAGCTAGAATGGGCCTTAGATGCTGTCCCGTCCACCTGCCTGGCTTTTAGAGATGAGAACTCACGGCTTAGAAAGACTCAGTCACTAGCTCCAGTTCACACTTAGTCACCAGCACAGACCCCCCCCAGAAAGAAGCGTGCCAGGGCCATCTCTGGATGACATGATGCATGTTGACTTTGTATTTTACTGACTTGGAGGGTGTGGAGTATCTTTCGGTGAGTTCCAAATGTTGTTTGAGTGGAAATGTTACTTTTCTATTTAGAGTGTATGAAAGCCCCAAGGAATATTACAAAGAATGATCTCTTAACATACTGAAAAATTTTTCTAAGTAGACCAAGGCACTGGATAGATGTTACTTCCTTCTGTATCCATGTAAGGACTGCAGTCAGAGGGTGTGGAGACAAGAAAACTAAAACCTAAAGTGTCTCTGTGGCTTGTTCTAGGTCACGTGGATCAAGAACTGAAGCCAGGCCCGGTGTTCCTCTATTACAGCTCAGAGTTAAAGGAGTGTGAACTCCAAGAGCTCATTATCATATCCCTCTGTTCTCCACGTTCTGAGCACCCTGTATTCATTCTTCTATCCTTGAACAGAATATTTTACTCTTCAATTTCTTTTTGTCATTTTATATCAGTTTTATGTGGCAATGTTTGATAGTCCAGGGAACAGAAAATTTCCCTCTAAGACAGTAATCAAGCTGGTCCATGTACTTTTCCATGTTACATGAAGTAGCCTGACGCTTGCATATAGGATAGGGAATATGTAGGTTAGCGGCTTTAGTGTAATCTGCATTGTGGTTTACCTCAGAGCTTGTAATAGAGATGCTGTAAGGAAGGTAAGAAACAGACTCTTGCTTACCAAATATTTTGAAACTCCTAACCGGATAATAAAGCAGTAACTGCCATTTTTATTCTGTTAATAATTCCTCTAATTCAGTGTTTATTTTGCTTTGGAAAATCCCCTCCAAAAACAGTCTGACATAGGAATACATAAAATATTTTCACTTGTTAGAATTTCAAGCTTAAAGTAGATTTTCATTATTAGGGCAAAATAGTGTACAGGCTTCGTAGCACACAGGGATTTTCAGTTTTGAATCCATGCATTTGGATGGTCACACAGTTAGCAAAGCTTGGTATGAAGCAGCCTAGAAATAACTGATGAGAAGAAGCCAGCTGCTGAGCCCGGCTGGGAGAAAGATGTGTTCAGAGTTAGAGGAACAACACCCAGCGGTGCTCAGCCCGGGATGCTCAGCTCCCCAAAAGCTCCCAACTTACCATAAACAAAGGGTGTAGCCGGCCAACACAGGTCTGGATAATTTCTATAAACTAACATTTTATACTGACCTCCATAATAGGAAACATTACAGTAATTGGTGAGCAGCTACCATTGCTGCACACATGTTGGAGTATGGAGTCGCTGTTTATACAGGTAAACATGTGCTCTGCACAAATGCTGAGAAGACTTCCAGAGCATCATAATTAAGATGATGCGATGATTTTAATAAAATAACACTTAACTTCCCTTTTAAATATCATCTGATAATTTTTCCTTGTAAGCAATATTGTAGCTAAAGTTCAACTATTAATAGCTGATAGGTTTCATTTAATACAAAGTATTGATCACAGAAAAATCAAATATTCATTAATTCAGTTCAAGATCTACACAAAGTGTGTCAAGAGCCTCAAATTAGCTACTGCAGAAAAAATAGTATCTAATTCATAAGTACAAATAACATTAAAGTTTGAAATTTAGAGTTTATTTTTCTGTTATCTTTCTGAATATGCAAATGTTAAAATCTGAGAAAATTAATATATTATTTCATTTTTAAAATACATTTTAGCATTAAACAGGGTTAGTTTTTATTCATGCATCCTTTCTTTAGGTAATCTCTAAATGTTTCAAAAATGTCTTCTTTTCTCTCTAACTTCTCCCTATTACTTAAGAGATACTAGTTTTTAAATAGAGATAAACATGATTTATTAATTGATTTTTCACTTGATACTGATATTTTGCTTTCATTTCATTTTTAAGTGGAAGATATGTACCTGAGGAATTGTATGTAGATAAAACTTGTTTTAAATGAACATAAGTAACTCATAATAATCCTATGATGAATTCCTTTATAAAGCATATACGCACCCCCTATTTTATCTTTTATGTAAATATCGAGTTTGCTTAGCACCAGATTTGCCTGGATTAAAGGTTATGTTCTTCGGGAATACTTCTGCACTTTGAAATTTAGCATCTATTGCTTTATAGCAAAAGTGGCTCTCACTCTAGATTGAGATAAATAAGATATACTGGATCAATTTCTCCCCTGATTTACTGTGATTCCCAGGGGTAAGTCACTTAGCTTACATGTCTTAATTTTTAGTTATAACATAATTATAATAGCAGTGCTTTATTTTTTACAAAGTGGCTGTGTAAAATACAGAAATATTATTACACTATGTATAAAACATTCCAAAATAATGATGGTGACACTTTATGTATTGTACAGTATATTTTATTTTTCAGAGCATTTTCAGATGTGTCACTATGTTGCTGTTTTTAATTCCTCCCTGAAGTCGGCATAGTGGGTAGATGTCCCCACTTAATTTGCCTTTCCTAAAGCCTAACTCCAATCAACCAAAAGTCTATTAAAAACCAAATATACTAAGCACTTATTGTGCATTTTGTAACAATTAAACTGTGAGGGAATCCTCTAAGTAGTACTCATTAGCACTAATTTTTTTACAGACATTTAGGAATCGAACGTAGTTGTTCCCCACAAAAACTCACAGAATAAAAGTTCACATATTACTGTATCCCACAGTGTACAACTGGGCGAAGAAAATTAACATTTATTTTAAACATCTGCCATGTGCCAGAATCTTAGTCTTATATAAGCTTCCCAGTACTGAAAGAAATTAATTTTTTTTTATACTTGAGGAAGCACTGAGACTTAGAAAATAAGAATAATTTGTTTTCAGCCACCTAACTGCCAAGTGCCAGAGCCTGTATCCAAACATGGTTCTTTCTCTTTAGCGTCCACACCAGTCTCAAGCTTCTGCATATTTATTTGTTTAGTAAAAGAAATGAAGTTTTTGAAAACCTCTTGAACATAATTTTAGAGTTGACTTCATGGAAAACTCAACCAAATGAAGACTATCTTTACCATCCTCATCTGCCCTGAGAACATAGAACCCCACAAGAATGTTCAAAGATCGCCCAGCCCCATGCCTTCATCCTTTTGCGTTCATGGGTGATAACTTGATGGTTGTTGTTGATGGCACTGTCCCATCCCCCCAGTCATTCCTTAACCACTCAATCAGAGGAGATTTGTAAGGTGTCCTAGGTGCTGGGTGCTGGGTACTCTACAGTGTCCAGAACACTCATGATGCCTGTTCTCATGGTACGCATAGCCTGACAGAAGTAACAGACATTATTCAGCACACACTGAAACATATGATCATGCATTAGCACATACACGCATCGCTACAGGCTGGGGATGTAGCACAGGGGTAGTGTGCTTGCCTAGCTTGTGCAAGACCCTGAGTTCAATCCCCAGGATTGCCAAAAAACACGAATAAATAAAAGCACTCATATTACTGAGCTAAGTAAATCTTGTCCAAAATGAATTTAAACTAGACAGGGAGTCAAAAGCCATGAGATCTGTAGGGATGAAGAGAATCTGTGATGAGAAGAGCTTTTCAAGCAAAGGAAAAAAACATGTTCTGCATTCAAGAAAGTAAAAGACTGGAAAAGCAAGTTGGGCACAGAATGTGAAGGAAGAGTAAAGTATGTGCTAAGACTGGGAAGTCATGTTAAGGATTCTTTCTCCCAGAAGTAGTAAAAAGCCACTTAAGGTTTTGGTTTGTTTTTGTTTATTTGTTTACTCGGGGTGAATGAAACCCCTGTGAATTTCTACAGAGACATGTGTGGCTTCATCAGTTGCCACTCTCAGCTGAGGTTGCTACAAGACCTACTTGTTAGTTATGTGGCTTCTTAATGCATATCATCTTGTCCTGATTTTCATTTTCACTACTGGATCTATGAAACCCTGTATAAGCTATTGGGTTGGGAGTTTGGGTTATATTTCTACCTGAGCCTTTCTTTCTTTCTTTCTTTCTTTCTTTCTTTCTTTCTTTCTCTCTCTCTCTCTCTCTTTCTTTCTTTTTTGTATATTTCTGTATACTTACAAGTCTGAATAATAAAATATTTGAGGTGTAGAGGGAAAGTATTTAGTATAAAAGATTATATACCACTTCCATAGTAAATTCCACTTTTCAATGATGCCCCATTTAGAAGAGTGCTATCCAGTAAATCTCTTTACAAATGATGAAAATGGTGTGAATACCTTTTACCCTACACTTACCTGCGATAGCTTTTCTCCTTGAGAGACCACTGTGGCGAGAGCTTGGTCAGGATGGTGGTCTTGCTCTCAGCAGGTGAGGAATAGATGACATAGTCTGTGTGGGCTTACTTCCTAGACATGCTGAACTGCATCTGCACCCTACAGGAAGACTGAACTTGGCAGCCACTTTCAGCCCCTCTGAGTTGTGAGGACAGACCATCCCTTGTGCCTCTGGGCCCAGCCATTCTCTGCAGTGGATCAGTTTCAAACTGTTCTGTGCTCCCTGCTCTCCAGTATCTCTTTCACTGTGAGTCTTCCTGTGAACCTCTTCTGGAATCTTGATTCCATTGTAAGTGAATGAAAATAAACATCCCTCCAACTCCATTCTCTCTCAGTGCACATTTTCTTTCTCTACCTGTATGTAAACTAGACTTGCTTTTAGGACCACTCAAAGGTATGGAGCAAAATACCTTTGTATTTGCATTTGCTTATTTTTTTACTACAAAGTAAATAAGTAACTTATTCTCAGTGCTATGCTAGGTTTTGGGTGCATAAAAGAAACTAGAAAACCACCTCTTTTTGCCAAAACAAGCCTGATACATACTAAACTGAAGGCAGCAAAAAGAGTGTGGTTAAGAATACAAGGTATAGATTCAAATTCTGATACTAGTACTTGCTAACATTGTGCCTTAGTCACTTTTTTTGTCCCTGGGACAAAATACCTGATACCCAGGATTAAAAGAGGAGGGATTTATTTTGGCTCATATTTCAGAATTTTCAGTCAATGACTGGCAGGATCAGACACAGAATCTGCATGATGAAAGGGCCTGCTGGGGAGGAAAGCTACTCACTTTATGTTAATTAAGAGGCAGAGAGAGAAAGGAGGAACCAGGGAAGGAGATAAACCCTTCCAAGTTATGCCATCAGTGACATACCTCTTCCTACCAGGCCCTAATTCCCAACAGTACATCCAATTCTAAACTCATCTGTGTATCAATCCACTGATGAATACAGTACCCTCATGATTCAATTATCTTCCAGAAGCCCTGCCTCTGAACACATGAGGCCCTGAGCAGACATTCCAGATCCAAACCAGAACATTCTGCTCCTGGCCCCCAAAGACTCCTGTGTATCTCTTTATGCAAAATGCATTTCATCCACATCTGAAGGTTGTCAAAAGTATCCACATTGCTGGAAAGTGCAAGCCCAAAGTCTCCTCTGAGACACAGGGCAAACTTTTAGCTGTGAGTCCCTGTAAAAATCAGAAAGTTAAATACTAACCACATACAATGGTGCAAGGTATACATTCTCATTTTGAAAAGGAGAAATAGGCAGATAGAAATTTGACCAAAGAAAGGCTGAAATCTAGGAGGGGAAACATTAAATCCTGTAGCACTCAGGGAAAGTTGTGGTGAGATGTGAGCTGAAGCTTAGCCTTCCCTGCAGTATTGCTGGTTCTGGCCCTCATTGTCTTTTTCTTGGGCTGGCTTTGCTCGGTGCCTGAGACTTTCCTCAAGTGTTCTGAATTCCAGACTTCTTAAACTTCCTAGAGTCTCCACTGCACTTTCACCTTCATTCTCATAGCTTCATGCTCTGTCTGTCCTCTTGGGGACACTATCTGGTCTTCTAGGCTTTCTTATGAAATCTGGATGGAAGCCTTCACAACTCCACAACTCTTACATTCTGCATGTCCATAAAACCAGCACCATGGGGATAACAATGAAGTCTGCCACCAGTTTGAGCAGTTCCCAGGCCTTTTGGATCATGACTGCAGCTACCTCTGAGTGCCTGGATGGCTGAGCACTGTGAAATAAGTCTCAAAGAACAAATTCTCTAGGCAGCTCTTCTGGAGAAGACTGCCTTGGGCCTTCCTTCTTAAAAGAATATCTTTCACTGTAGTTTATCTACACCATTTTATACCTTTGAGCCTGTGTATTGTGGAATCTTGCTCATTCCTGAGATTCCCTCAGTGCATCTTTACTATTGTCCTGATGTACAATATTTGACTTCTTTTTAGTGCTGGTCTTTTCAGCAGTCACTCTCTCCTGTCTCCCAACTCTGCAGGTGCTCTTTCTGCTAAACTGAATTTTTTTTTTTCAAATGGGATTTTTGCTTCTGATTCTCATAGTATATATTTTAAAAGCAGTGAATAGTATTCATGCCACAGCCTGAATGTTGGGCTGCCTTGAAATTTCTTCTGCTGGGTTAATTAGTATACTGCCTTTAAATTCAGTCTCCCAGAAAGTCTCAGGACATGAGCAAAATGTAGACAAATTTTCTGCCATACATGATCTCAAGTCCAAATGCCAATGGAGTCCTTACCCTCAACTGTAACCTCCTGAGCCTGGCTTTTAACTATCTGCATTTCTGTTAGTGTTTTCATCTTCTGAGTCTCTGACCAGAATCTTCTCCCATCCAGCTTGATTTACAGCATTCTAGGGCTTCTCTAGCCCACATTTCCAAACTCCTCTCACAAACCAATGCCAAAGCCTTTTGAACTACATGATTGGATAGTCATAGCAACAATACTACTTTTCTGGTACCAAAGTCTGTCTTAGTTACTTTTTTATCACTGGACAAAATACCTCACACTCAAAACTTCAAGGAGAAGATTTGTATTTTGACTCACATTTCAGAAGCCTCAGTTTATGGTGGGTAGGATCAAACGCAGAAGCAGCATGGTAGAAGGAGCTGCCTGTGAGCTCAGCTGCTCACTTCCTGTTGGCCAGGAAGAAGAGAGAGAAGGGAAGAGTCACATTCCCAGGGCCACAGCTCTTCCTACCAGGCCCCACCTCCCAACAGTACATCCAGCACTGAAATCATCTGTGATTAATCTATCTACTGATGAGTTCAGTGCCTCCATGATCCAATCACATTCCAAACCTCCAGGCACATGAGGCTTTGGACAGACATTCCAGATCCAAACCACACAGCGATCCTGAATAGCAATAGCATATTTTCATAAACTCCTCATAAGATTTGAGATGGGATGGTACCCAGCACATATGTAACATTCACTGGTGCTGGCAGTGTTTTTATACTGCTGTGTCTAATACTACTGCTACCATATTTTCTACAGGTACCACTACTACTACAAGTACGCTTATTATCAGTGTCCCTTCTGCAGGCATCTCTGATTTATGATCAGGAGAAATAAACACCTACAATATATGATTGCAGTGCCTGTAAGGGAGATATGTGCAGAGGAGGAGGCACCCAAATCTGCTGGAAGAATGAGACAGGCTACCCAAACCAGGTGCCCCCAGCCCTCTGTCAGTCCTGTAAGATATGCACAGGGGCTGACATTTTCCTCCCACACCTCATTGCTCCATCCAGATCGCTCCCCTTTTATCCTGGGGTAAAGGAGTAAGATGTTTCTTAGTTTGAGATTCATAGTACCACCACCCCTTTTCATTCGCCCCATTCACAGAGGCTTACGACACCTGAATTAGTCCTCCTGTCCTATTTAGTAACAACACATTGGGCCTGGGATTTAGCTCAGCGGTTCCGCCTCGCAAGCGCAAGGTCCCAAGTTCGATCCCTGGTACAAACACACACACACACACAAACACACACACATTTAGTGATTGGAATGCACGTAGACTTTCAAACCTGCATACTTAAGTTTGAATTCCAGGTCTACTTGGTTATGAAATCTTTGACAAGTCATTTAATCTGTCAGAGCCTGTTTCTCTGTTTGCAAAATGGGGTTGTTATCTACCTCTGGGGTGGTTTACAGATTAATGAGCACTGTCTGGCCTCCAGTTAGGGCTCGGGAAGTGTTAGGTGGTGTCCCATAGTCAGCAGCACAGGGGAGGCTTGGAAGGAGCCATATGTGCTCACACTCACCACAATTATTTTCCTCCTTGACTCCAACATTCTCGCCTCCATGCCACCTGAGGGACGCTCATCCTACTGACTGCCCTGGAGTAACCATTGTGCAGGACGACTGCGGTAGCTCTGAAATTCTTAGCTCTGCAGTATCACTTTCTTACCATCACCTAATGTGCTTCCACCTTTTTTCTTCCCTGCCATTCACTAGCCTTGTTCCTTAGATGCATTAGGACTGCTGTTAGCCAGATACGCCTTTCTTCACACCCCTTTTTCTGAGACTTAGGAGAAATGCTTTCTCTTTTGTCCAAAGCCAACTCTGACACCTATCTTTCTACTTGAAAAGCTTGGTTTCTTTCTAAGATCTTCTGTCGCTATCTACTATTTTTCAGTCTCTTCTTTTAATTTCCTACAACCCTACTATAGTCCCACTCCTGTCCCTCCCTGTCCCTCCACCTCACCCTCTCCCTCTCCGTGAAAGCCTAACTTCTAGAAAGGGTAGAGTATAGTGTACTCAGTCTGCTTTCTCACATCTCCCTCTTCCATACCTCACTCTGGCACTGTGATTCCTATTTCTTCCCACTCCTCTTCCTGGAACTTCCCATGGAAGTTCACCAGTGACCCCTTCACAAACACAGTGACAAATAAGGATAGGATAATCCAGCAGATTAGAGATTTCAACCAATTTCTAGAGGACGAAAGTGCTTGCAGTGTTGTAGCCACTGCAGCAGATAGAGTGTCAGTTTCCATGTCTTCTTGCCTAGGGGATGCCAGTTTACCCCTCCCTCCCTTGTAAAAGCTGAAGTTGTAAAAGCAGAGTGGGACATCGAGCAGAAATGGTAGTTCTCGCTTATCAAGTACACCAATCTGGGGAAAAAAAAACAAAGAAGACCACAGATGATAACCATTGGAGGTTCTCTTGTGAAGGGAAAATTGTGTAATCATCCTGTGCATAAACCTGTCCGTTACTCTTCTGATCCGATTTATATACCTTTGAGAATTGAATGGATAACTAAAGATCACCAGATACTTGAGAAAAGCCTCCAGTTAGAGACCAAAACAATCATCCACAAAGAGAGGTACCTGTTCCTCAAAAGATATCATTAAAAGAGATTGATACATATCTTAAAACTAAGTGTAGTAAAATGGTAATGATAGAACCTAGCTAGTGGATATATCATTCTAACATTCCTTCAACTTTACTGAGTATTTAAATTTTCTCTTCATAAATTTTGGGAAAAATTAGTAGAAGGGATGAAAGATAAAATAGGAGATAAAAAGGATGAAAAAATCAAAGATTTTAAAAATGTGAAGAGACATTCTATGTTCATGGGTTTGGAAAATTCAACACAGTAAAGATGTCACTTCTTCCCAAATTGATATTCTGGCTTTAAAGCAAGCAATTCCTATCAAAATCCTAGCAAGTTTTTTAAATAGATGTAGGCAAGATTATTTTAAAGACTATATGAAAAAGCAAAGGAAGTAGAATAACTAGAACCATTTTTAAAAGAGAATAACGTGGTAGGAGTCATGCTGCTAGATTACAAGACTGTGTACACACATAAACACACACACACAATATACATATATATATATTCTCCCATACCATGTGGTAATTGGCAGTGTTAGCCACACAAATCAATGGAAAAGAATAGTGAACCCACACAAGTATGGCCACACAAACAGACCCACACAAGCATGGCCAGTGGATTTCTTACAAAGGTGCAAAAACAAGTCAATGGAAGAAAGGTGGTCTTTTCTACAAAATCAAACCAGTTCTTCTGCAAAGAACCCTTATAAGAGGAAGAAAAGAAGCCACAGGCTAGGGGGAAATATTTGTAAGCCACATACCTCACAAAGGATTTGTATCCAGAATCTGAGAGCTGCTATAAACAGAGGACTGAGAATCTGCAGTTACAGGAAATGAGGTCCAGCAAAAGATAGAAAGGACACGTGTATGCCGTGAGGACAAAGAAAGTTCCAGGACAGGTCTGGACAGGGCATGTTGGGCGAGAGATTCCTGGGGACCAAAGAGAGGATGGCATGGGGGACAGATAACATTTCAGAAGGTTTTCTTTTAATATTTGAAAACAGTGTTAAGGATGTGACACCTCTCATAAAATAAGCTGGTGGGTACTTAAGAAAGCCAAAAAAGAAAGCAAAACAAATGTCAGCTTTCAGAGAAACAAAAGAAAAATGCAGCAGCAAAAAGTATCGACATAGTTATAATAATAATATTTTATTCATAACTGGTTTATCAAAGTGGTATTATATTTTGAAGTAAAGGGTTGGGAGCTATAAAAGAGCTAAACTTATCACACAAAAAATCAATCCTTAATATCTAAAAATCAATTAATTACAAAATAACAGAATTTTTTGAAAATACAGCATTATATTTTGGACCAGGAAAAGACTATGAGTGAACAGTGTTTTTTCTGGACAGAGTTTTGGAGTCAGGATAGAGGAACAAGTGACTGTTGTTTCTAGCCCTTTTCATTTTTGTGGGTTTTTTTAAACTGAGATACGCATTTGATATTTTTAAATGTTTAAAGCCCAAGGCATAATCCATCACAGAAAGGAAATATCTTGGTCAAGCTGTCAGTGGAACTAAGGGAATAATTTGTTTCCAGGTGGTAATGAATCCAGATGTCATTCACTAATACCAGTGAGTGTCCGCTCCCACATCAGTGGTGGAATCTGGCCTGCCAGGTCCTTTAACATAGACACTGTTCCCAGCCTTAGTGCCACCAAGGCTAGGGAACAGATGGAAGTCTCGGAGAGGACCTTGCCCTGTGAGCTTCCTGCCTGCTATAGCAGAGCACCAGGAACCACATGTGGGTGAGTCACCTACCCTTCAGACCCTCATTTCTGCCACTGGACATGAGAATAACCTTCCAGGGTTTGATGAGGAAGGGAAGTAGTGCATGTCATGTGCCTAAAAAGTATACAGATACTCAAAATTATGGCTCTTGAAATAGTAAATGACATTAGTGAAGTAGTAAAAGATCTCTGCATTTTCAATGTTGTTGAGTTGTTTTCAGCCAGAATTGTGATTGTTATAACTGAAAGAAATAGGTGGGGAGTATTTTCAGCTCATGGTCCAAATTGATCACCAAGGGCTTTTTCTGTTTCCTTGGAGCCCTGCTACAGAACAGAATAATCCTGTATTTTTAACTTTTTTATAGAACTCCAACAATCAAAAGGTCATAATTTGTTATAATGATGCTATAATTAAGTTGCAGTAAATGATAGCATTTGTAGATTTTATAACCAGGATTGATTCATAAAATGAATGCAGTCCCAGCAGTTTATGTTAACATAATTAAATGGAAATGTAATTCTAACTCAGTTTGCTTATTAAATTGAAAATTACTAGGTTATGAGCACTCTTAAATTTCTGTCAAAATTGGTGTAAGTCTAAAATTACATGAAATATCCATTAAAATAAAGCATATTTAAGGCTCTGTTGCTGGTGGCGAATACATTTGTTGAAGCTCGCGCAGGTTGAGCAAGCGAGGCAGGTGCTTTCTCAGAAGTTGTGGCTAACACTTTTTTTCTTTCCTCTGCAGCCACTGGCTTAGCACTGGGGCTAGGACAGAGCATGGCCAGGTAAGGACCAGTCCCTTCCAAGGGAAGTTATTCTCTCAGATATTTATCTGTCTCCCTTAAAGATTAAGATCCCTGGCATATTTTACAGGGAACTCATTGCACCGGGGCTTAATTCACAGACCAAAGCATGATCCTCAATAAACCACAGCTTCCTTCACAGCCACATTCCGGAGTCACACCCATGAGCTCCACAGAAAGGCCTTGCAAGGCACTGGACTGTGGGGCTTCACTACTTATAAATCGTTTTCACAAAATTAAGGTAGTAAGGCAGTATATATGCTTTAAATTTAATTTGTATTTAAACATAAGATCAGCCAGCATGAGAATATTTTTATTGGCATTTAGAAAGTGGCAGTTGTTTCTTACAAGTTTACATTATGTCTCTAAATGAAGTCTTTGAAATCTCTCACTGGTATTCATGACAGCACAGCGATTAGTTGACTGCACAAGAACTTGATGTTCATTTCACGTGTCTTCACGTATTAAACAAGTAGTGTTCCTTCTTTGTACCTTAGCAAGCTAAGGTAATTTAGGGCTGAAATCTGTGGTAAGTTTTAAAATATAAACATTTAAGGGTTTGAATCCTTACAAGATTTTTTTCCTATTAGAATTATAAAAGTTGTTTTTTAATGAGGTGATCTATAAGAAAGCATACTTTTAAAATGCATGAGAGGCTGGGAATTTAGCTCAGTGGTTCCACCACCTGCCTCACAAGTGCAAGGACCCTAGTTCAATACCTGGTACCAAAAAAAAAAAAAAAAGAAAAAGAAAACAACTAAAATGCATGAGAATGATAAACCGCAAATTCCTAGAGATCATTTCTTTGTGGGAGTCAGACTTGGTAATGGTGATTGATAACATTACTCTATTGGAGATGTTTGATGTCTGAAACGGGGTATCAGTTTCAAAACTGGGTGCAAATGCCCTAGTCCCCTTGACTTATAAAGTGCCACAGTCTTCATTATAAACCTATACCAGTGATGGCGAACCTTTTAGAGACAAGTGCCCAGACTGCCATCCAAAGTCCACTTATTTATCACAAAGAGCCAGCAATGCAATTAAGAATACTGAGGTTTTAGTTTTGAAAAAACAACTCATACATCAACATCTTTTGTCTTAAAAGAAAAACAAATAACATCCGTGCCATAGGTTCACCACCACTGACCTATACTTTTTGCTTGCAAATTCAAATTCAGTTGTATTGTTTTTGTTATCGTGCCTTTTCCCATGAGAGTAATTTGCCCCTGAGACTTCTCACATTAATATAGAATGTTTACTCCTCTTCTTATGAATTTGGAACCTAAGCCATCACATTCATAAGGTGTTTATCTTATTGTTCAGAGTGCAAAACTTAGACATTCTGCTTTCCCCAGGGTTCATTACAGTGTTTACAGTTAGACTCTGCTTATAATGCCTGTACAGAGTTGCATCTGGATATAGTGTGTCACCAAAAATGATTTTTAAAGCTCATTCACTACCCTTCAGATTGTGAGAAATATTAATATGATGTTATAAATTCATGCTTTTGATTACTGTGTATAATTTAAGCTTTGGCTTCCAGCCAAGCTTTATTGCACGGTTAAAAATTAACTCATGGCTTGGGCTGTGGATGTAGCTCAGTGGGAGAGCTCTTGGTGAGCATGTGTAATGCCTTCCTTTCAATCTCCAGCACCTTCTAAAGAAAAAAAAAACAAGTATAGTAGCTAATAACTGTTATTGTAGAGAAGGAATCCAGGGCCTCACACATGCTGAGCAAGCCTTCTACTACTGAGCTACACCCCAGCTCCTTTGTAATCTTTTTAAATTTTATAATCTTTTTTAACCAGTGTTTAAATCAGCCTTTTGCTTAAACTTTGGGTGTACCGTTTCAGATTTTTATCTTGAAGTGACAAGTTATTCAGCAGTAAATACAGATAACTTCTTTACTTGGAGTAGTTACGTCCCATAAAGTAGAAGCAAAACTAAAGTACTGCACATTGGACCAGTGTTCTTAGGGGAAACACAGGGTTAGGTTCCTTCCAGTCTCCTCCTAAGATCTTCACCAAGGAATCGATGTATGGCCTTGTTTTATGGGCATTTGGTTTCAGGATGCCTTATTTAGTTTACAAGTCTTTGGTTCGCTAATACTGAGCTAAGGGTACACAGCACCATAATTCATATGTGAACAAGGCTTACCTAATGTGCAGGATTTCTCTGCATGGCCCATCAGCCTCTGGGCTGGAATCACTAGGCAACACTTCAACACTGTGCTTGAGGGCCACTGTAGATAGTGAGGTCACCCACAAAAGCACAGCAATGCAAGAAGCACAGTGCTGGGGCCCCACCAAAACCCCCACTTGTTTACAGCCTGAGAACTGAAACAGGACAGAGTGTCCCCAGGGACCTCAGCCAGGAACACGCTTTGGGGGTGTCTCAGATGCAGGCACATGCCTGCAAACAGCTTCAAAGACACCTGAAGCATTGATTTTTGTGTTACAAATACATTTTAGCAAGTAGAGGAATGCACAAGTATGGACTCTGTGAGTAGCGAAGACCAGCTGTGCATAAGTATATAAATAAATACACACTACCTACATTTTGAGAGATCATTGTTTCTTAGTTCAACTTAGACCTAACTATAGCACAGCACACTGTTGGCTAAACCTGAATCCCAGGAATGAAACAAAACCATAAAGAATTATGAAAACCCTCAATGTATTGTTGAATGAATTAGTCTTATCATGCATGATCACCTTTTATTTTTCTTACAGCAACTTACCAACTTAAGGTCATGATTTTTAACCCCACTTTTTAAAAAACTACTCTTCACTACTTCTCCCCATTTTATGACTTCTTTCTTGCTGTTTTTTAGTGCTGAACCCCATTTCCATTTATGTCCTGCGTGGAGATCATGCCTTCATTACACATTTATTAAAAGCTTATCACCATTACATACTCTCTGTATTCACGAGATGTATTTGTGAAAAACCAGATGGCTTTCCCCCTAAGATAGTTGTAGTCTGGGCAGGAAAACAGAAATTAGTGTATGTTGATAAATATTTGAGAAAACCAGAGACAGAGTTATGAAGGCCACGAAAGAGAAATCCCAAAGTCAGTTCAGAAGTGGAAGGAAGTGGGGAGATGTGTATGACACATTTGTGGAGAGTGTGTGTGTGTGTGTGTGTGTGTGTGTGTTGTTAAATCCTGACACTGTGCCTTCTGGAGCGTCTATGGTTTGACATACTGACTGAGTTTACACTTGTCTTAGTGAGTCATCATTCATAGTTTAGCTGTAACTCTCCTTTTTATGCTGAGGACGCTGAAAGGCGAACTGTGAAGTGTGTGCACATTGTCTTACAGATGTTTGAGGAATCAGCTGAGAAGGAGCTGCCAGTTGAGATGCTCCTGAGCCTGAATGCCTTGTCCAGATGGGGTCAATGCTAGGGCCTAAGAATTCTGCTCTTTGCTTCCCCCTCTTGTGGCAGGGACTTGAGACTTTTAATAATCTTGAAAACCATCACAAGTAGCAACAGGATTCTTAGTTCCCTTTCTGTAGCAATAACAACTATTATCCACGAGGAACCCTTCTGCCTGGTTTAATTCAGCAGATTTTAAATTGTGTGGCTAGATTTTACATTTATGGATTTTAATGTAATTCTTATATGAGTCATTTTTTAATATACATCTGCAGGTCACTAATAAGGGAATTGTATCTCCGTTTGGCCTAAGTCCAGCAATCTGAAAGATGGAAGGTAAGAAGCACTTCGAACCATATTCAGAAATTCTAGTTTTTAATCAGAGATGACATTAATTGAGTCAGAACCCTAAAAGTGACCTCACTTGTGACACTGATAGAGTCCCAGAAACAGAACAGTTACCAGTAAGAATTTCTCAGAATCTGATGGGCTGCTTTTGCTCAGATGAACAAAGAGCAAGAATTTCTATTTCTTTTATTGTGAATCCATAATCAGATTTCATCTTTTTTAGAAATGTGTTGGGAGTCTTCCAAATACAAATATATTTTCAGTTCTAGTAACATCCTGATTTTTGTCATGGCTGCCCTTTATAAGAGCCAGTTCATGTATTAACTTGTTAGATTCATGTCCCAGACATCTGAGTCTGTGTCTTTTCTCTGAACTTCATGTTCAAGTTGCAGAGACACTGTCAGATTTATAATTTCGTTGACAAGCTGAGGTAGTTTTGTCAATAGCTTTTTCATGTAGATGCACTGCATTAAATAATTCCCATGTCTGTCTCTTCTTTTATACAAAGTCCATCAAAACCATTGATTTGAAGAAGTAAACACGTTTTCATGGGAGTCTAACAGTGGAGCTGGAACACACAGTTCGGAGGAGATGCCCTCTCATGTATGTTCCTCTAGGTCAGTGGTGGCAAATCCACGGCACTCACTGTGCCACAGCCCGCTGTTTCTTATCATTGAGAGCTCTGAAAGGTTCACCATCACTGGTCTGGGTGGCAGCTTCTCTGAGAACCATCTAGACCAACAGATTTCACTCACTACAGTTGCATTTTGCAAAACTAAACTACTACGGAGTCATTTCTTATTTCAGGACACTGTATTTGAGATTTTGAACTGTTTAAACTGTTTTAACCCAAACTTAGGAAAAATGTGCAAATATCTGTGATTTATCTTAGAATTTGAAAAGTTAATTAACTACCATTAATTTAAGACAGAGGTAGAGATTTTATCATCTTTCCTCTAGCTATCTGTGTCACAAATGTTGGTTTGTATATATGTTCTTAAAGGCACTAGACTTAGAAATGCCAAAGTAATTATATTTTTTTTATTTTCAGAAGCAATTTATGTTCATGGTACGAAGTGTTTCTAAATTGAAACACTTTCAGATTAATGGACTTAAGATAAATGCTTGCTATTTTCTATTAGTAGTAATAATGAGATATGGCTTCAGCTACTTATCAGATACCAGGTCTCACTTCCTATTTCATTACCTCATTCATTCATTCATTCCACAAATATTTATTGAGCACTGAAAATATTGTAGATGCAGTGGGGAACCCTGGTGATGCAGGAGAATTGAGTATGTGAAGCAGCGGGCCAGAGATGAGGGAGAGCAGGCTATATACCTGAACTAGAAGGTCCTTAGGGCTGGGACCTATCACTCAGAAGTAAGGAGGTCAGGAGACAGGGTGGGGGAAGCATGGTAAATTCACACTTAAGAGATACAATCAGATTATAAAGGTCCATGAAAGCCTTTACATTGTGGGTTTTATCTCAAGAGATAAAATTCGTTTTAGAAAGCTTATTTTGGCTGCAAGTAAAGAGGGAAGTAAGGGAGTGTGGTTGGAGAAGGCCACTTGAGAGGTCCATTCAGGTCAGGAGGAGAGCAGCAGCAATGGGGATGGATGGGAGGAAGTGGGTGTTTAGGAGAAGTTTGAGATACGTTCATAGTTAAGACCTTCTTGAAAGAATAATCTAGCTATATTCTTGGTGATCAAAGATGTTTTACTTCTCAATAAGGATGAAATAAATGAGTAATAGATTCTAAATGGTGCCAGTAAACAGTTCCAATCAATTCTCCTTCATTAAAAGTTGTTGCTGTTGGTCAGACAATACCCCCGGACAACCAGGCTCATTCGTCATAACCAAAGTTGTAATCTTAGCCACAGTTGTAGCATTTGAGCTCTATTCTCAGCATCCCCTATGTTCCCGTGTCATAGTGCTAAGTGTTTTACACAGTTTATCTTATTTAATACTCTCAGCAGCCTTCTGGGTAGATAGTATTGTTATCCTTGTCTTACAGGTGGGACAGGATTTAGAAAGGTTAAGTACTTTGGCCTAAGGTTACACAGCTTGTACCTGGTAAAGCTCTCATGGAAACCTAGTGATTCCTGCGTTACTGGCACAGCTGGGATTGGAACCTGGGTCTGTCTTGCATTATTACTTTAAGAATTCCATTTTGGTTAAGGTTAATTTCTAATGGACTGCAGAACTTTTTTTTTTAGCCTAGTCTTGCATATAGTCACACACCTGCATAAATAAGGTAAACTACAGTTTCACTGAACACATAGAGAAGAGTATTGACTCCCTGTTTTTTTCTTTGCAGTTAGGGTAAAACAAGAGTAAAAGGAAGTCCACAGGAGAGCATTTTGGGGAGCAATCTAATACATATTTTTTAATTATATATTTCGAAGCCAATAATTTATTTGACAGATATTTTAAGCTTGTCTCCTTACACAGGTAAGCCAGTAGGCACAAGAAAGTACTATTAGCTCTTTCACATCTGCACAGGTGCCCTACCTCGAAAACGTCACAGCTGGAAGCCACAGGCAAAACCACAGACGAGAGGTGACATTACCCCAGCCTGGGTGACCAGAGGACCAGGGACACAACTGAGTTCTGGACAGCCAGCCCTGGGCTCATGTCACCTGACTGGGACACACTGGACAGCCAACTTTCACTGACATTTTTGTGACAGTGACAATGGCATCTCTAGCAAAGGCAGTAGTCTTTGCTTTAAGAGAAATCAATAAGGGAAAAAAAGGAATGCAAAGTGAACAAATTAGTGTCCCTTTAAATACTTTTCTCCTTGCAAAATAATATAATGAAAATATTTTTATTTCTACAACTTTGTCTTAACATTTTATATAGCATCAGCTTCTGAGAGATAACCGAGCTGAACGAGGACACAGGAAAAGCTGTTCAGGGAAAACAGCCAGCAGGTAAGCCCTTCAGAATCATTATAAATTCTCCTCATCCATCCTGGGCCATGTGTACCTGTACTGCTGTGAAGGTGGGGTGGTGTGTTTTGTGCTGCCTTTTGGTTCTAAAACCCTGCCTTCAAATATTTTAGTTATTGTTTGCCAGAATCTATTTCAGGATTGCTATTAATACCATTTTCTGTGTATTGTTTAAACCCTCTGAAAAACAAAGAATGAATTTTTTTAAAGATAATTCCTATCTCTTAAAACTAACGCATTTGACAGGGCCAGGAATTTAACTCAGTGGCACCGTGCCTGCCTCAGAAGCACAAGGTCCTGGGTTCAATCCCAGGTACAAAAAAACCAAACAAACAAACAAAAATGCTAATGTATTTGAGATCTGCCTTACAGCAATTATTTTTTTTAACTTTTAAAAAGGTGAAATTAGTCATTTCTGCTACACTTAAATGGTACTTAGAACTTACAGCAATATATATACTCATTCTAGTAATACTCAAATGGGTAAAGACTAAAGAGGTAGTTAGTCTTTTTTAAAAGTGCATTTAAGGGGCCAGGGATTTAGCTCAGTGGTTTCACCATCTGCTGTGCAAGTGCAAGGACCTGAGTTCGATCCCCAGTACCAAAAACCAAAACAAAACAAAAAACGAAAAGTACATTTAAGGTCTTTTTCATCTTATGTTGCTAAGTCCATGTTATTTTTCCTCAGTACAAAGGATTTTCTTCAGTTTGCTGTTTTAGACAATATATTTCCAAATTTTGTATGTGATGTTTCTGGAGATTTGATTTTTATTTGGATGAAAGTGGCTGCACATTTTCTATGGCTGTGTCCAGCTGTCCCCTCAAAGCCCCATGTGGTCATAGGTGGGGCTTCTCAGAGGTGACTGGGTCTAGGGTGTGTGTTGCTGGGATTAAGGGTCCCCCCCCGCCCCGTGAGTGCTGCCTACCCTGAGGGCATGTACCCCAGAGGTAACGTAAGGGACAGAAAGAGGGCTGTTGCCCTCCTTGCTGCTTGGTGCCTTCTGCCTGCTCTGCCATCTCTGCAATGCCTCTCTCCCAGGCCATTGTGCTTTGGAGTCAGCCAGCTATGGATTGAAACACCTACAAACTGTGAGCTAAATAAACCTTTCCTCCTTTAACTTCAGGTGTCGTGTACTTTGTCTCAGCAATGAGAAAACTAAGACAACATTCATGCCTGAATATTGATCAGAACTATTGCCTCAGAGTTCTACTTAATTTTTTTAATAAGATAAGATACTAAGATACTCAGCAGCCACCCTGGCATCCAAGAGTCTCTCAAGGCTACGGTGCCAGCCACAGAGTTTAGCACTGCCCAGCAAGCAGGATGGGTTTACGGTAGCCGGCTGCCTGTCCAACCCAGCTGAGATCCCCTAGGTACCCGCTGAAGCAAATACAAAGCCCACATACCTAATTTAGAAAATCAAGCTTACTAAACGTAAAATGAGGTAATTCACCATCCATGAAAGTCAACATAAACAACTAATAGATCTGCCTCTAAGAATGTCAGTACCTAAAATTATTATTAGATATAGATTCTGAAATCCCTGTAGATGAAATGTACATAGAAACAAATTGCTCCAAGCAGTTTTAACGAACTGCTGTTAAAATTTATCAATCAGAAGTGAAACACATATATATATAGTGAAATATATAGTGAAATATATATACTATATATAGTATATATATAGCAAAATATATGTATAGTGAAATATATATGTACTATATATATATTTCTTAGGAATGAGAAGTATGATTGTTGAAGAGGTAATTAGTGAACTGGAGCATACAGTACATCTGAAGAAAGAAGGCAGTATAATACAGTGTAAAATTCAAGGAGTTGGAAAAAAACGGAAGAGTGGATAAGAGACACACAAAAGAGCTAAGAATAAATTTAATCAGAATCCTTGTCAGAAAGAACGGAAGAGCTGAAGAAAACATGACATTGGCAGAGATACTAAGAATTTCCCAAACTGATGAAATTTATAAATGCATAGATAACATACAAAATGCTCTTGAATATGAAATAAAATAAGACAAAAGAAATCTAGACAAAATAGCAAACTGTATTACAGCAGAGACAAACAGAAGATCTTAAAAAGAATTCATAGAGGAAAGACAAATTATCCACAGAGAAATGACATCAAGAATAAAACTGGAAGACAGGGGAATCTTCTCCAGAATATGGAAAGAAAATACACTGTCAACCTAGAAGTGTGTACCTGGAAAAACATCTTTATGTGTGAAGATAAAAGAGTCCTTGTAATACTTTGAAAAAATGAGAAAGTTTACTATCAGTACAATGTTGCCAAAAGAGTTTTTAAGGATATATTTCAAGAAAATTATTTTCCAAGGAAAGTCTGAGATGCAAGAATGGATACTGAGTCAGTGAATTCACAAAAACTTTATATAAACCATTGCTTACATAAAAAGATTATTATACCCCAGGAAAATGTATGATTTTTTAAATTAATTAAAAATAAAAGAATTCAAGTAATAAAATATAATCTATAGAGCTCTGAAGGATATAATATAAAATCATGGACAGTAATAGCGTGTTAGGTTGGCAGTGCTGGGGATTTAAAACTCCAGGCTAAAGTGTTCAAATTGTTTCGAATGTTTACTTTATTGGTCAGTGAGATCATGGATACTTAATAAGGCTGTATTGAGTATTCACTGATAAAACTTCAAAAATAATTATTAAACTGGTAAAAGTGGAGTTATATAATTGCCAAACCAGTTGAGAGGCTGTGGAATTAAAATATTGCTGCTGTACTCCCCCCAAAATAATAAAGTCCATTTTTTAAAGTAGACTTCTTAAAAGAAGAAGCATTGAGAAAATGGGGCACAGAAAACATAAAAATTAGACAAGCAGATCATATCCATCTATCAGTGGTCACAAGAAGTGTCGATGGATCAAGCTCCTCAGTTAGAAACAGAGCTAGCCAGATTAGATTTTTTAATTTATTTTATTTTTGGTACCAGGGATCAAACTTGGGACCTTGCACTTTCGAGGAAGGCGCTGGAACCACTGAGCTAAATCCCCGGCCCCAGGTTAGATTTTTTTAAAAACTCCAGCTCTGTGTTTTTTTTAATAGGCAACACACCTGAAATATCATGACAAGGAAAGCTAGAAACCCAAAGGGTAGAACAGGGTATGCCAGATACACTATAAAAAGAAGCCTTCACAACTGTCATTATTCATCGATAGAAGATTCAGTTCACCTGAAGATTAAGTAATCTTATTAGTAGTAGTAATAAAATTACCCTCAAAATGTATAAAGCAAGCATCAATAGCAATACATCCAGAAACCTCACTGGCCCAGGGTCATGGTGGTCCCAATAAATCTCAAATTATTGATAATCTAAGTCAGCAGAAAATTTATAAACTGAAAGTTTACATAACACAAAAGTAGGAAGCTTAAGTTAATGAAATTATATTTAATACCACATCTAAACTATTAGAAAAAGTACCTTTTTCTCAAACATATGTGGAATAATTACGAGATTATCAATGTGCCTGGTCATATTACTAGTAGTACCAAGAAACTGTAGTGCCTCATAAAGAGCATATTACTTGACTTAAACATGATGGTTAGCAATCAGTAATAAGAATATATGTTTCACAAAGTTTAGAGTTAAAAAATATATTCCTAAGAAATTCATATATCAAAAGAAACAAATCATGGTATCGAAATGCGTGTGCTGCAGTAAGATGGCAATTGGAAGAAATTTTACTGCCTTCAGTATTCATGGTCCATGTGTCTTCAAGGATGAGCACAGGGTGGCCACAGAGTTATGTTTGTGAGGAGCTTAGAAAGCTTGTGAATTATAATGCCTTCAGTCCAGCTGGAGACTTGCAACACACATCTTTGTGGGACCTCCAACTATCGCTTAGGCTGAGGTGTGATTCTGTCTGCGGCCAGACTTCCCCCTCTAGGGCTCACAGACCAACACTGAACTGCTCGGGGCTGAAACAGACAAGACAGCGGGTCTTCCCACTCTCCTATTACCCGAGAGAGTAGCCTGTGTTCCCAGAGGGAAATGAACTCACTCGCCAAGATCATAAGACATTCTAGGAGAAGAGCCTTTGCAAATATATTAGATTACAATTCGAACAGAGGCAGAAATATTAGCACAAGTGAGTCAACAGCATTAAAATTAGCTTGATAAATACTAACTAAAAGATTTACAAGAAGTTACTAACAATATAAAGCAAGAAAAATAGCACATAAATAAAAACCAGATAAACAAGTCTTTAAGACCTGTATAACTGGAGAGGTATGCCTTGTTTATGAGTCAAAAGACAAGATATTCTTTTAAGTTTAGTTCCCTTAAATTGTCTATATGTTCAATATGGTCTAAATCAAAATCCTAACAGGCTATTTTGTAGAAATGGACACGCTTATTCTAAGTTTCATATGGACATGGAAATGGTTTAAAATAATCAAAAGAACATTGAAAAAGAAAGTTGGAAGGCTAACATTACCTGATTTAAAGACTTATTACAGAGGGATAGTAATGTAGACAGTTTGATATTTGTGTCAAGATTAAAAAAATAGATTATTAGAACAGAATAGAGGTCAAGAAATATGCCTCCGAACACACACACACACACACACACACACACACAACTGGTTTTTGCTAAGGTACAAAGACAATTCAGGGAAAGAAGTTTGTGGTGGTGGAACAATTTGATAGTCATTTGCAGTAGAACAAAAAAGATTTTCAATCCGTAACCTCCTGATGTGTGTGTGCCAGCTTGCCTGGGCAGGAATACCTGGAGAGCTGGTGAAGTGTTACCTCTCAAAGTGTGTGTAAGAGATCAGCGTTTGAATCAGTAGACTACAGATGGCCTTCCCCAGTGCACGTAGAGATCATCCAGTCCAGTGAGGCCCAAATAAAACAGCATGGGAGAGCAAAGGGAAATTCTTTCTGTCTTCTTGAGCTGGGATATCCATTTCTTATGCCCTCAGACACTTGTGCGCATGCACTTGGACACAGGACTCACACTGTGAGCCCCCCTGGTCCCCAGCCTTCCACTGGGACTGAGTCACTCCCCTACCTCCCTAGGTCTCCAGTTTACAGACTGTAGGCCACGGGACTTCCTCAGCTGGGAAATCCAGTGAGCCAGTTCGCCTCTGTGATGGGATGGCAGTGTTACACACTCCATGGAAACTGCTTGGAATCTTGCTCTAGTTCCACACTAGCGCTATGCAGTATGATATTTCCTTGTGATTACGGGCAGCAGCACTGAGCTACAGCTCCCCGGAAGCCACAGGACCACAAGCATAAACAACCCACATTCTACAGTGAGGGCAGCAGAGCTGTGATATTTAGTAGGTCAGATGTGTTTGATGCATTTTCAACACAGTGTTTTCAGTGTACAATAGGCTTCGTAGTTTATAATCCCACTGTAAATCAAGGAGCATTTTATGAGATATGCCCTGTGGAATAACTCAAGAAGATCACAAACCTAAATACAAAACCCAAAATAGTAACATTCAAGAAATACAAGAAAAAAATCTTCGTGACCTTGTGGTATTAGTGTGGATTCTCTAGAAAAACAACCAATATCATATATACAAGTGTATATATGCATACACACACATCTCCTATATGTTTAATGTATACCTATGTGTGAGAGGTGTAAGGGAGAGAGATGCACTGTAGAGATCTGGCTTACATAATTAAGGAGGCTGCGAAGTCCTGAGACCTGCACTGCACAGGCATTGGGCCTGAAGAGCCCGAGGTGCAGAGCCAGCTGGAGCTGATGGCCTGAGACCCACCAGAGTGTCAGACTCAAGGTGTAGTGGAAGCGAGCAGACTCCAGGATGGGAAGAGCCAGCTTTGCAATTCTAGTGTAAACCAGGGTTCAGCCTAAGCATTCAGGTGGAGCTCTTCCCTTATTAGGCCTTTTTGTTCAACTGAAAGACAGTTGATTGGATGAGGCCCACCCCCACTGAGGAAAGCAGTCTGCTAATCAATGTGAGTCTCCTCTGGAAACAGCCACACTATCATATGCGCAGAGGTTGACCAGATGTCAGGGGACCTCCAGGCCCAGTCACACCATTAACTAGCAGGGCCTTGGGGGAGCTGCATTGCAGGTGTGGGGAAGAGCACGTGTCTCCCACACACTAGGCCCCTGATCGAATTCCCCAGCACCATAAATATATAAATAAAACAATAGACCGTCATGCTTTGGGTTAAAAAAATATTTCTTAGAACGCAAAACAAACCATGAAAGAACAAATTGGAAAATTGGACTTTATCAAAATTAAAAACTTCTGTTTTTCTAAAGACTATTAAGAGAACAAAAAGGCACAGACTGGGAGAAAATATTTGCAGGTCACATGTCTGATAAAAGATTTGTATCGAGAATACGTAAAGAACAGTACACATGAAGCATTCTACCCAGTTAAACAGGAGAAATTTGAACAGAGCCCTCACCAAAGAAGATGCGTGGAAGGCAAAGTCCCACGTGAAAAGAGGTTAAGCACCATTGCTCATCTGAAAAATGGAAAATCACAATGAAATAAGAGGAAAAAGATTCACGCAAGATGTAGTGGAAATAGAAATGTTTGGGGGAAAGTAAAATAGTACCACTACTCTGGAAAACAGCTTAGAAGTTTCCTTAAATATTAAACAGAGACCTACTGTGTGACCCATGTGAATGCATCAGTACACAGATGTCCCTGACAGCTTTATTCCTAATAGCAACCCCCCAAAAACACATATGTCGTAAATATCCAAGTACAAGTATGTGATAAACAGTGGGTGGTGTATGTATACAGTGGAACATAACTCATGAAGAAGAAGTAATAAGGGTGCACATGGCAAGATGTAGACTAACGTATAGCAACCGACAACGGCTAAGTCCTTGTCTAGGCAGGGGACGGGTGCCAGGGAGGTACAGGAGAAAGGATTACCAAGGGGCGTGGCCAACTTGGGGTGATAGGGGTCTGTCTTTATTGCCTTGATTATGATGATGGTCTTACATGTATGGATGTCAAAGCTTATCAAATGGTGTGCTGTAAATGTGCACAATTTATGACAAGTACTATGATGATGGCGAAGCTCTAAAGCTGTCGAAATTAAACAAACAGATTCTTCAGTCTTCCTCTGCTTTGTTCTGTCCTGTTCCCAAACCCATTCACATCTCAGGACTTCTGCACCTGCTGCTCCCTCTGCCCAGAGCTCTCTCTCTCCAACAGTCCATCCAGATTGCTCCCATGCCCTTCAAGACTCCGCTCCATGTAAGAAACACATTCTCAAGATATGAAATCACTACACCATCAGTGGGAGTATAAATTATTAGAGCACTATGGAAATCCATATAGAGTTGCCTCAAAAACCAACAGTAGAGCTCCCATCTGACCCCGCTGTACCACTCCACACTGTGTTCCTGAAGAGTTGAAGACAGCACAGCATGCTAGGGTCATACCCGCACACCCTTGTCTACTGCAGCACACTTCCCAGTAGCAAAGCTACGGGAGCAGGTTGGCTGCCCCTAGCAGATGAGTGGTAAGAAAGTATAGTCTTGTCCACAGTGGAGACTTAGCCAAACCGAATAAAATTGTGTCATTTGCAGAAAAGTGGGTAGAACTGGAGACCATCCTGTTACATGAAATCAGAAAGACAGATACCACCTGTAACTCAGCGGCCATCTCTCCCCAGCAGTGCGATCCCTCCTGATTATTGTCTCAGTGGCATCCCTCTGGGGCCTCACTTTGCAGGCCTGTTCTGAACCATTTGTTCCTGGACCTGCCACACACCTGTGTCCTGGGGTCTCTCTTCACTAGAACCCTAGTTTTCCTTCACCTTACCCCCACGGGAATTCTTCCAGGCATCCCATGGCATTGTTTTTCCTCAGCTTTCTGAAAAAGAGAGTAGTGGTCATTAAATTTATGGGATTTCTGCACATCTGAAAGTGTTTTTATTCTTGCCTTGTGTTGGTTTAGCTATGAATCAAATTATGGTTTGGAAATCAGTTTGGCTTTAGAATCATTGCTCCATGGCCTTTCGATTCTCAGTAGTTTTCACTTGGTTATTTGTGTATTGGAGTACCCTTAAATTGTGTGTGTATGTGTGTGTGTGTGATTTTGAAAGATTTCTGGGCAATTATCTCAATATTATATACTAAATCTTTTAATGATGAAAAACTTTTTCACAACCTTTTCTTGTTTCTTTGAGCATTCCTGTCATATGTGCTTTTTGTCTTGATTAGTGGATTCTGTGTATTTCCTTCTCTCTCTAAAGCCATCCATTGTGTTAGACACAGGGCTATCTAAAAAGGTGAAATAAACACAAGGAGAAAAATAATTCCTCAAATTTAATTTTCACATTATTAAATGCAAATGAAGATTCTTCTCCATCCTTCTCTATATCTGTTTTCCTAGATTCCACTCTTGGCATCTGTTTTCCTAGATTCCACTCTTGGCATCCGTTTTCTATCTTAGTGTTTTTAATGCTGTCCTGACTTTTCTTAACCCTTTTGGTTGAGTGACTTTGCTTTTCCTTTTTCAAGTTGTGGGAAAACATAGAAGTTGGAGAACAGAACTTCAGTGCATTAAATCGGTAAGTTGTGGGATTGTTTGCTCCCCAAATATGCCAAGGCAGAAAGGAAGGGTAAGTGCACAGGAGTCGGCAGTCTGTGCCACAGAGTTGGAGTCTGGACTGTGCAGCTCCCCATGCTCTGGAAGCAGGCATCATTTCAGAAGCTCTGCATGGAGCAAGGGCCAGGGCTGTCCACTCGGGGCTCAGCCCTTGGGCTGTGGCACATCTCGCCCTCTGCCATCTGAGAGTTTCGGGATCTCCTGCAGAAGGGCTTTAGGGACACACTTACCAATGCCACTAAGGACAGTACATTTCAGTGGTGGTTTTCTGGGTCTCCGGTTTATCCCCTTTCTCCCTTTCTGGCACATCTACTTCATTATTCCTCTAGGCTCTTTAAACTAATGATGAGAGCAGAGAAATTGTCTCTCTTCCAACTCTGACCTTCAAGGTCTCCTCAGTCTTAGCAGGAAGCTCTACCTCATTGTAATGGACTGCTCGTAAAGCTGGCCTGTGCTTCTGCCTCTCCATACAAGGTCAGGTTCCTTTGGGCTCCTTAACCTGCTTTCAGTCTCTCTACTTCCCCGCCCTGGCCCTGTCACCATGCCCACTGAGTTCCAGTGGTTGCTGAGGAAACATCAGTGCACTGCAGGAGCTCATGTGCTCACTGTAAACAACAGTAACATGTGCTACCTACTGGTGCTCTAACCAAACTTATGGAAGAGAAACGCTGATTCTCTTCTAATTTGTTTACTTTGGTTCCCCTTATCATAGAATGTTGTTTCAGAGAGTGACTTACATGAAAAGTTTTTGTCATATCATTATCCTCATATGTTTATCAGATGTGCTGCCCAAGATTTTGTGTGATAGGACTATTAGTTACACATTTCCTGTCATTTTTCAGTGTTCTGGTACCACGTTGATTATTCATTCCTACCTGATACTTCTGTATAATTAAAATGGTAGAACCTTTGTGTGTGTGTGTGTGTGTGTGTGTGTCTGTGCACGTGTGTGTGTGTGCATGTGTGTGTGTGACACTCACTACAGTGCCCAGACTGGCCTTGAAATCCTTGCTCGAGCAATCCTGCCTCCAATTTCCCACTGGTTGGGACTGCAGACACGCACGACAGCACCTGGCTTCTCTGAAGAGTTTTATTTTCCAATCATTCTTCCATTCATCCGGTGTTCTGTGCTTATTTTCCCACTGTGAAGTTTCATCTTAGTTTTTTTGCATTTTATCTCTAATCTAATATTTCATCAGTGTCACAGAGTTTTGTCCATATTGTTGGGTCATTTTTTTTTTTACTTACCTTAAAATCTTAAAAACATAAATACAAACTCAGGAGGGCACAGAAATCTTTCAGTAAATAAATTCATGAAAGCATATTTAATTGTTATTTTTCAAACAGACTAGCTATCATCTGTCTCAATAATTCAGCAGACGTGAACTTTAATTATTGGATCCAGTCAACTTGCTTAAGTGGCAGCACACACAGCTCACAGTGGGGGCAGTGCGCCCGAGTGTTCTTAGGCAGGACCGCCAGTGGCATCGAGATGTATTTCTCCAGTGCACATCGTTTTTAAGTTCCAGGCCCAGAATCTGCTAGGCAGCCCATGTGCACTGGTTGCCAACTTATCTGGGCCCAGTTAGACAGAGCACACTCACTTTCAACAAGTTGTATGAAGCCGATTTATTACTTACAGACAGCGGCAAGAGACAGAGACGAAAGAAGCCTAGGGCCCCTCTGAGGCTGAGCCCCCAGGCTCAGGACCACGGCCTGAAGGGGACGCAGGTTTGCACCACTGCCTAGGACCCTGAAAGGCGCCAGCTAAAGCACCCATGGGCATCCTGTATGCAGGGCAGACTGGGAGGAGTTCGGCTTGTTCCCCTTGGTGCTTCCCTGCCTCAGGGTGCTGCATTCCTGGCACATTCTGCAGGTACTTCGGAGAGCTACAAGCAAGAAAGTGGGGAGAACTGGGTTGGTCCCAGAACACCTGGAAAAATGTCCTGCAATATCCAATTGAGCTTTTTTAAATTTCGGTGTTTACTTCTGATGTTTCTGCTTCTCAAAATTCGAGACACCTTTCTTTTGCCCTTATGTCATTTCGAGCTGCAGTCGAATAATCACACACCATTTCTCCTGTCAGAAGCCTTGCTGAGCACCACAGTGGCCCATCCACCTTCCCAAATGGAAAGTCAGTTCAGTGGGTGCCTTACAACAGCGGTGGCGAACCTTTGGCATGCATGCCGCAGTGGGCACACAGATCCCTCTCTTTCAGCGCAGGAGCCAGGTCGCCTCAGCAGCCAAGCATCCGGTAGCAGTTGGTTTTTCTAAACTAAAACCTCAGTGTTCAGGGTTAATTGCACTGTTGGCACTTTGCAATAAGTGGGCTTGGGTTGCAGTTTGGGCACTCGTCTCGAAAAGGTTCGCCATCTCTGCCTTAAACCATTCCTAGTACTAAGTCACATGTTCTTGAAGAATCTTACTCTCGAGATGTTTTTATACTTAGGATTCTTCGTTATTACTGTAAGAATCCATGCAGCAAGCATGGTGGATGGTGGCCGCTTCCTTTAATTATTTGGAACCTGTCAAGGTCTTTCGGTATCTTTTAGGCTGTGGGTTAGCATTTTTCTGTTTCCTACCTTGTGTGAGTTTTGTCATTTACTCTTATGAAGCACATAAGCAAAATCAACTAATAATCTAGCATGTAATTTGTGATTAAGTGAAAACATTTTCATTACTGATATTAAGCGCTTCCTAATTTTATAGTATATTTTAGAAATGTGTTTGTTAATTCACTTCTTACTTAGTTCCTAAAAACAAATGATTTGATAATCCTTGTATATTGTCCTCTAGTTTCTGTTATCTCTTAATAATAAGAGGGAAGAAATAAACATTTTATCATCTTCCCTGACCATTATTTAAAATAAACAAATAAACAAATAAATAAATAAATCCTCCTCTGCCAAGCGTGGTGGTGCACACCTGTAATCCCAGCACTTGGGAGGCTGAGGCAGGAAGATGACTGTGAGTCTGAGGCCAGCCTGGGCTACACAGTGAGTTCAAGATCAGCCTGAACTAGGTAGCAAGACCTTGTCTAAAAAAAAACCCAAACAACGAAAAACTCCTAAAATGAACCAAAAGACAATGGATTTAATCTGAGAAACAGCAAATCCCTCCACATATTCTCACGCGCATGTACACACCCACACACACACACTCATGTCATCTTTCTGCACTACAATACAGAGAATGTTTCTGTTGGCAGTTGTGCAGCACACTTTCATTTCCATATGAAGACACAGATTGCTGTATTTTGTTGCAAATGTAACAGACAGAATTGCAGCTGCTCTTTATTTGATCTTCTAAAGCTCCAAAGATGTTCAAGGGTTCTATTTGCTCATTGTTTCCCATGCAGTCATTTGTTATTTAGGAAAGACCTAATTTGCAATAGATACAAAACTATTTGTCATTCTACAGGTTTGCCAAAAATAAATGAAACTATTAATTACTACATTTTTGAGCAGCTGTTAATAAATTGGAATAGGATAACTGTTCATTAGACTACAGTATAGCATAATGACATGGACTAGGTTTGTTTAATGCAGCTTTTCACAGAAATGCAGCAACAAAATTGATATATCAACCAAAGTAAATAATGCTGTATTTTAATTGTTACAGAGGAAATGTTATCTATACTAGCAGTAAGTGTAAGATTTTAAAACCCTTTTGTCATATTAAAACTATAATTCAACACTGTATTCTAAAATAAGTTATCACTTGACATTTTATATTTTGTCTGTCCAAAATAATGACTTGGAATTGATTTTAAGTACTAACTTTAAAACCTTCTGGGACTTTATAGTGTTTCATCTTCAAAGTTAAAAGTAGCATTAGATTTCATTGCTGCGAATAAGTTTGCCTAGCCTTTCAGAGAGAAAAGAAATTTTAAATTATTTTGATTCATTCTTGTATGTGCATGAGTGAACTACTAGAAAATACTCACATACTCCTTTAATTAGAATGTATGCATTCCATGTTTGTTTAATTGGAATACTTTTAATTATGTATGTATTCTAATTAAAAAGAACATTTGAATAACTTCTAGGTGTAGAGATACTTAGAGTAAGAGCAGAGTAATTGGAATCGTTCCACATGTACAACATAAAATGGGTTTTAAGGGATTTAATTGGTCCATTTTACACTGTATAACCAAATTATTGTATTTTATAAAACCACGCTGTCCTCAAATTGCCAGTTCTCATACCTCCTGTCCTTTCGGGATCTGAAAGCCTAACCTTTCTTGCAAGATTTTAAATTAATGATTATAGTGTTATTTTTAAGTTGTGATTTTGCTAACTAAAATTAGTTATCAGCCAATAAGAATTCCGAGAGGTGGTCTTTCACTTGAATGTGATGAACCCACACAGGAAGAAAGGAATTTGCTATTTGGAAATACATAATGGATCCAGTATGTGGTAAATAAAATTGGGGGTAAACCGATTACTTATCTCCTTTCTGCCTGTTGGAAGAGCTAGGTGTTTTCACATGGTTAGAAGCATGCCCAGCCTCCTCCCAGCCACGGGATGGCAGCTGAATCTGTCCGCAGTCACTAATGACGAAAAATCGTTAGCATGTGTAAGCTGTTGCAGTGACCCTTAGCTAAAATAAATTTGCGATCTGAGGCCATTTCCTTAAGGACAGGTGTCTGTTCCGCAGTTGGCACTCTTCCCAAACGGGGCTGTGATTGAGCAGGCGCAGACAGAGAGCTAACCTTTACCCCCCTAGACGTCTCCCCCAGGAAACGATTAAGGCCCGGCAGCGTGTGTCACCACCATGGCCTGTGTTACAGCTTCATTACGGGGACGTTCGGGACACTGTGAATGCACACGGCGTGTGACCGTGCCAGCACACTTCCCCAAACAAATAAGCAACCCTCATTTATTAATAAGAAAATTTCTGTAAAAATTTATATTGTAAATCAGCAAAGCAATAAACAGCTGCTGCTGCTTGATACTTTGTATTATACAGACCCCAGAATGGGCCTGCTAAATTCATCTGCCACACTGAAAACACTGTCAATTTTAAAACACTATTTAATGTCGACAGAACTGAAATCACATCTACTCAGTTACTGCTCCTAATATAACAGATACTATCTTGCAATCTAAAATTTTAATGCACATATAAATATAATCTTAGAATATTTTACTTAAGCAGTGTATAAAATATTTAACTATTAAACACTTAAGTATCACTCATTTTAGCTCATTTTCATTTCCTTTCATTTTTTAGATCAATTTAAAAATAACAAGATATTGTCCCATAGTCTTTAAAATCAATTTTTTTATAGTAGTATTTTTCTTTTACCATTCCTCTTTCAAAGCAAATTTTTTTTATCATTCCTTAATGATTTTATTTGTATACCAAGAAATTGGTGAGAGTTTACCTTTGTTTATTTCATACACTTCTGATCAATTCTAACTCATGCCCAATTATATTACACTAAATTAACATAATTCAACAGATGTTGATATTTAAATGTTTTCTGGCATTCAAATCTTGGACAGCTGTCTTCGAGCTTGGGGAAAAGGCAAACATTTAGAGTTAAATGCTGAACATATGCTTAAATTACTAATTAGAAAGATGGAATAAAAACTGCATTATCCTTTCTAAGGACAATAAAGCTCAGATAAGGATTTTTGTATTCTTTTTTACATCAGGTTACAGTGCAGTTCTGATTACAGACTATATAACTTTATGGATAACTTAATTGTATTTCAAATTTGGACACAGGAAAATTATGAAGAGTCTTCTTCACTAAGGCTGGAAAATGTTATAATGTCTTTATAACTGGTGGTCTTCAACCTCCAAAAGATACTCTTTCACATGTGTTGTCAGGATAGGAAAAGCAATCTTTAACAGTGGCCAGAATTTCATTACATATTGAGAAATACATGCACCTCATGAATCTATCAACTGGCTTAGATGTGTATCAATGTGTGGACAACTTTGTTTCATCTCTGTCTCCTCCTAATCCAACTCCAATCCCCATCTATCATATTATTTCAACTGAAATATGTCAGTCTGTTCCTCTAAAAATTAACCATGTCTTAAGAACTCAATACCAAAACTGCAAATAGCCCAGTCAATAAATGGACAAATGAATTAAACCTATGCTTCTTAAAAGAAGAGGTACAAATGACTGATGAGTTGGTAAAATATGCTCTACATTGGTAGCCCTTAGGGAAAAGCAAACCAAAACTACACTGAAATTCCATCTCACCAGGTGAGAATGGCTAACATCAAGAATGAAAAAAGAAAGAAAGAAAGAAAAGAAAGAAAGAAAGAAAGAAAGAAAGAAAGAAAGAAAGAAAGAAAGAAAGAAAGAAAGAAACCAATGCTGGTGAGAATATGGAGAAATAATGAAGCTTTCCATAGTGCTGGTGGGAATGTAAATTAGTACAGGCATCATGGAAATCAGTATGGATGTTCCTAAAAAGGCAACTACCATTTGATCCAGCTATGGCATCATGTGTGTGAAGCAATTAAAGATAGCAGTCTATAGGGGTACCTGAATACCCACATTTATTGCAGCACAATTCCATAATAGCCAAGATATGGAACCAGCAAAGATGCCCATCAGTGGATGAATGGACAAAGTATACTTGGGAAATAGACACAGTGGAATGTTATTCACCCATAAAGAAGAACACAGTTTTATCATTTGCAGAGAAAAGGATGAATTTCAAGATCATCATCTTGAGCAAAATAAACCAGACTCAGACAAAGAGTGCATGTTCTTCCTAATATGTGAAATCTAAAAAAGATAACAAAAAAGTAGAAGGGAGACCATTATTAGACAAAGGGAGAAGAGGACAGAAGAGAGGTATGAGGGTAGGTAGTGGGGGGATGGATATGAAACTAAGGGGAGGGTGGGGTGAGGGGATGATGGGGAGTGAAAAAATATATTTATTTGTGTGCACCTGTGAGTCCGCCAAAATGAACCTCATTCATTTGTATAGCCTGTTTTTAAAAAAATCAAAGTAAAACAAAAACACAACAATACAATTGCAGTATCATCACATTTACGACAAGAACAACTTCCTAATATGCTTGAATATTTGTATTTCTAGGTGAGTGTCACATTTCCTGGGTTATTTTATTGCTTTATATTCTCTTAAATTGCCTTAGATTTATGATTTCTTCTCCCCCTCTGTTTCCATGGATCATAAGTCAGTGCTTCTCTTTTGTTTTTGTTTATGGGAAGTTCATTCTTCTCTTGATTTCTCTGGAAAAGCTTATTCAAACAATTTTTCCCAAGGTTCAAAATGTTATTGACTATTTTTCCATGCCCTGTTTGCTTCAGAGTGACTTTGGCCAGATACACTCTCTGGTTCTCAAATTGTCTTTCCTTAACTGTCATAAATCTGTTACTTCATTACCTGTCTAAGCCTTGCTTTCAATGTCTGATGTAGTCTAATTTTCTCTCATGTTTAAATTAGCTTTGCCTGGGTACCCAGTGTGTTTATCCTTTTCTTAAAATTCAAGAGTTTGACATGATTATATTCTGCTGTTAATCACTGTGTTTTCCCCCATGGATGAATGCTCTTTCAGTAGGTAGTTTTCATTGTTTTTAAAATAAATTTGAATATTTTCTCTAATTATATTTATTTTGTTTCACTGCTTTAGTTTTATTATAAATTTCTATTATATGTGTGTTGAACCTTCTTTGCCTATCTTCTGTAGCTATCATTAATCTTTTTTATTTCCCATTTTAATGTTTTGATCCTTTGCCTTTTCCATGTTTTATTATGTTTTTATATTTTGTCTGTCATGTTTCTTCACTCTGGTGCTCCTTCTAGATATAGTTTTCATTTTTGTAGCTTTACTTTTTTGTAGTACTCATAGTCTATGAGGACCTTTTTTTTTCTTTCTGATAACTTTGTATGGAATTCCCTTGCATTGCTTTTATGTTGCTTATTGTGAAATAAGGCATTTTTTTTCATTAAAAGAGAGACTTGAGACAGTGTAGCTTTCTAATTTTATGGCTTTAGCATTTTCTCTTCTGTTATCTTTACAAACTGATCAAAATTCTAGCCTCATATTTTTTGAGGTATCTCTCCTCTTGTTATCTTGACCTTCTGTTTCCTCTTCCTGCAGATTCTGCACCATTTTGCTTCTGCCCCAGCTGTTTTTCCTGTGAGATTTGATCCTAGCAGCTAGAACCACAAATCTATTGCATCCCTCTTGAACTCAGTTACATGCTGGACCTGTAGAACACACCCAGGTTTAGCTTCTGTGTTCTTCTTTGCTCCCTGCACTTCCCACTGAGTGTCTGAGGGTTTTCAGTCCTTGGAACCATCAGGTGATTTTTTTCTTCACTTTTTCCTGTACAGATGCTATGTATTGGTTAGCCTTCCAGTTGCTGGGAGAAAATACCTGACACCCACAAGTTAAAGGAGAAGAGGATTACTTAGCTCATAGTTTCAGGGGGTTCAGTCCATGACCAGCTAGCTCCAACAAGGGCACCTTTTGGCAGAAGGGCTTGGCAGAGGTACAAAAACACAGAGTAAACATTCCCATGCCCAAAGGGAGGAGTAGAAGGATGGAAAATAATCAGACCAGAGCAATATTGAAACTCACCAGGGCATTCATTAAGTCCTGTAACTCCATGTCTGGTATCCAGGCACAGAGTCATAAGATGTGAATTCCTAGAGGGCTTGGGTTGCCCCACCCCTAATAGCCTTAATAGTTGCAGCACTGATGACTATAGACCCCTGATCCACTCACCTCTCTGAAGTCTCTTACTCAGGCAGAGTGACGATTAAGATTAAGTGGCACATGCTGATGATACACAGTCTCGTCACTGTCAGCAGTTTGTACCCAGCTGCATGGGGTGGGGCAGAGTAATTACGGCTGGGGAACATCTTGTTGGCTAACTGTTGGTGTCATGAGTTTTTGGTTGTGCTACATGTTATATATGCTCAAAAACAACAGTGCCACTGCCACCACATTCCCAAAATATGCACATAGCATGTTTATTTTCAAGAAGGAAAATACTAAAGTGTGAAGTAGTCAGGTTTCATTTCTCTGCTCATAAATTTAAAAAAAGTTTTCTATTCTTTCACAAAGGTCTTATCTGTATTTTAGGAAAAATGATGTTTCATGCACTACTACCACACACCTTTAAAAACCTGTTATACTGAGTATATAAAAAGCACTGGGCTAGGTTTTTATGTGTTGAATCCAGATGCTGTGGTCTCTGCATTCCAGGAGGTATTTTCTGAGTCAGGAAAACCTGGACACTTTCAGTCTCTCACTCTTGGCCCCTTTTTCCATTCTCCAGACTGTAGCTGGCATGACACTTGGAGAACCCAAATCTATTTGTGTATACTTAAAATTTTTTATTGGTTTCCTCTGCCTTTAGAATCAAATCCTACTCATGGTTTTACATGGCCTTTTCTGGTCTAGCCTTTCTTTCCTTCTCAGCCACATTTCTAATTGTTCCCTACCTGGAACACTACATACCAGCTACAATGAACTCTTTATGTTGTCACATAAACTACACCCTCTCTATAGGAGAATTTAAGAGTCATACAAAAGATACACAGTCGTTCCTTATGTATCAAGCTGTTGGATCCAAGACTCCTGTAGATACCAATATCCAAAGATGCTCAAATCCCTTACATAAAATACTTTATGCTGGGTATGGTGGTCCACACCTACAATGCTAGCACTTGGGAGGCTGAGACAAGAGAATTGCCATGAGTTGAAGGCCAGCCTGGGCTACATAGTGGATTCAAGGACAGCTTGAACTACATAACAAGACCCTGTCTCAAAAGTAAATAAATAATAGTGCAGTATTTGCATATAACCTATGCACATCTTCTTTTGTAGATGAAATCATCTCTAGATTATAATTCCTAATAAAATATAAAGTCCATATAAATAGTTATACTATATTGCTTAGGGAATCATGATTTTAAAAAAAGACTCCACATGTTTTGTACGGACACCATTTTTTCCTGATCATTTCCCATGGGATGGGTTGAATCTGTGGGTGTAGAATCCTCACTGTGGAGGGCTAGAAAATGTTGTGAGAAGTCACACTGAGAACCCAGAACTTGGTACGCTGTGTCATGATACACTTTGACCTTACTATCTACTGATAAGTCTATTACATTTTTCATTCTCACAACAAAAAATGTTTTCCACTATGGTTTCTTCATTGTAACTATGATAGCTGAAACGTGCCAAGTTATGCACTACCCAGCTTACCATGCACACACTGTGTTTTGGGGAACTGAAGGGAACACTGAATATGCACCACCATGGGGCCCACACTTCCTTAATCCTCACCTCAGCTTTGTGACTCGCTTATGTTATCGTCTCCATTGTACAGATGAGGAAGGACAAGCATAAACGGATTAAGTTGCTTGCCCAGATTCAGCCCAGTTGATAAGGGAGGAGCAGGGATTGAACTTTCTTTCTTTGGTCCTCAGAGTCTGTCATGTTATCCAGGATGCCCTGCTGCCTCTACAGCCCAGGGGATGTGCAGCGAGGGGGATGGGAAGCATGAACCCTGGCAGGGAACACCCTCCCCGCCATGATGATAGTTCATGCTTTAATAGCTACAGTCGAGTCTTGATGTATTTAAACTCATTTCATTTCCAGGATTACCCGACAGGTACATACTGTTATGATCTTGTTTGTACCTATGACAAAACAAAAGCATTAAACAACTTTTCCAGGTCAAATAGTACAGAGTATGTTTTTTCTTTCTTCCCCGCCCATATCTTATTTCAGAGCTATATACAGTTTACTTTGGTTGGCATTGTAGCTCGATGATAGCATGTGTGCTTATAATATGTGAGGCCATAGGTTTGATGCCTAGTGCCCCCACCCCCCAAAAAGAGTTTACTTAACTACTTTCTGAATCATTGTCTTGCTTTTAGCCAACCTGTTAATTATTCTAAAATAATCATCTTAAACATTAGAGTGGTTTTATTTAGGTCTGAAAAATAATGCCAACAGAAATCATGTCTAATTTGATCACTGATCATTTGACATTTGATTTCTGAAATTTTAAAAAGATAAGGGTTTGTATGTTTTTCTAAAGAAATGTATTATGTAAATGAGAAATGGAAAGACAGGCGATATTTGAAATCAATTTTTGTATCGTAGTGTTTTTCTCTGTGGACATTTAAAAATCAATATATTGTTTAAATACAGCAAGTAATAGACCCACAATAACCAAATTTTATTAGGAAATTCAAAGGAGAATTTTATTAAAGAAAATTCACATAAGAAGCTCAAAGATATCAGTGGCAGAACTAATCCTAACCAACTAATCCTTCTCAACTTTCCAGTTATCTCAATTGAAGTAGGAAATTCCTGAAATACTCTTAATTATTTACCATTAATGTTGTACTCTTCATAAGCCTCCTGATATATAGTGTTGTAGTATGATTTACAGTGTAGTTAATACTTGCTAACAAGTCTATAAAACCTTTATGGACATAATATTCGCCTTCCAAAATCTGTTATGTAGGAGGAGGGACTAAAAGCATTCTTTTCATAGTTACATGAAGTGAAATGCAAAATTTTGTAGAAATGGAAACACTTTTGAATTAAGGTACATGCATATACATGCTGGTGTCAGCAAACAAGCATGGTTTTGCAAATATTTATATTGCAAAGCCCAAGAAATGGACTGAATAAGTTTTGTGGTTCTCTATTTCCATAAGCAAGCACTTATATATCAAGACATTGGAACTCCAATAAAATATTATGATAAAAACAAATTACTACAATAACCCTGGCATGCCTTGTTCAGTTTCATTCATAACCATTTAATAAATACCTGATACTGGCAAGGCATGTACACGCTAAGGGAGAGGCACTTAGAAGAAATAAATCAGACGTGGACCTCACTGCTTTTAAGAAATACAGAGTCTAGCCCAGGGATTTAGCTCAGTAGTTCTGCCCCCTGCCTCTCAAGTGCAAGGACCTGAGTTCAATCCCTGGTACCAAAAAAAAAAATAACAAAGAAATGCAGAGTCTAGCTGGAGAATCAGTTTGTGCACATCTGGAGATGTAGTTTAAGGTCAAAAACACTGTTTTCTCCGAGGATGGCCACATAAAGAAGGTACTGCTTCAACTGGGTCATCTTAGATCTCCAGGTGAATTCTACTCATAAACAATAAACTAACCTACACTCAAGTACATTTGTATTTATATGGTACCACTGTCTGACATATTCCAAACTAGAACTCCTTACCTGTTTCTGACGTCTCAGACGTCCTGGCCCCTTATTCAGGCATCTTGGAGAGAAGAGGGGTAGGCACGTGGTCCCAGCTCCACGATGGTCACACTCAGAGGTGTGACAAAACATATGGGACTATGGCATCACAGGGAGCCCCTCCCAGGGCCCCGGAAGACATCTGAGCTCCATCTGGAGCGATGTGGAATGTGTGAAGCCCCTCAACTTCCAGAGCACCTCCAGACTCAGCTGCAGTGAACCCCTGAACTGTGACTGCAGGGCATTCTGCAGAAGTCACTTTCCATTTAATCCAGTGCATCCATTTAGCAGTTCCATTCTTTTTTTCTCCCAGAGAATTTTAAGTAGTTATAAATGGATTCACCGAACCTGCTGAGACTTGGTGGGGCAGGGAAGCAGCAACTCCCATTGTGCTAGCTCTGGGCACCCAGAATCGCAGCCGGGCCCCAGTGATGGCATCTCTTGGATGCACCCACTCCTTCCGGACCTGGACAGATGTGTTCTTGCACCGAGGCCCGACGTGCACCTCAGTGCTGGTTCAGAACGATCTTGAACATTGAGTTGGGATAATTTTTCTCCCCTGGCTAAAGACCTGAACCCTACAAAATGAATGCCTTATCTTCTTTTATTTCTCAATGGAAAATATGTTTCCTTTCTCACATATATTTCCTTGCATTACATTTTTCTGTGGAAGTTTTTTAAATTAATTTCATTGGTACAATTTAAATATATGTAATGATCATATTCCCCAAAGGGAATCTATACCTGTACATGTTATATCTTGATTCCTCTCCTCCCAATCCACAGAATCCATAGTGTTTAATAAGGAGAGTATACACTAAGTTGCATGGTATAGCAGGAAAGTGAAAACCAATTTAAAAAGGGATAGAATTGTAGCTCGGTGCAGAGGCCCTGGGTTTAATCCCCAGTACAGCACAAAAAAAAAAGAAAAGAAAAAAGCCTCGGTCAGCAGCTCAAGTTTCAGGCCCAGGACATGAGCCCTAGGTCTGGTCAATGACCTGGTTCTAAAATATGTGGTGAATATACCGAGATGGGATAAATCCAGAACATAGCATGGATCCCATCGAGAGACCCCAGATACTGACCTCAGCACACTGAAGTGGAACTCAGACGGCCTTGGTCAAAGTCAGGGTTGTTCCAAAGAGAAGAGAGGTGGGATTGTGGCTGAGTGGGAAGTGAGATGACTGAACCAGAGACAGACAGACAGACGGAAGGCTCCAGAACCAGGGATGGGCAGGGTAAGCTGGGTGACACAGCAAAGGGGCCCTGTGAAGGACAGGGATCAAGTACAGCAGGGGCTTTGAAAGAAAACTGTCAAGAGCAGGGATTGTTAACCATTGAGCCTCCTGCTGGTTAAGAAACTCTTATGCCTGAAACGTCTCGGTGCCTGCTGTGCATTGGGCCATGAAGGGAGAAGAGCCCCATGCTGTCCGTGTTTCTGTTTATAGACTAAGACACAGTGACACTGAAGAAAGGGTGAGGGAGGGAGACTGGGGGGCTAGAAAAGGAAGTCGGCACCGCTCGCCCGTCCCAGCCCCCCACCCCCCACCCCCAGCCTCCGATCCCTGCTCCAGTGACATCGCAGACCTGCTTCCTTTCTGCCCAGCTGATGCCCTGTCTGGGCCTGTGCTGCTCCAAGTGACAGTGAGTGTTCTTGCCAAATGCCAGGGCTCAGAGTCACATCTGTTTGCCTCCCCTCTGCAGCCCATCTGAGGCTGCCTGGGAACTGTTGTATCCAGGGGGCAGCTCTAACCAGGCCTAATTCTCCGGACAGCCTCTGTAAATGCACACAATGAAGGGACAAGCTCCTGTTGTCTTCTCTTTAACGTTATTGTGTTTGACACTGCTTGCCTCGGTCCTGGCAGCCCTTGTCAAAACTAGGTTCCCAGGCAAGGTGGCTCTGGCTGGGATTTTGTTTCTGTTTTCGCTGTAGACTGTTTTTGTTTTATTACTTTTTCTCCTCCAGATGAGATTCCCCTCTTGAATCCACCACACACGGGTGTCAAAGGACAGCTTCCAGCAAGCAACAAGATAAGCCAGTTGCAGTCATAAAAACCAAAATGGAACAGAGACTTCTTTTTGAAATTTGCTTTTCTAATTCTTCATAGAAAATTTTTTCAGAAATAATACATGAGGGGCTGTGTTTCAAATCATCACTGATTGACAAACGCAGACAGCCGCATTCCTTGCTCATCTTGTCCACATTTTGCTTTGATTCCTTTTCTTTCCTCTCTCCCCCAAGCAAATAGGACATCTGAAAGAAATATACTGATCTGTCCAGGGGCTGATTTTCTTGCAGTGCCTTTTACAAGAGGATCTCAATATTATCTTTTAATAACTCAGGACCTGTCCACAGGACATTGTTTGTCATTCTTCAGAATACCACAACAGAGACAAAAGAAATAAAGAAAAAGAAACTAAAAATTCCAACTATCACCTTGAACAATAAGCTGGGTGTTCCGCTTTGCGTAGATAAATGACTCATTAGAGTGAAGAAAGGAGACTGCCTTTGAGACATTCATTGATTTTAAATTAAATAACGTAACTGTCATGTTTTACATTGAGCATAACTAAATAGCTACCAGATAACAGAGCACCCTCGCTTAGTGTTATTTGTGGCGACTCCATTGCCCTGCGTGAAGCACAGTGGGGCGCTCTTGCTGGTCCCTCCCAGCTCTGTCCCTGGCCAGTAGCAGACTCAGTTTGGACAGAACGCCTGGAACCCAGCTGGCTGTTCACCTTATGGCCCAGATCTTCAAAGTCAGGGTTGCCGACTTTATTCCCTTTACTTTTCTTCTCCTTGAACATTTCTCTTTGCCTTCCTGCGCATGTCAGGTGGGGAGGAGAGTTGAATGAAAATGTTATATTCCATTTGCTCTGTAAAGATAACCAAAAGAGCATTTTGCTTGGGCAGATGAGAAAAAGGTTCAGAAGAGAGTGTTGTTCCTGAAGTTTGTTTTTTTGCTATCTTCATAAGCAGACCTTCCTAATACATTTTAAATAGTGTTAAAAGAAAAAGTGAACACTTTTTGTGCGATATTGACTTGCAAGGATGATTTCCAAGCAGTGAAAATGCTCCAATTTTGTACCCCTGGTGGGAGAGCAGCGTACGCAGAAAACAGCAGTGCTGAGTCACGGGGAGCACCTCCTATGTATCACACACTCAAGTGTGCCTCATAATTATTTCTAAAGATGTGTTTCTTTGCTCTGGCTAATAAATTTTTAGCTTAGCTTGAGGCTTAAATGTATTTGAGAGTAATAAAACCCAGCTTAGTTTTTTTCTAAATAATCCAGAGTTTTATGCCTGGTTCATGAAGACACCTTCCTCACCCAGACATGCCCACAAGCCCCAGCTGTGCCCCAATTTGATGTCCTTCCCTCGTTCTCAGAACCGCGAAGAACATCTGGGCGGGAATTGTGCCCGGACAGTTGCAGACCTAGTTGGCCTGAGAGTCTTGGGTCCCAACCCTGCCCAGCCAAGCCCCTACCACCATCCCACCCATCTGTCTGCTTTCGCTGCTGATCAGCCTTAACTAACTCCACATGGTCTGTCAGACCCACAGGCTGCTATGGGACATCTGTGTCAGATGTGGCCCCTGGTCCCTACCTTCTCCATGCACAGTGCCCAGACCCTTTCTAAACACTGCGCTCCGAACATCTAGCACTGGGGACATTTCTCTGCACGGAGCAGTAAGGCCGCCACTGTGTAGAAAAATGGATGTCTCTGAAGGTCGCATTAGCTCATTAATGCACCCAGGGGACTTGGTGAGGCTATACCCAGCTCAAAGGAAAGGGCAAAGAAGCCCACACAGATAGCAGGACTGAAATGAGCATTCCAATGGACAGGAAAACCAGCTTCTCTACAGTAGGCAGAGTTGTGTGTCTACAGGACATTTGCATTTCTACAGCCAAGAATTATTTCCCCTTTGAGTCAGTGTAAAAGTTTAACACAGCTCACATAGAATTAGAATTACCATGACTGGAAGGCTGGACTGCAAATGCAGTTTTTCCACTGGAGTGCAAATTTTTCCCTACAAAGAAAACATGTACATCCATTCAACATGTTTAGAATTGTTAATATGAACCAAACAAAATCATTTCTAGCAGTAATTAATGAAGGTCCCTGTCCCTACTACCACCCCACTGTCCCTAATTATTTCATATACGTATGGCTCTCTCAGCATGCTCAGGCTTTACCTTCCTGCAGTAGAAGGGATGAAAGTTTCATTTCCGTTCCCTCCCCCTTTCTACGCCCCTCCCTTTTGTTACTACCAGTATGGAGTCTTATGCTACATTCATGGTAGATACTGATAAATTCTTGCTGAATAAGTGAAGTAATTTTTGTACAAAAAATCTCTGATTTTTAAAAAATTTCTATATAGCATTTTAAAAAATAAATGTGACCATAGCCATTGATTTTTCTTGGTATCACGAGGCAATACGTCACCTCAAAATCCAGAAAAATGTTACGGTTTTGCATGTTAACATTTCGAGAGCAACGCAGAACAAAGATGTTACCTGAATGAGCTTTTCAGAAAATAGACATTATTTCTAAAACAGAGAAGCAGTATGGGCTCAATACAAAGGGAAGGGAAAACTAGGCAAATACCTGTTTACTGTTGAGCTTCTTTGGTAGATTTTCATGGTACATATTTCTGTTTGTGTCTCTTGGATTATTCCAAGCCTTTATTGTGACTTTACTCTGCTTTGTGGATACAGTCTCTGTTTGAAATCATTTCACTCCCCATCACTAATTTTTCCATGTATATAAACCTCTGTGTGCTTGGTCAATCTCTTTGTTCTTATCTGTAATGTTTTTTCCTTTTTTTTTTTTTTTCTAATAATGTGGTTTTCAAATTGGATCCTTTAAAACCCCACGATAACACGACATATCTCCGTGTATTCCTGAAAGAGCATGCACTGTAATAAACATGCGTCATTTATTTCTGCTTCATGATCCCTGACCCTGGCCCAACCCCACATCAAACATTATGATCCAGGAAATGAACACAGAGGCTTTCTGTAGCTGGAGAAGTTTGAAGACTTTTAAATCATTTCCACCTTTGCATTAGCCTTTTGGATTTCCAATTGGCCCATTTATTTTTTTAAATCTCTTAATTTAGGAGCTCAAGATTAGACAGAATACTTTAATTGGAACTGATTCCAAGAGTAGCAGAAAATCTACTTCTCTGTTCTTATATGTCACTTCTTTGCATATAGAACCCCAGTATCACTTTAGGCTATTTGGTAGCAGTAAGTCAGCATAAGTGTATTCCAATTATATTTTCTCACCTAACTAATAAATAAACAATTTTAATCATATAAATTATGAGGAGAACATCACTATTTCCTTCTATCTATTTAAAATGTTTTAAGAGAATTCGCTGCTGCATAATATCCTAAAAGAAATTGATCATACTTTTCCTGTAATAAATGCTGTTCTGACAGTAAAGCATTAGTAACCAATTGATAACCTAGCAACAATATTGTGATCTCTTTAGATAATTAATCTTAGCTATTTTCCTGTCAGAAGCAACAGTGTTTGATTTTATGTTGAGCCAGAAAGATTGCCAGTTTTGAAAATTAAAAAGCATTCCTTTTATATTATTCATTCCAGTAACAATTTATGATGGTGCATTTAGCTGCTGAACGCTTGTCAACAAACGTAATTATGTTTCGATATAAACAAGATTGGTGGTTTTACTATGCAGCTCCATCTCTGTGGAGAATGTTTTGATTTGAGTTCAGATTATACAAGCTGTGTATTTATGTGTCACTTTTTTCCGTCTTTGTTAATAGTTTTTTCTGATAATTACTTGTAGGCAAACAAGCATACATTTAGGGTCCTTATGCACAGGAGACGTCAAAAGGAGGAGGAAAGCTGCACCTTTGCCTGGACCTACTGCCACAGGTAAAACCAAAGAGGGCTTGGAGTGGGGCCCAGGCATAGACCCGGGTCCTCAGAGTAAAATACAGAGTTCCTAATCACGTGCACCGGAAAAAAGACACAGTGGCAGGAGAAGAATAAAACAAATCATTTCCATTGGTATCAGGACGTATTGCATATGCTGGTGTAGATTTCCTAGGCAGCCAATCAAAGAAACCTTTGCTACACACCTGCCCTAGTGTAAGACTCTGTGAGATATCAAAGGGTACAGAAACTGCAAAGGCTCTGTATATGTTCGTCTCAGAAACTTTTTAGACATATTATAAAGCATACCTAGATGAAACAACAAATAAACCCAGGAGATGAATAGCAATACACTCAAAAATATAGCAGCAGCATCAAACACAAGGCCCCAGGTTGTAGTTGTTGGGTACCTGGCTTCTCCATGTGGCCGTCTGCTTTCTAGCCTCAGCTCTGCTGCAAACTTAGGTTCACCTTTCCTTATTTCGACAACAACAGCATTAGAATAAAAAAAACTCTCAAGAACAATGTCAGGTTAGTAACATAGCCTTCTAATAATACATGTGGTCAGGGAGAAGCACCCATGTTGAGCAGAGGGAAGTCAACCTACAGCAGAGGAGACAGGAGGCCTTCCTGGTAGGGCAGATACTTGAGGGCAGTGGGGAAGGGTGTGCTGTGCAGAAGATGCATATGCATTGCACAACCTCATGTAAGAGCAGCAAATAAGGGCGGCACAGGTAAGTCGGCAGTGGGAGGAGCACAATTGGACACTAGAATGTAAACAGCACCATTTAGGAATAAACAGTGGGTGGCCCTGCCAGCGAACTCTGACTGTGAGAGTTTTCACTGCAGCTGCTCCATCTAAGCTACAAGGAGTGGCCTGGGCTTATGCCTGGGCTCCTTAGCTTCTCAGATCTATAAAGGTTCTCTCAACTCCATTTGAGCAACCTTTTATATGTAAAGCGATTTTAATTACGGACAATGAAAATGGGGTTTATATTAACAGAAGAATAAACAGTGAGAAGAAAAGGATATATATATATATATATATAAAAGGGGAGATATATATATATAGATATAGATATATATATATATATATATATGAGGATTTTTATATGGTGAGTTTCAAGAAAAAAGAGATGAAGCTTATGTTGTCTCTTCCATAGTTCACTGAAAAAAAATTGAATAATTTATGAGAGGGCTATTATGCAATGTTCCATATAAAGGGCTACATTATGAAGTCACACGTTTCCTTCCGTTCCTAGTCCTGGTGAATCTTCAGGATTTGGAATTAGAAGACACCTGGGTATAAAGTCTGCTTGAATTTATGTAGAATAGTACTTACCACTTACTGTCTACCAGAACTTTATTTTATCTTTATAACAACTATCTGAGTGGTGTTGTCATCACTTTACAGATGGTAAACATTTTAAGATGCAGAGAAGCAGTAGGTTGGCTACCTAGGATGACGTAGTTACTCAGCAGTCGGGTGAGGAGTCACACTGGGTGTGTGTGACCCCTAAACCCTTGCTCCTTCCATAACAACCCGGCCTCTTTGTGAGACTATACTTGTGTAAAGACTGTGCTGTTGCATATATTGATCTGAATCTGTTACATGCTTTCAATTTTACAGAAAATTTGTGCAGCTATTATTACTATGTAGAGATAAAGAGCCTTCATTAAGTATTTCTAATAAATCCCTTCCTAAGGAACTGTCACTTTTTAGATCAAATAAGTGTGCTAAATTCTTCAATTCACATTTCCCATGAAGCAGGTATAGGATTCTTCAGCATTCCCCCATTCCAGCTGAATTCCAGCTCTCGGAATTGTCTTGTCTCCCAGTGACTCCAACCTTAGTGGCAGAAACAGGACAGGAACAGTCTTGGGCATGCTGAAAAAGCACCCAAGCGGCAGCCACAAGGAAAGTGCCTGCTGGGGTCAGCTCCGAACACTGAGAACATATGTGAGGTGCGAAGGAAAAGGATAATGGTTGAGGAAAGGATGATACAATTATCCTGCACGGGGACTTTGATGTTACAACTCAGTAGCAGCTGAGGAACTCATTTATGCGGAGGATAGGTACCAGCATTAAACTTTGGCCTACAGCAGTTCTTGTCATAAGCTTGCCCCGGATATTCCAGATGTTACATTTCAAAGCTGTTGTGATTCTTTTAAGATTCGGGGTTTTTATTTTATTGCTGGCATTTACTTAAAAGATAAAATTCATAAAAACTTCATCGTTTTTTAGTTACCCAAAAAGTAATGGAGTAGGAAAAATGTTACTCATTTTCAGTGCATTTGTTTTCAAACTTATGCATAACTGTTCCTCTCAAAAAGGAAGAAATTGAAGCTATTCAAAAGTCTTCAGTTTTAAGTAGAATATCTTATAATACTAATGAATCAACTTGAAGGTGAAGACTATTATCCTAATTCAAGTAAGAAAGGCTTTTGCATAAATACACTGTGATAATGAGGCTCTAAATCTTAAATCATCTTGTCCCTGAAAATCATAATCTTTGAATTCTGGACTGTGGTCAGTAACATAATACATAGTCAGTTATATTTTTAAACTTCTAAAGTTGAACTAGCATGTAGAATTACATTTAAAAGAATATCCTTGCTGTTTTCACAGATCTTTGCAGATCTCCCAAAAACACACACTGAATTGAGATATATTTTTACTTTTACGTTTAATAAATACTAAACCTAAGCTGGAAAGATACAAGAGAAGAAAACTCTCACCCGTGAAATAGAGAGGAAACATTAAATGAATGACAGTCTGAATGTTGTTTGGTAAAACTCTCCAATTTCTATGTGAAATATTATGCAATAAAGCACTGAGTGTAGGAAAGACTTATCAAAACAATATACTATAATTAGGCACTTTAACTTTATAATCCCAAATTGGACTTGTATAACAGTTTATGACTCTAAAGATAAAGAGTTATATATTATATTCATAATAAATAATAATACTTTTAAAAAGATTTGAGTCCACCATAAAATTAATAACCCAAAATCTGATCATATTTATGTGCTAGCATATTGAAATTTTTCTCCTCTTCTTTTAGTGACAGCATTGAAGCATAATTTCAATCTCTTTAGAAGATCAGCCAGGGGTGTTATTGGCTGAACATTTATTAATTGTGACAAGAACACCGAATTTATTTCAGTGCTCTAGCTTATTTACTGCTCTTTCACCTTTGTATTTTGTATTGACAAAGTAAAATGAATATTGATAAGGTTGGGTATTGATTTTTTTTTTTAACATGTGGCTTGTTCTCCGTCTCATTCAGAGTCACAAACCCAAAGACAGTGGATGTCTCAGAAGCAATGGATGTAGATTTACTAGGATAAAATTGAGAACTATTGAAGCAAAAAGTTTTGCCAGCAGAATGCATTTTATAGTTTGAAAACTGTCATCTGTAAAGGTGAAGAAAAGCAGTGAACAAAATAGGAAGAATATTATTAACACTTTTTTTAAGGCAGTCAGCAATGTTGGTGCTGGTCTGTGATTCTGGTAGAAGTCATAGCTTATTGAGGATTTGATAGTAAAAAGATTTAAGTACTGACATATTGTGGCTACTACTTTTTAAAAAAATGTTTTGTCCACTCTACAGTATCAAACTCAACATGCGAATTCAAAATTAGCATTGCCTGTTGCTGTTTTGCTTTCTGTTGCAATAATACCATAGTGAACTTATTTAATATAAAGAGTCAACTTTTCTTCTGTACGTTTTCAGTTGTGGGGAAGAAGTGCCTGTTGTCTTGGTATAGACATTGCTCCAAAGCAACTGTGTTTTTATGGACATGTGAGTTCTTGACAAAAGGTTGCATTACAGCTGTTTGTGACTTTTCAACTTTTTCTTTCACAGCCTACTAATATTTCAATAGAAAAATAGTCTCTGAATATTTATGGTAGTAAAGGCAAGTTGTAAGTAATAATAACAGGTTAATATTTTTACAGGGTATGCTTTCAAAATAAGTCATACCAAGCAAAATCAGAAATATTTGGCATATCCCACCTGCTTTTTGAGGTATTAGATTTCTTCAATTAGCCAATGATTGTATTTTTTATTTTGTTTTATCCACATCACCACTGTAGATTATCTTACCTCTTCCAGGATTTGAAAACAAACCTTTCTAAGGGGATTGTTAGTCCTTCTGAAACCAGACTCTATCTGAATGAATAGCAAAGGCTCAGGAAATATGCAGCTCTCCATCACTTGACACATTTCCGGCATGTGTTTCAGTAGAGTCTTGGTAAGTAGTTCTCCATTGTCAGTCAGTATGGGGAACACCTAGGGACAGTGTCAACATATGTGGAAAATAGGGAACAATTGCTGTTCCTGACACGATAAAGACTAAATAATGAGAAAATTCTAAGCCTACAGAAGACCAAGAAATGCTGAATAAATGTACAGTAAAGCCATGGAAAGACATGGAAAGATTCAGGACTGAAAATGGCCATGAGCAGCCCCACACCCTGGCTCATGATTACCTCATGAAGACCTCAAGACCCTTCTGTCAGTGTCCTGGTGGGAAAGTATCCCCACCTGCAAGCTGTGTGTGAAGCTGCTTAGGAAGTCAGAGCCTCTAAGAAGCCCTGTCCTCAGAAATGGAAGCCTAGAAGCAAACCTACTCACACACAGGGTACAAAATAAGAAATCTTGTTTCTACTCGGGACTTCAAATTGAAATCTCTCTGAAAGTTTGTTACCATGAGGCTGCCTTTACATGAATTTCTAGATTAAAATTACACTTTGCCAGGGCCGGGGATTTTGCTCAGTGGTTCCACTGCCTTCCTCGCAGGTGCAAGAACCTGAGTTCAGTCCCCGGTACCAAACAAAAAACAAAAACAATAAAAAACTACACTTAGCTAAAAGATTAAGATTGCCCATGGCCTGTGAAACAAAAGGAAAGCCACCATAGACTGTTATGCCTTCAACCCAGGCAGCAAAGAAGAACCACGAGTAAAAACTTACTGAAGATGACTCCATACAACAAAATCAAAAAATTAGTTAGAAAAACACATTCAAAACTGAGAGGGAATAACTGTGGGAAATGACAAATATGGTAAAGAACCAAGTAAAAAAGTGAAGGTTATTTTATTTATTTTGAAAATTTTAAAAAATATCACTAAATAGGCTAAAAGATTAGATTCAGCTGGAAAGAGGAGGAAATTTAAGATGAATCTGAATAAACTAGCACAGAAAGATAAAAGATGAAAGATGAAAAATATATAACAGGGACCTGAAGGACTTGCAAGAGAATGAGATTTAACATGTATCCAATAGAGGCCAGGGATTTAGCTCAGTGGTTCTAGCACCTGCCTCGCAAGCGCCAGGTCCCAAGTTCGATCCCCAGTACCAAAAATAAAAAAATGTATCCAATAGAGTTTACAGAAAGAAGAAGTAGAAAGTATCTGAAGTTGCAAGAGTCAAGAAGATCATAAAGATTTTTAGAATTGAAGAAAATATGAATCTTCATACTGAAAAAATATGTCTGCATCAGGAGATATTAAATATAAATAAAGTTGTCTTAGTTATTTTCCTCATTGGTGCAACAAAATAGCAATGTAAAGCAAGAGAATTTTATTTTGGCTCATGTTTTTGGTCCATAGTCAGCCAGCTCCTATGCAGGAAAGCCTGGTAGAAATGTCTGGCTGGAGGAAAGCTGCTCAGCTCATGGCAGCCTGGAAGCAGAATGTCAGGGGAGGAGCTGGAAAGGAAGATGTACCCTTCCAGGTCACACCCACAGTGACTCACCTCTTCAGACTGGGCTCCACCTCCTAAGAGCAAGCCAGCTCTCCTGTCCCCATAATCCATTCACCTTTAAAAAGCCCCACCTATGAGTCCAGGAGTCTCTTTGGGAGCATCTAGATATAAACCATAACACACATTGTACACACATTCTGAACACCAAAAACAAAGAGAACTTAAGAGCAGCCATGGAGAAAAAAATATATATATACCTATATAAGAATGGAGCTATACTTTAGCAAACACAACAATAGAATCTAGGAAATAAGAGATAATATTTTCAAAGTGTTGAGATAAAATAAGATAATCAACCTAAAGTTATATACCCAGCTAAACTATTACCCAAGACTGAGGATGAAATAAAATCACACTGAAGTAAAATCTTATCATTACTAAAATTAATACCTCATGTAAGAAAATAGAATCCATTAAAACAGATGAAAATCAGAAAGAAATTATTGATCACATCCTTAAAGGTAAACTAATTTTGAATGTATGAAAGTAGTAATAGCAATGACTATGAAGATGGTTAAGTTGGATGAGAATACAATGAGTCTAAAGTTCTGGGCCATAATAATATGAGATGATGCCAAATGTACATTTGACTTTTAAAGATAATCACTAAAATAACAGAAATATACCATATAATTTTCAAGCTAGTGTAAGCAATCAATAGATGCCAAAAAAGATACATAAGTGCAAAAAGATTAATCATATAAATAACATAGTAAAAATAAATCCAGATATATCAGTAATTACAGTAAATATAAATGAAGCAAATTAATCAGTTAAATTCAAAGATTATTAAAATGAATAAAAGAATGAAACCTAGTGTATGCCTTTTATAATAAAAAACTAAAATTTAAGGTGCAATTTAAATACTAGCAAAGGAAAGCTGTTGTAGCTGGATTTATCACACAGAATGAACCTTAAGATATTTCAGTGTCATTAGTCAGATTTGTGGTCATTGTTTCAAGCTAATATTTTCCAGGGATTTGAAATATTTGAATAGACTTAAAACCTCAGTAATTTGGGAGAATGTAGGAGAAGAAATGACCTAATAGAAAATATTAATGACATAAGTTTAATTCTCAATCAATGGACGGCATAACATTTGGACTCAGCTATCCTAAGCTCAAGCTTCAACTGGGACCCTTGCTAACTAGTTGACTTTGGGCAGGTACATTGCCTCTCCAGACACCATTTCTATCTGTAAAATGAGGCCAGTCATACCTACCTTACAGGCTGATATGGAAGATAAAAAGAAATGATGGATATGGAAACATTTATCATTTCTAAGGGGTGCAGGGCATCATTTTATTCTAAGTTATCCAAATATGTCAGTGTATGTATTTCCACATACAAATTGAGAGAAGTTAAGATTATGATTCACATATTACCCCATGAATTTTCTTAACTGGTTTGAAACATCATCTCCACTAAAATTTCTCGTAGGAAGGCAATGCCAGTGATAGAAGGATATAGACTTTTGGAATGAAGTTACCCAGAGTCTGAATCCCTGCTTATTCATTTTGTGATGGAGTGACTTCCTCTACCTGAGGACCATTAAAAATCTCCCTTGCTCCTTGTTCTAATATCCTGTACCTAACTCGGCATTCCACGTGCCTGGCATATCAGGCAGAACAGAGCTGACTAGGGTTATGTTATAGCAAATAAATGTCCCTGTGTGCCTTTATTGTAAGAGGTTTGTTTTAGATTTTTTGAAAATGAATATTTTCGATACATTATCACCATAAGAAATGTATTTCAGTAACACAAAAACATCTGTTACCAAGAATACTCCCTCTTTCGTTCATTTTCATTACTTAAGAAAAACAGAAATTGGTTTTCCATTCAATTTCCACTATTTTTAAAAGTCCATTCTATTTTCAAACAAACCATTTGAACTGATTTTATTTAAGGAGTCATATGAAAAACACCTGCATATTATAAATCAGGTGCAGAATGGTCTGAATTAGTGAGGCTTTTCTATAATAAAAATTAAATCATTTGGCCATCAGTAGGAACACTAAGGCTTTTTCACTTCTCAGACTGTGCTTAATTAATGCTGTTCCTTGAGTTCTTAAAAATAATCTAAGTCTGGGGCCGGGGATTTGGCTCAGTGGTTCCCGCCGCCTGCTGCGTAAGTGCAAGGACCTGAATTCGATCCCTGGTACCAAAAAAAAAAAATAAAAATCTAAGTCTGTGTCCCTAAATTAGTTACTGAGAAGAGAGGGCAGTGTGTAACTCACTGTTTTAATAACTACTGCTAATAAGAGTAGTATCCCTGCCCCCCACTGGCTGCTAAGACGTTAGACGAAGATGAGAGAAGAGCAGTGGTGAACTAACAAGGACCTGAACACAGGGAGGGGCGGAGGGTGGTGGCCCCGAAGCCTTGCAGCCTGCCCTCCCATCGCTGTTGATCCAGCATCGATGCCATACCTGGGGAACCAAAGGACTAAACAACCTGCACTTAAAGCTGCAGTGGACTAGTGACTAACAGAGGCTGATGCAAGAGACTTCATCTCTTCAGCCAATTGCACAAGTGAATTACCATCCTCGGTGCTTTTTGGAAGATCTGAGGAGAAAGGACCAAGTGAACTTGGGGATAGATACCAGGGATCCAGCAGACAGGCTCTGGCCGGGGCTGTACCCAGAGAGCCTTCCGGAAGGCACTTAAAGGACCTAGCGCTGGGGGAGCAAAGGAAAGGACAGGGCGGTGGTGAGGCTGAGCCGCCCGCCCCCAGGTCTCATCCCGAGCAGGGGAAGGAGAGCCACAGGGACCTCACTCCAGGATCATTTCCGTGGCAAGGGGGCGTCTGCCCCTTCTTTCGGGTTGTTTTTCTATATCGAGAGGCTTAGCATTTAAGTATTGAATTAATCTAGATGTTTTAGTTTAACATCCTTATTTCTGCTTGTTCTCATCGAAGTACAAAATGGTGTTTTCTTTTGAGGGAAGCTAAGAAATGAAAGCAGCATTTTAAAAAATTAGAATGAGTTTGTTTTCACCTTTATAAAAACACAAGCTTAGGGCCAGGGATTTAGCTCAGTGGTTCAGGCGCCTGCCTCGAAAGCGCAAGGTCCCGAGTTTGATCCCCTGTGCCAAACAAAACAAAACAAAAAAACCCAAAAAACCCCACAAGCTTAGGAGTAGGCTGACCGTCCCCTGAGTCTCCAGGACTGAAACTCCACATCTTCCAGTGAAGAGAGGGGTCAGCTCTCATTTGCAGTTCCCTTTGGGGCCGAAAATGGACCCTCATTTAGCAGTTTCCATAGAGCTGCTTTAAATTGGCCTCATACTTTCTCTTAAATATTAAACAAATTTTAAAGTTGAACTTTTGCAAGCGGTTGTACCAGAAATATGAATATAAACAGATATGTAGCCTGGAGCAACACGAGACCTCTGGTCTGATTTCAGGTTATGGACCGAAATACGTTAACTCGTGGCAGTCGCTGAAAAGTCAGGGCCCGGAGGCAGGATGCTGGTGCTCAGTGGGCCCCGACAGAGCTCCTCTGCAGCTGCCAGAGGACGCACACACAGCGTGGAGGTCGGGCTGGGTCACCGCTGTAGCCATGATTTCAAAATAAAAACTTAATTGTGTTTTTGGTACATTCAGCAAGATGTTTGACCAAAGAACTCTTCTTTGTTTTGTTTTGGGTTTTTTTTTTTTTTTTTTACAAGAGGTCCACCTTTCTCTCTCTCTCAGATATAAAATCTCTGTATATGTATATTTTCCCTGTTCAAGCAATAAACAACAAAGAAGAAATTTTGAGACCACCCATTGCCATCAAAGCTGTAACCAGTTGGAGGTGTTCTTCCTACTCCATGTTAAGGTTCTTGTTTCAGTAATCTGAGAATACATTTGATGAGTCCAAAGCCATCTAATTATTGTGCTGACTCACCCTTACTCCCTGTAATTAATTTAGCAAATAGCAAGAATCATTATTCTTATTCCAAGTCCTACAGTGCATTCAAGAATAAGAATAACAAAATGTTTGAAACAGGGCCTTGAAAACCAATTGATGATCTCACTGTGGTCAGTAGAGAGGTGCAGTTAGTAAAACTCATCTCTAGCACGTTTGCAGCTTTCTTGTTCTGCAGATCAGGCTCACAGGGGGCAACGCACTTGCTGTTTCCAAGAATGCAACATACATTTTAGCAGATCAGATGCTCCATCAGGCAGTGCTGCCAGCTCTTCCTCTGTGAATGCGCGTACCCAAGAACTCATGGAAATGTGTAGGTGCCGTTGAAAGCATAATAATAAATTCCTCCACTGTCCAGGCCAAGAAATGGTGCTATGGCATGTGGCCCCCAGGGTAATACATATTTTTGATATTGTGCTTGATGCTGAGGACTCTTCTGGACCTTGAGTTGCCATCCTGGATGAGCCTCAGAGGAGTTGGACAGAGTCCTAGCATCTATTTTGTGTGTGTTTGTTTTTAACAAGGTGGAAGGGTGTGAGGTAGGGAGGAAATTGCTGTCATATTCCTGTGGCAGGGAGGAAGCAAACTGATGATCTAGGAAAAAATTAATGGTGCTAGGAAGGGGTGGGAGGGCTGGAGGGTGTAGGCTGATGCTAGAGACCATCTGACCCATGAGTCTTTGAGAATACTGGGCTGCCTAGGAAGGCACAGTCCACATTTCGGAGCAGGAATGTGCTAGACCTGGTACACCACAAGCATCCTCAGGTCTTTGAAAGGGGAATTACCTTTCAAATAATGACAGGCTGGGGGAGAAGGAGCCCTTCTACATTGTTGGTGTGACTGCAAACTAGTACATCCACTATGGAAGGCAATATGGAGATTCCTCAAAAACCTAAAATTAGAAATTCCACACACCCTGCTGTCTACCTTCTAGGTATCTTCCCAAAAGACTTAAAGACATATCAGAAAGGTACATGCATACCCGTGTATGGCAGCACAACTCCTAGTAGCTAAATTTTACAAGCTGCTTGTATCTTCATCAACTGATGATTGGATAAAGAAAATGTGGTATGTATACATAGTGGAGCACTATTCAGCCATGAAAAGAAAAAATTTGAGTCATTTGTAGGAAAAGGGATGCACCTTGAGACAATAATGTTAAGTGAAATAAATCAGCTAATGAAAGTTAAATATTGTATGGTTCTCTGACATGAGAAACCCAAAGTATAAATAATGTATAAAGTAAAATAAAGGATGAATAATAGGAACCAGGGAGATAGATCTTTTGCCAATGAAAAAGGGATCTATAGATAGAAGGAGGAAGGAGGATGGGGAAGGGAAAGGGAAATAAGAAGGTATGATATGTAAATGTACCAACTCTCCACCATGAATGTAATAACTATGTTCTCCAAACATGTACTAATACTTTTTTAAAGGGCAATACCTTTATCCCTGGAGGTTTAGGTGGATTATTATGAAGATATGTAGTGTGGTCAAAATATATGGTGAATGTTTAAATTTTTAAAAATGTATTACAGTAAAAGACACATTGCCCTAGATCCACCTCAAAATGCTCCCTTTCACTTCAAATACACTTACCCATCATCCTTGCCCTGTTCTGAAGCAGTTCTGGAAGTCCTCTTTCATGAGTGTCTTTATGACGTTTGATCAAATATACAGTGAATGCTGCTGCCAAGGAAAGGCAGCTCCTAAATCATTACAGTGTGCCCTCATCCACCTTGTTCTCCACCTCTGGAACCATGCAACTTCTGGCTCTTCTCCAAGTGAAAGTGACCGTGAAAGGTAAATGTCTGGAGTTGATTCAGGACAGTAAGGCAGCCATGATAGCACAACTAAAGACACTGATGAAAGAGGACTCCAGAACTGCTTCAGAACATGACAGGAATGATAGGATAAGTGTGTTCAAAATGAGGGAGTATTTTAAGGGAGATTGATGCCAATATGTCTTTTACTATAATAATTTTTATTTATATATTCAATGTATTTTTCAATCACACCTCGTATATGTCTTCATTATCTCTCTCCTCTATCTTTCCCTCCTTACCTGCTTCCGTAGTCATTAATGCATGGATCCATGAAGACAAAGTGGAAGAGAATTAGAGATACAGAGCACTAAATAATAAATAACAAGAAGAAACTAAGAGTGTAAATTCCTAGGAATTCAGGATGCCTGTAGCTGTGCTTTCTGCTTGGTTTTAGTTTTGGTTTTATTGAATGTCAAGGTCCTGGCCAAATGTAAGGTATTAAAATTTATAAGCTGGTGATTTTCAGAGTTCTCCATGAAGCTCATGTGGTAATGAAAATAACCCCATTTGTAAAGCAGGTCATGGTTTAAAGGATGTTCTTGACATGCATGAGCTCCCTTGATCCTGTGAGATGGGCAGTCTGCGTTGTGGTGTGTCTGTGTTATGCGTGAGAAAACAGAAGCCTGTGGAGATTGGATAACTGGGCCTGCCGCTAAGAGGTAGGACTGAAAGTGTCAGCGAGATGAACGGTTCATCTATGGTTACCTCAACTACAGTAAGTCCCGGAAGGTGAATCCAAAGTGCACGGGTAGCCCTTCCTGGGTCTTTGTTGACAACAGAACACTTAGGAAAGCATAGTTTTCATAGCTGAAGGTCTTTGCCTCCCTCCCCACTGATGTATGTTTTCATGTTCTCCTTTCAGGATTTGTTGGTGAAAATGCCCAGCCCATCCTAGAAGACAACATTGGAAACCGAATGCTGCAGAATATGGGCTGGACCCCAGGGTCGGGCCTCGGCCGAGATGGCAAGGGGATCGCAGAGCCAATCCAAGCCATGCAGAGGCCCAGAGGTTTAGGACTTGGATTTCCTCTTCCAAAAAGCACTTCTGCAACTCCTACCCCTGCTTCAGGAAAATCCCCCTAAGAAGAAAAGCAAGGAAGAGCTGAGTTATGATTTTTATTCACCTGCCCCTTTGTTCTGAATTACTGTACACTTTCTGATTTCAAAGCAGAAGTCACCATTGCCGCAAACTCATCCTAGCTTCCCAATACACAGTCCTGGGACAGGGACAGAAACGGGAGCTTGTCGCTGTCCGTGGTGCTAAAGCGAACACCTGTACCCTATCATTTCTTTTTCAGTAATTTCCAGCTATTTCTAGGTAGAAAGAGCAGTTGATTTCCTTTACTTATTTTGATCTCAGATGTCGATGCTTGCTGATGCTTTGCTCAATCCTGTACGCATGTGACGCCCGGACCGATGAGCACCGCTTGTCTCCAAAGTAGGATCTTGTCTCCTGTCATCCTCTCCTCCCAGTCCTAAGCAAAACTCTGAGAGGCTGGGTGACTTCATACGCCTTGAATTTGGCCTAATTCTGTGTCTTTGGACAACGTAGGATGAAGTTCACAGTTAGCAAAGAGTAATTAATATTTGCCTTGGACATTTTGACAAAAATAAACCTCATCATTGTTATCACCAGAGTGCCCTCAACATTACTTTAGTGCAGATTTTATAAATTTTACCTCATGTAGCATGTGAAGTAATTACTGAAAGGAAAATGTATTTTTAAAATTCACCACGACTGAACTGTAAATTCTATTCATCCTGACATCTACCTCTCTCTTCCCAAAGGCTGATATTTTTTTAAAATCAACTCAAGTGTAAGAAACTGATTTTAAATTTTAATCACTGGAGTAAATCATTACACTATTGAATCAATTTATTTGAAGGGTTAAATGGCTCTCCCAAGAATTCAGATTTCTGGCAATGGCCTGACCCCTTTACAAGGTGAACAAGAGAAAGTGAAAGAAACCTAATGCCCTTTTTAAATCAAAGCTGTTACTTTACAACGAAGCAAAACAAATTATTTTTATTTTATGCTCAATATTGAGTTATTTCTCAATCACGTGCTTCAGAGTGTCAGATTCTAAATTACTCTTAGTTTGACGGGGTTGATTTGTTAGTGATCTTCATGATCTTCATCATTAAGAACCAATAATTACTGTATTATTCTATTTACAATGGCTTGCATTTGTTGGGTAAAGGTCAAGATTAGCCTATATGAATCACTTTTCTAGTAGTTTGGGTTTTTTTTATTTTTGTAAATTGTCCAAAAAGAGTTTTTAAAGACAATAGAGAACACATCTTTGTCCAGTGGTCCCCTAACCAAAAATGCTTCCCTGCCAACTGGGGAAGGAAGAGGCACCCTGTGATTTCAAAGACTTGCTGATTTGCTGGATGTGCACATTTCTTTTAAGAATTGTCTTTCTTCCTCGGGGCATGTGGTAAGAGAAAAGGATGTGTAAGGGACTGTGGACCTCCTGAGTTGCACCTTGAAGCATTCGTGGGAGCTAAACTGACCTTAGCTGATTGCTTTCTGAACGTTTCTCACTAGAACTAGATTTTTGAATTGTTTTTTCTAAATGCTCACGGTATTTATGCAGGGGGATGATGGTGGAGATTATGTACGGACTTTTAAGACTTATGTGTCATACTGTACGGTGTTCAAAAATCTATTGAAAATTTGTTTTGTTTTGTTTAACTCCATTTCCTGAAGATCTTCCAAAGTGCTAGCATTTCAGACAGCCCGGTTTTGAGCCACTGGTAAACAGGCCGCGACAGGGCCCACGACGTGGCTGTTGCTTTTCCCCCGATCGACCGTGTCCTAATGGTTGCAAAACGCTCACAGTAGAGCACACTGCATGAACCAGAGCGGCCAGGGGTCCTCAGTTAAATAAGCCGCCTTTACGGGGGCTTCTTTTTGTCACTTTCCGCACAGGCACAAATCTGGAACAACTCCTGAAAGATGTTCACGTAGCTTCCCCGGAAGCACACCTTCCTGTTGGCTAGAAACAGAGGGAGTTCTTTATCCGGCACCTGCACCGAGAGCGCTCCGTGCGGCTCATGGAAGACTTAACTACCTCCTGTCGGGATCAGCATCAGAGCCCACCCCAGCTGCCCCACCCTCGGGCCTGCCCTGGGGACCAGTCCCGAGGAGAGCACACTGGCTTCCCTGGAGAAATGGGCACTTGGGAAACGTTTATGTGTCTTTCTAGAATACAAAACACAGCAACGTGTGCTGCGTATGTAGTTATATTAATTTTTGTCAATAAATACGTCCCTAGAACCCAAAGCGTCCAAAACAGTTCGTAGTTTAGAAAGCATCGTTCAAATCTCCTTGGAAAGCGGCGAGGTCTTTCCCTGCTCCCGCATGCAGCCATCTTACCTCCTACGGATTAATTCATTGTGCTACAAATTATTTTCCGTGCATAGATCTCTCCCCTCCCTACGCAATGACCCATCCCCGCAGTAGTTCAGGGAGGCGGGCGTGACCTCCTTAACAACTGGACTTTTTTCTTTATGTTTGTCTTACCTGCTATGGGCCAGACTACGTGCTGCAGTCATTTCCTTCCTCTCTTTATTCTCAGTACCATTTTGAAGGCTACATACCCTCCAGATTTGTTTTTATTTTTAAATGATCTGACACCTCTTTAAAAGAAAATTCATTACTAAAATTTACCAGTTCATTGGTCTTAGCATTTGAAGACATAGATTTCATAATTCATGTTATGGTTAGCAGACAGGAGTTAACACAGTAGGGTTTTGGCCTGGCATTGTGATGCACTCCCGCACTCGGAAGGCGGAGGCAGGAGGATCTCCAAGACTTCGAGGCTGGCCTGTGCTATTTAGTGAGTTTGAGGCCAGCCTGAACTACATTGTGAGACCCTGTCTCAGGAAAACAGTAGGGTTACAGCTAATATGTCCATATAAGTGTATTTATAGCACACATATATGCAGTTTACAGACATGATTGCAAAATACTGGTTTTATTAATGTGTTCATCTCAACATTATTAATTGGTTTTCTCTTAATTAACTAAAAACTCTCTTTAGCACATTTCCTCTTGGGCAGATATTTCATGAAAGAAAAATCCCTGTTGATACACATTTTAAAACTGTTTTCATCTTTTTTTGTCTTTTAAAAAGAAAGGCGATCTAAATTGTAAAATGAAGTTGTTAGAAAATAATATTTTGGATTATTTTTAGTTTTTTGGTGGAAAATTATATTAATGGTATAATAAAAAAATAAAACAATGTTTCAGAATGTTATTTATAAGCAGTCATTGTGTTTCTGTTTTAAATGTATTCCTTTCAACCTTAACAAAATGAAAATGAAGTTGAAATTTCCCTTAAATTGTTTTTAAATTATTACTCATTGACAATTAACATTTAATAGTGCAGTTAAATTAGTTCTAATTTAACCACTGGACAATTTCAGTATCGAGAAAAAAATTTAGGGAAAAAACTGATAAAAATATTTGAATGACAGATGTGTTCGTAGCTGGTTGTGGCCTGTTCTGCAATACTTTTGTGTCCTTTTTGCTGTCCCTGACTCAGGATCTGGCTGGCCATCTCCGGTCCACTTCCCACAAGTGTTTTTTTGGTTTGTTGTTGTTGTTGTTGTTGTTTTCCCGTACCAGGGATCGAACTCGAGACCTTGTGGTTGTGAAGCAGGCGGCAGCACCTGGCCCCACGGGCTACGGTCACTCCATTTCCTTCTGGAAAGTGGTCCCTGCTGTAAACCTGCTTGGATACTTACAGTATTTTACAAGACTCATCAGTGTTCCATTTTCTTTGAGTTTTGTTTGCTGTAAAAGGCACTTCCCTATTTGAGTTGATCGAATTTATCTTTTCTCCTGAAAAAGGGAGTAGCGTTAAAGTGTTTATTTTTTTATTCCAACAGGTACTAAATGCTCATTTATTTAGCAGACTGGCAGTGATACGTACTCACCTGACAAGTGGACCATGAAGGCTCCTTCTGCCGGGCTCCTCCTAAGCAAAGACTTCATTACTTTACGCTTCTGACATTTTAAGTAGATCCAGATTTGTCTCTAGCGAATCAGTGCCATTAGCTGCCAGGAGTATGATCTGCTAGTGCCAGCTGAGTTTTATCTGGACATTAGAGTTGTCTCTGTCTGAACTGTCAGACAGTCTAAATCATTCTCAGACCCACAAACCTAACTCCTGTGACCATTACAAGATGTCCTGTGTCTACTCCTTAATTTTTGAAGGGTGAAATTACATTAACAGTCGAAAGCTATTTTTGTGTTATGTTATTGTTTTTATTTTCCCTAGCTCAAGCTTTCAAAATAAATCACTAGCATTTTAAGTGCATGTAATGCTTGGCTTTCAACTATAAGATGGTAGAGACGAGACTGTTAGAATAGTATCCCAAAGGAAACAGATCTAAACTATCTTGTTTGCATCTTCCTGCTAAATATCTAAAAACTGGATTTCTTCCAGAAAGCACCATTATTTAATAAATGGGGACAGGGAAACAGCGACCTAACCTGCCTCTGCTTTCCAAGAGTAAACAGATTCTTCAAACCCCCTTAGTGAAGTGAATTTCTTCATATGCCAAAATTCCACAATCAGGACAAGCAAACGAGTTTAGCCAACAGAAAGGAAGGACAAAGTTAAGTCCGTGCTTGATGGCTGTGTGGCCAACCCGGGATTCTGAAGTCCCTCGTGGGAGGCTGCAATCCTTGGGGAAGCAATACCAGTGGTCCACGTGGTCTTGAGGAAGAAGGGAATTGGTGAAATCATGTTAGGGGATGAGAAGCACACAGTCACAGCGTGAGAGCTGCATGTGGAGCCCAGCAGGCCTGCTCCACTGGCTGGGGCTCCTGGCCCTGCGGTGAGCCCAGGGGTCGGGGTCGGGGTCTGCGGGCCGGGCCTGGACTGCTCCCTTCCCGGGTCCTGGCCGGTCCTGGGCTGCATAGGCCCGCGCTTCCCCGTCCGATCCCTGACAACTCAGCCAGAAACCAGCGCGGGTCCTTCTGCTCCCGCTCTGTGAGTAATGGGCTGCGATGCCCTGACAGATGTGCGGCATAGCAGCTTCTTCAGGAAAAAATTAACAGTTTGTCCAGCATGTCAGCTCGCCCTTTTTAGTGCGGGAGGTCCTGGCCCCATTATGGATGATTTAGAAATCCAGGCGAGCAAGGACCAGCTGCACTGCGCGGGCTCCTTCCCCAGGCCACTCATCTGCATTCCGGACGCACTGGGGGCCAGAAACTGGTGCAGCCTCTCCGGCCGAGACAGGAGGGGCTGACAACGCCTTGATTTGTTGAGAGAGAATAAATGGGTTTTTCGGAAGAGGAGGAAATATCACCATTACTGGCCAATTTACAGCGTTTTATCTGTTCTTCAAACATGTCACTTTCGTTATTGTTGCATGGTAATTACATGGTGAAACGGAAGGCAAACAAATTCCCGTTACGTATTCAGATGGATTGCAAAATCGTATAATCCTGATAAATGCCCATTTATGATACACAGGGATGAAAGGTTCATTTTAATTTTGAACGGCTAGCTCAGCCATAAATAGGATATAGGATTAAATTCTGGAGAATCTGATTACATCAAAGCAAATAGTCTTCCTCTTCACTTTTTTCAGATTCAGGAGACCCCGTAAGGCATTTTCACAAGCAGGACTGTCCTTGGACAATACAAAAATCGAGCTCAGAATTCCATCCTCAAAAGCAGGAAACTCCCAGGGGCCCTCTCGAGTCCTCTTGTTTTGGGAACCGCTCAGTCCTGAGCTTCCCAGGAACCTGGGAACCCAGCCACAGTACTTCTGGCTTGGAGGGACAGCAGGCCGGAAGTTCGCAGCCACACTTCCAGTCTCACCAAACCCTTGGAAACCAGAAACCAAAGGCGTTCCTCTAAGATTATTTCTCCTCCATGCCCAGCCCAGCAAGCCTAGAGGATGTTGCCTGTGGACCCTTAGCAGAGGGTAGAGGTCATGAAAGGGACAGAGACAAAAAGGAACAGGAAGAGCTGCATCCCAGGACCACTCCTCCAAGTGTCCTGTGTGTAAAACAAGGAGTCTTAGCTTAGCAGGACCAGGTGCGTGGATTACAGGGACCCAGTGAAATAAGGGAGTGTTTCATACCTGTGGGATACACTAGCCCATAACTGCCTTGGAACTGGGGGACATGACACAGGTGACTTCACTTGGTGGTCCCTTGGCCAAAGCTGCCATGTGGAGACAGGTGGAGGAGCACTAACTACAGAGCTGTGCAACCTTCGGAAGAGGGCATCTGCAGAACCCTGAATGTTAAGCAGCGTAAACCTTAGATGTCATCAATTTGAAAATGTACCTTAGTTTGATGTACCATTAGGAAGGAAGGAGGGAGGGAGGGAGAGGAGAAGGAAGGAAGAAAAGAAAGAAGGGAGAGAGGAGGCAGGGAAAGAGAAAGCAACAACCTGCCAAATAGTTCTCTACTACTCATAGTCACATGTATCCCAATTTCAGAGATGTATTTTAAAATTATAACATCTTATACTTTTGAACATTGGAGCAAAGAAAAATTCTAAGGGTTATCAGGGAGGGCTACATAGCTAGATGAGACTGGAGCTGGCCCTGGAAGGACGGCAGACAGGGCACAGCAGGACCAGCTCCTGTGTGCATGGAAGAGATGTGAAGGGAAAGGCCCAGGCCCAACACCCACCAATGCTGGTCTCCCTCTCTTCAGTCCCTTGCTGAATTTAAAATAATAACTATCTCATAGGGTTATAAGGATTTAGTAAAATAATAATGCATATAATATGCCCTGGTACAGTGTCTGACAGATGGTAGTGTTACTGGAATGCTAGGCTTGTGGCCCGTGGCGACAAAGTATGAAACCATAGATAGGGGAGGTAGGCAGCAGGCAAATTTATTTAAAAGCTATATAGGCAAAGAAGTAGAGCTCCTGCTAGCCAGGAGGGGTTCTGAGCAGGATGCCCATGAGGGCCCTTTGTCCAGGGCTTTGGAAGGAGCCGAGAAGGGAGTTCTGTGTTTTGTCAGCAATATATTCTCTTCCCTGTAGGAGGCTACCTACTTTTCTAGTTTCAGTCTGTGCAGTTTTAGGGTCCAGTTCATGCAGGGCCCGTGTGCCCTTGTACCAATGGCCTGCCACACCGTCCTCTGAGGAGGTTCAGACAGCCGAAGGACACCTAGTGGTGGAAACCTTGTAAGACCCCTGGAGGGTGTGACTGAGCAGACTCCATTTGGGGCTTCCGGACTCCATTTTGGAGCTGCTGTCCTCACTGCCCACCAGATTCCTAACTCCTGTCTCACTGATCCTGTCATAGTAGGTGCTTTAAATGAGGTGCTTTCCCCCCTTTCTGCTTCTAATGAAATATTAAGTGTTCCTGTTTGTTTACTGGAGTGTCTAAAAGGCTGGGGGGAGTGGTCTGTGAGAAGTCTGGACTCATTTTTACCCTGCTAACAGAACCCCCTGAACATAGCTATTAAACAACTTTTTCCTGATTTTACAGCCATTGATGGACATACCTTCAATAATAAACTGCTCTAACTCCAAGTGAGATTAGGTTTTTAAAATTACACAATGAAAATCTATAAGCAATAGAAATACAGAATTCAACCACTTGCACACAAGGGATGCTTTCTTACTGTCATCTGCAAGTCCTTCAGGAGCCAGAAGCCAGGCGACCTGGCCTCCGGAACCTTCCATGACTCCCCTCGCCTGTGCTGCTGATCTCACAGAACCACAAGCCAGATACAGAATACAGCCCCGATGGAGAGGGAAGTTAGTTCAAGACTGTGAGAAAAGCAAATGCTTTAACAATCTCCCCAGGCAGACTGCTTGTTTAAAATGCTTAGATTGAAATCACACTTTTTCATGGTCATTTTAGGACTATATTCTGGAATAACGTCTACCAATCTGCAGAATGCATAAGAACTACCAGAGGAGCTCTTACAAAACCGACATCATCAGATTCTGCTCTCAAAGAGGAACCTGCGGAGAAGAAAGGAGTTGAGGAAAAACTGTCTGTGAGGAAGCCAGTTAGGTCATGCACGCTCCCGCCCCGTCAGTTCCTATGGGAGACCCCAGTGGATCGTCTACCCATCTGCTTTGCAGAGAAGGGTTCTGGACCTCAGCTCCTGTCAACCCTTAGCCAAAGGAAACCCTCAGGAATTTAAAATTAGGACTAGGAGATTTCATTCTAGCCTTGGAGTTGCTGGTCTTTTGAATGGAGGGAATGCTGAGAAGCAGAGAGAGCATGGAAATGAGAAAAGAAATGAAGGAGAGGAATGAAGTGGGTGAAGATGGTGAGAGAGGGTGTGTTTCTCCCAAGCTTACAGCCCTGGCTCAATGTCTGATGAGCTCTTCAGAACAGGGACTTGCCAGGGACGCTGCTCTTGGGGCAGCAGGCTGCTTCTCCTTGACTGGCCAGAGGCAGTCCCACGTGGGCCTGCATATCTTCGTTGCAAACAGATGACTTAGAGGGGGCATCGTTCATGTTACACAAAGATGTCTCATGCCGTGAAAGAGCACAGGGCCCCTTTAGGTAGCCTTTTCTCAAGTGCTTATTTACAGATCATTAAATACTTAACAGAGGGAAAAAGTAAAAGCTGAAGTGCTTAGGTCAGTATTTATTAAATACCCATCACAGACTCAGATAAAGCAAATCTAAAACTCTTAATAATACTTAATTGTCCAGTTTTCAGATTTTTATATTAGCAGAGGAGAAGGTAAAACAAGAGCCTGCTCAGGTTAATGCAAGTCTCCAGAACATTCTGCTGGTTGTAATTGTATTCTGATATCTTATCCTCAGTCCCACAAGGCACCCATTTATCTTCTAATAAATGGCATCTTTGCACAGGCTAAATTAAGAGGATTTCTGTTACATCCACATAACCCTAATTCTGTACTAGATATTGACAAACAGTTAAATGTTTTATAAAATACCAGAAAGTGCTACTATGCTTCATGAATTGGATTTTCTGATTGTGAAATCATCTAAGAATTTATAGTTTGAAAGGAGCTTTTACACCTCCTGATGCTTTAATAAAGTTGTACCTCTGGCAAGCAAACATTTTAAATGACTTGGACTCATTTTTCCTTTTTAAAAAACAGCCCGGCTCTGAGCTCCATCCAATTCTCACCGTGCCTTTCGTAGCTATAGGGAAGGCTCATTATTTCAGAGGACTCTAAAACTATTTTTTTTTTAAGTTTGGGATGGTACCTTATTTTTAAATGTGTTAAGGAATGTCTAACATGATATTTTTCACTGAGCCATATTAACTGAATTTTTGCAGAGTAAAAAAAAAAACAAAAAACCATAACAAAGCTGGGAAAAACATTGCAAAGCCACATCCAGCAGTGTTTGCATCCTGTCCCGCGACTTCAGGCCCAACCCTCAGCCTGGCGAGGGAGCCCGGTGCTGGTCGTTGAGGGGAAGCAGTGCCTCAGCTGAGCTGTCTCCCTGGCAGTCGGCAGCTGCCTGGTTCCCATCCTGCATGCCCCCTGCACCCCGAGTCTAGTCCCTCTCCTCCCATCAGGCAGGAGCCCGGGGCTTCCTCTGTCTGGAAGGAAGGAGGACCATAGAGCACAATCATTTGCGTCTCTGGCTTGTTTTCCTTCTATATCTGGGACCTGGAGGCCACGCATGACAGTGGAGAAAGCCCTGGCCCAGGTTTGTAAGACCTGGACTCAAATCTTGTTCATCCTTCCCACTTCCGGAAGCTCAGCTGACTGCTCTGGATTCAACATCCAGATTTACAAAATGAAGAGGTTGGACGGGAAAAGGAATGGACATGTCCACAACGTTCCCCTGTGCTGGGGATCCGCACATCATTCCCCACTGAACTCCCACACGGGAACGACTACCTCTCTGGTCGTGCTCAGTTATACAGATTAGATGGTACTTCTCTAATGCAGACTAACTGGGGAAAATCTCATTCCCGAATTAGCAGAAAAAATTTCAAATTATTTAATACAGGAGAATATGCAGTGCTATTATTTACAGGTAATTTACTACCTATTTAAATAAACATTAAATAAAATTTTGTTATGTCAGCTCATATTAAAATTTGTATTTGCATTGAAACTGTCTAGTATAAAGAATTTTGAAACTTTTTATTTCTTCAAACACTTTATTTGCCTTCTAACCTGTTTCTGCCATTTATTAACCTGATAAAAATATCATTGCATTCTAGCAGACTAAACTCACAATTTTTGTAACTGCCACAAGTGCAAAATCTGTGGGGTCCACATAACTAACACTTGACATTATCCCCCGAAATGTCTCATGACACACCAGTGCCCTGTTCACAGATACCGAGTAACATCTCAGCGACATAACCCTGCACAAAACCCAAATGTGATTTCCCAGAATGATGAGGAAGGAGTGATGGGCTTTTCTTTAAAAAAACTGGGCTCCAGGCTCAGCAACCTTCACTCCATGTGCAATTTGAAGAACTGAAGTGGGTTTGGAGAAAATCAAGACAAATGATTAAATGCTAAAGGGACTGACTTTAAGAAAAATATGGGCAATGAATAATGCAGTTTACTAACTAATGACTACAGAGAGAGTTTAAAAGAATATTTTAAAGATACAAACAGTAAGAAAAGAATTTTTTAACAATTACCCTTTTGCCGGGGATTTAGCTCAGTGGTTTCGCCTCCTGCTGCACAAGCGCAAGGACCCGAGTTTGATTCCCGGTACCAAAAAACAAAACAAAACAAAACAAAACAAAACAAAACAAAACAACAAACAATTACCCTTTAGTTCTAAAATGTGGAACTTATATCATTGTTGGCTGAAACTTAAGAAATAAAAAAGAAATCGTTTGTGGAAAAAAAAAAGCAGAAAGGCATCTATTTTAATGGAAAACATTAAACTAATCGAACAAGGAACTATTATGAAATCTCATCTGGAATTAGTGGAAGCCCTTAATGAGTTGGATGAAGGCAACAATTAGGCCCAGCTGTGAAGCGTAGGGCAGAAACGTTCTACCAAGCAAGCTTCTACTCTCCTCCCTCTGTGTCCAAAGGTTTGTTTGTGCACCTCATTACTGGCCACAGATGTTCTCTCTGCTCCCGTGCTCATTGGTAGAAAAGGTTTCTGGTGTGGTCCTTCTTAGATCCATTCCTTAACTTGGCTTTTGCAGCTATGAAAAAATAACAAAGCCCCTCCGGGGTCGGTAGGGACAGGAATGGGCCCAGAGTAAAATGAGGCCGGTGGTAGCTGTCTTCTGTGAATGCTTCATGTGCCCACTTCCTAGCCTCTAATCTTATCCCCCCTGCTAAATATTTATGGAGTATCTATGTATGATCACCGAGAGGCTTTGTAACAATTTTATATTGCACTCACTGCCCGTGGGGACTTAGCATCTCTTTTGGAGGCGTCCAACGTACACAGGAATTTTATTCAAAGTCGTTCATAGCCAGATTGGCACAGGTCCTGGCTAATCACCTTATCTAAAGGAAGCCAGCCATTAATAACTGACAGAGTGTAATGACACAAGCTGGCAGAGACTGTTTGTAGTTGATTTACAAAGAAAGTTGGAGGGAAAAGACATATCTAAGATGTTTCATGGGTGCGAATCAAATGCCCACATGTGATGAGAAGTGAGCGCTGTACACACCGGCTTCCCTGCCCGTAGCAGACAGGATCAGCCAGTTGTGCATCTTCATGGTGAACTCAGGGCAGAGCCCCCTGGGCTGGAATCGTCGTCAGCCCCTGCAGAAGGCAGTTTTGCTCACAGAGGAAGTCACGGCAAGGTACCCAGCCGCACAGGCCTCTCCGTGGTGCTGTATTTCCTTCCGTCTGTCTTTCAGGAATCGCTTCTTCTTTCTGTCCCAGTCAAACGGCTCCGTCTCTCTATAACCTGCATGTACTGCTTTTCCCCAGTGGTGTTTCCTACGGCTTTCCTCTTGTCTAGCTAAAAAGATCCCCAAATAATCTGTGTAAATTTGGAAACAGGTTAAACCTCACCTCTCTACCAAACTCACCTTCCTTTGTTACACATTTTTATGCATCTTTTCCAAGCATTTACAGAATGAAAATAATATTTCTACTTTCTTTGACAAGGGGCTTACTAATATTTCTCCTATAATTTATTTTATATCCATACTCTATTTATAGTTTAAGTTCCTCAGCCCCAAAAGTGTATATCCACTTTGGTTACATGGTTTGCAATGATAATTGGCCCATCATTGAAACTTGATTGACTGAGAAAAGGAGTGAACAAAGAAAAGAAATTTTACAGGCCGAAAGACAACACACAATAAATAGGGATGGATGTTTAAAACTGCCTCATATTTTTGAGAATGCCTATGAAAACATTTTAGGTCCAAGGTCAGAATGGCTTTTTGCACAATTTTATTTTAGAGGGAAATTTTTTTTCAAACAAATGCAGTAGAAATATGTGTAAATATTTCATATGGTCTCCCTCTGGCCAAATTTCTTAACTAAGAAGAAAGTTCACAGAAATCTGTAAACAAAATATCTACCAAAGGTGACAAAAAACATGTAATTCCCACGCCTTCGGGTGAGTATAATTCTTCAGTGAAGCCAGCTGGTATTTTACAAGAGTTTATTGGGTGTCAAGCCTGCTGGTGACTGTGTTCTGATTGAGAAATAAAGGATGGACTCGAGGTGTCTGTAAAATCATTGGGCAGGATGCTACATCCCAACTTTAACACCAAAATAAGCGGGAACCCACTAGCTCTGGCTGCTGCTTGGATCCGGTGCTCAGCTCATCTTCAGAGGCTGTTTGGTGCCTGTGGCCACAGGCAGAGCTCACTGGACAGCCTGGGGACAGCCCTGCTGAGGACCAGTCTCTCCCCGGTGCCGCCTGCAGCCTGTGGAGGATTCCCATCTTGGACTCTGTGAGAGTGAACGGTCCCTAAGTGCCCAAAGTGGTTTTTGAAATCTGAATAAGTGTTCCTCTATCATCTACAAAATTGTGCTTCATGGAGGATGAATTATGAAGGGATGCTGTTTTCCACTTTGGTTTATTGGCGAGCATCCTTAGCCAGACTGACTCTTCCATAATAAAGTGTCACTGGGTACAATTGTTTCAGAATACGGTCTTGGTGTTTGATTATAGAGTCTGTAGGCTTCAGACAGTAGGAATTCAATGCTTAAGCTTCTTCACTTACTGCCTGCTGCTGTACAAATATAGGATTTGGCCATTTAGCCTAAAGCCTTAGTAGTTCCCGCTATCTACACCCTCTCTGGGAGGTGCATCAAATGCTACTTTCCATAGGCTCAGAGGTGAGAGGAAGCCCAGAGAGCTGAATCACAGCCAGGATGTGGGCCTAGTTTGCGCATAATCTGGCTGCAAAACACAGCCTGATGGACCCCTTGCTAGAGATGAACTTTGGTCTCCTCACCACTGAAATAAAAATAAATAAAGAAATAACAGCCAAATCCTCATAAATGCTGAAAAGCAGCAGCTGGTATCCAAAAGATGACTTTAATAACAGGAATAAAAACAAAACCAAAGCTGGGCACAAAAAAGACTTATAGTTGTAGAAAAGAGAGATAGAATTAATGACAACAAGAGTGTTAGGCAACTCAGGAGCAGAGGTAGGAATGAAGAAACTTCACGATCAGAAGCCATCCTGACACTCACCAGCCCATAGCGCGTAAGGTATTTTTAAATCCCCATCTTAACCCGCTCTGCAAAGATAGGTATGGAGTTATTTTACTTCCCACCCACTGTAGAAGAATCCGCTTGGAACCAAACTGTCATCGAAACTGTGTTCTTTGTATTGGGGTTTCTCTGTTTGTGAGCTGAGTCCTCACTGAATTCTATAGAACTAAAATTCTTTGTGTTTAACTCCATCGGCAAGTCCTTTATCATTTAGCGACCTATTTGTTGTTCAAGCGAGGGTTACTTTTAAAGAATATTCATTAACTAGGACAAGATTTGAATAGCTATGCAATGTAAACAATGATTCATAAAGTTCAGGGCTTCTGTCTGCATGAGAAATGTTCGAGGCCCATATGGCTCCGTAAAACACGTCGGTACTTGAGGACATTAGGAGAAATCAGTTGACGGTGCTTTCTTTCCGTCACCATAAACCGTTCAACCCAATAAGGGAACCCCAGTGTCAGGATTTGAGGCACAGCATGGTGTACAAAAGCAAAACAACAAAAGCAAAAGAAATCAACAAATCCAGGTTCTCACTCCCGGCTGGACTGTGGCACGCACTCTGGATTGTCTCAAGTTTCTATCTAATTCGCCACGGAACGGGACTCGGAGGGAGTGTGCAGAGGTCACAGAGGCTGCAGGCTCGTGGGTGGGTTAACGACGCTCTCGAGGGAGTGGGTTAGAAGTCACCAGTGTGGGTTGCCCTGAGAGCCAGTCTGACCTCCGTGGGACTCTCTTTCCTCCTCCCGCCCTCTCTGGGGATGTGACCTCTTTGATCACCTCATGACACAGCAGAAGGCTCTCACCAGCTGTGTCCCCTGGATCTTAGGTTTCCAGCCTGCAGAACTGTGAAAAATAAACTTCTTTTCTTTGTAAATGTCCCAGTCTGTGGGAATCGATTACAACATCAGAAAGGCCAAGATACTCGGGCAACCTGAACTTTGGGAAGCTCGGTTTCCTCCTTTTCTGCTCTTGTTTGTGTAAAGTATCCTAACGAGGGTCAAATTAACATTATGTAAAATCATTTAGAATATTGAAATGTGAACTCTAAGATTTATCAAAGATATTTGTGCAAGGCTGGGTTTGCGGCTCAGTCGCGGAGCTTTTGCCTAGTGTGTGAGACCATGAGGTCAGTCTCAGCACTGAAAGGAAAATCAAGTCAGAGCTCGAAATGTTCCGAAGTTACAGCTCTCTGCTTACAGACACGATACCATCGGCTGCTTTTCTAAGGAGTCTTAAAGAATGTTAGGCCTTCCATCCATAGACATAGAACGACACAGATGGAGGGAACCGAATATAGATAAAGATAAAAAAACTTGAAAGTCGTCTCCTTTCTCTAGAGCAGGGAGTAGATAATGTTTGTTGCAATGGTGGTCTTGGCGTCTATATTTTAAATTGCAAAATCGCCATCCTTTCATCCAAGCCTCAGTTACAGCAGTACCAACCATTCGCAGTCCGCAGGACACAGATGTGGGTAAGTGGGTAAATATTTACAACTCAATCTGTCTTTTAGCTTTTTTTTGCACAATAGTGGAAAAACATCAACCATAAGAAATTCAAAATAGTTTTCCAATTTCCTTTGCTATTCTTTGCAGTAATGGCTGATTGTTTTATGTTAATGTTTCCATTGTCTTAATTTTCTTGCTTTTCTTATAGTCTAAGAGACTATTAGTAGCAACATACTTGATTTCTCATTTAGTGAAAGCACTTTTTCAAAAAGTCAGCACTGGATATTAAATGATGATTGCCTTAATGAATTTCTTCTCAACATCTGCAAAGACAATTTTGCCTGTTCTTCTTCAACTTAATGCTAAATGAGAGATCTTAAATGTACTTAAACAGGATTCACATTGGCTTACAAAATGTCTTAAAAATGAGGACGCTAATTTTCTGAGGTCTTTATATTTTCTAGATATTAGTACTCTGTCCAAGGAATACCTGGCAAAATATTTTTCTCATTCTGTACGTGTTCTGTTCACTTTGTGGGTTGTTTCCTTTGCTGTGCGAAGACCTTTTATTTGATATGATCCCATTTGTTGGTTCTGGGTGTTATTTCCTGTGAAATTTGGGTTCTGTTCAGTGAGTCTTTGCTGATACCTATGTCTTCAAAGTTTTACCTTTTTTGTCTTCCGGCAGATTAAGTGTTTATGTGTAACATTCAGCTATTTGCTCCATTTTGATTTTAGTTCAGTATATAGTGAGATGAAGAGCAAAATAAAAGACAGATAGTAGGAAATCAGGAGATAGCTCTTTTGCAAATGGGAAGGGAACCAACAGGTGGACGGAGCGGGGAGGAGGGGAAGCAAAGGGGCTGAAAAACAATTGAGAGGCGTTGTGCACAGGTACCAGCTCCCCTCCAGGAGTGCAACCTTTCCGTGCTGCAAACATTAACTAATAAGAAATAAAAACTGAAAAAAACTAGGGTATTAAAAACCGTAAATTCCTAATGCCCATTTTTCTAGGCGTAAGTAAAATACCTGTGTGTATCAAGGAAATGTTGCAGAATGATACATATTAGCTTTCCCCCAAATCTGAGATCATACTATGCAAGAAAAACATCTCCCTTCTTTTTCATACTATTTTTTTATATTTATAGAGAACATTATAATTTACCTGTTGTTCTTAATTTTAGAGAATATTTACTTATTTTTGACCACTGAATCATGAAAACACAGCAGGAAAGAATGAAAATTGTTATTTTAAAACAAATTTCTAGTTTGTTCATTCCTACCCCAAATGAAAATAATTGCATTACAAAAAGTGTATAACCACCTCAACTGCACTTTAGATGTGTGTGTATATATGTGTGTATATTTAATGTATTGTTAATTCCAGTAGTTGTCTGGGGCTTTATAACATTGAATTTATAGCAAACACAATAACCGTAAATGAAAAGAACATCTCACAAGAAACTGTGGTATGAACAAAAAAATTAGTATTTTATTTGTCTTTAAAAGAGACAGGATTGTGGTGAGAAAATAATTCAAAATATTACAGTCATCAGTGTTTGTCACCTTTATGATAGTATCTGTTATTTGGGGGTTTTTTGGTACCAGGGATCGAACTCCGGTCCTTGCACTTGCAAGGCAAGTGACAGAACCCCTGAGCTAAATCCCCAGCCCGATAGTATCTGTTATTGTGTTTGATGCTGAGAAGATATTTATTCACCTATTCAATAAATATTTCTTGACCCCTATCATGTGCCAGCTACTCATGTTACAGGAGCTGAGTAGAAAAGTGAAAATATAGATGTTGCATTCTTTGCCTTAGAGAATCTCAATTAATAATAGAAGAACATAATTGTGTAAGTATGATGAATTCATCCATTTTGTGTTACTACTAAATACCTGAAGCAAGCTAAGTTATAAAGAAAAGAGGTTTGTTTAGCCCACAGTTCTAGATGTTCAAAGTTCAAGATCAAGTAGACCCTTTTGCTGGTCTCTGGTGAGGGCCTGAGGGAAGATGGTGTCGCGTCATGGTAACAGCACAAGCCACAGGAAGAAACCACATGATCAAACGGAAGCCAGCAAACTGGGGAAGGCTGGGCTGTGACAGCAAACTCTCTGGTGAGAGACAAGCAGTGTCTCCTAAGTAATACCTTCCTCCCTCCGAGGACCGTTTCCTCAGTGGCCTGCCAACCTCTCCCTGGGCCCTGCCTCTTCGCAGGTCTACTATCTTTCTCCCAATTGTGACCTTCAGGGCGGCAAATTTCCTTGGGAACAAAATACATCCAAATTATAGCACGTATCTTTTAAATTGTGTTAAGATTGGATCCAAATAACAACATAAGTCTGCACAAAGCATTCCAGGGGCAGAGAGGAAGGAGCAACCCATTCTACCTTCCTATGACACTGGAGCTGTATCCTGAAAGGGAATGGGAGCCTAGAAAACAGAAAAGGCGCCAAAGAGCACTCGAGGAAAAGGTAAAGACTCACACAGTAACCCTGAACTGTAAGAGCAAGAGTAGCATATTTTCAGGAAGAACAGTGATGCAGAAGGAGGAGAAAGTGGGATTCGGGGGAAGAGAGTCATGAGATAATGAGGCATGTCAAGTGGGACCAGACAGTGAAGAGCCTTGAGTTCCACCTTAAGGAGACTGGATTTCAGACTCTTGCGAGAGAGGACAGTGGGAATCCAAGGACAGGCTGCTGCTGGCTGTATGATGATGATGATGATCAGAATATCTGACATTTACCACACACACACAGTGCTCCAGGTGTTGTTCCACATGCTCCACGTGTATAATCCTGTAACCATCCTATGAAGTTAGCACTACTGTTATCCCTACCTTACAGATGAGAAAACTGGGGCCCAGAAAATTTAAATAAACTGCCCAGTGTCACTGTAAGTAGTAGAGCTGTGATTCAGATCTACACATTGTAACACCAGTGGCCAAGCCCCTCACCACCAGACCATCCTCAGTCATCACACTCTTGGCTAAGAGTACAAAGCTGGAGGACAGGCTGAGTGGGAGACAGAGGGTGAACACACTCAGGAGACCTTTCCTTCCATGAGTAGGTAGACTGCCTACCGCCTCAGTCTCAAATTTAGACATGGAGATAACAGTACTGGATAAAACCATGTCCTGCCGGGGATTTAGCTCAGTGGTTTCGCTGCCTGCTGTGCAAGCGCAAGGACCCGAGTTCGATCCCCGGTACCAAAAAATAAAAAAATAAAAATATAAGACCATGTCCCTTTGGCTATTATGACAATATGGTCTAAAAATAGTAAGTATCTGAACTAAGCCAGAGGTAATTTATTTCAGGCAGAGGGAAACAAATCAAGGTACTGCAAACGTGTTAATAAAAGAATTAAGTACATTTTAACCCTCCCCTCAAAGCTTTGCCTATATAATTAGCAATATCTGTTCAATTGAAATAGTAACTGGATCAGTACAAGTGGTATTCAAGGTAAATGATTGTAGAACTTATCAAATGGTGAATACTAGACAGGCAGTTGGAAATTTTTATTTTTAAAAATTATTTCAAGGGTTGGAGTGGGGAGGGAAGTAAAAACCATTAAGATGGGTTATGTACCTGCATCAGTTCCCATGCTGAATGTGACTATTATTAATGCAAAGGTGTACTAATAAAAATAGAGATTAAAAAGGTTTTTATGAGCATGAAAGGAGACTCTCTGGTGACATACAAAGTATGTTCATGAAAAGACTGAACTTTCTGAACAGGGCCCTTGGCTGGACACGATGCCAGCTGGGGCAAGGTCAATCTGAGCAGCAAATAACTTCAGACACATTAAGCTAAAGGTCCCTTTGGGATGTTAAATGGGAACACGGGTCCAGACTTCCTTTCCAAATATTTCTCAGAAATATTTCTAAAAATTTCATGCTACTGTATGTCTTCTCCTGCCAATATAAGGAGTTCTAGGGTCATAACCAGGAAGCAGTGTCCCGTGTCTAATCCACTGTGTGTTACCCACATGTCTGTTAAGGTCAAGAACAGGGCCAGGCACTGGGGTCAGGGGGAACTTGGGCCCTGACTCAAGGTGGCAGACCAACCCCACCCACCTGCCTCAGGACTGTGAAAATGGACATAGATATTTATCCAAGAAGCATGAAAATCCTTACCGGGCAAGAAAACAGGAAGAGATGTCACTGCATCAGAACCCTAAGGACCACTCATTATGTTAAAGGTGAAAAAGCCAAAGAGACTAAAGAATTGCGGAGAAACTGCAATCCAGTCAACAAGGAAAGGCTGTCTTTCCTGGAAATCACCTCAGGGCAATCGAAGAGCAGGAGGAAGCTGTGGAGCTGCAAGGAGGACTCTTTAAAAGCATGTTCTAGGCAGCAGGCTTAGTGGCTCCCACCACTTGGACACCAGTGTAAAGAGAAGGGCAGGAGGCTATGACCTAAAGAAAGTGGTCAGGCCCCTAGTGGACTCCCTAGCAAGGCCAAAGAGGAGCCTGACATGGTGTCTCCCAGTAACAGTGTAGTCCATCACTTACTCAGGCTCTGCCCACCGGAGCCAGGGCATCAGAGTGCAGAAGGGACAGGCCCAGGCCCCTGTGCATGCTCACTGCGGCCACAACACTCTGGCAGGCAGATGCCCTCAGCTGTGCTTCAAACACACTTATCCCATCATTCGTGCCATTTCCTGAAGCAGTTCTGGAGGTCCTCTTACACGAGTGTCTCTATGAATCGTGATCACAAATATAGTGAATGTCACTGCTGAGCGCTATCCCATGGAAAGGCAGGCTTGTAAAAATATTATAGTACATCTTCATCCACCTTATCCACCAGATCTGGCACAGTGCAACTTCTGGCTCTTCCCCAAAGTCAAAATGACCATGAAAGGTACACATTTTGAATTGATTCAGATCATTGAGGCAGTTGCAGCAGGGCAACTAAAGACACAAAAGGGGTCTTGCAGAACTACTCCAGAAAATGGCAAGAAGCATGGGATAAATCTGTTCAAAGCAAGGGGCAGTACTTTGAGGTGAATTAATGGCAATGTGTCTCTTACTACAAACATTTTGAAAATTTAAACACACCCCATAGTTTTCAATCACCCTTCGTATAGTATCCTCGTAAAGATCATGAATGCTGGAACTACACTGCCAGGATTTGCATCCCAGTTTGGTCATTGACCACCTGAACAACCTCCAGTAAGTCTCTCTGTCTCAGCTTGCTCATAAACAAAACAAGAATAATATTAACAGGATCTACCTTTGAGGGCCATTGTGAGGAATAAATTAATTGATATTTACAGCTGCTTAGCACACAACCTGGTAGACAATAAAAACTATGTAAGTATTTGTTAGATCAAACAAACAGTGCAAGAAAGCTCCGCAGGAAAAGGTATGATTCAGGGAACGGAAGATACATAGATATAAACTTGTATCTTTAGAAGCAGTTCAGAGGTGTTCCCACTATAACCAATATACAAATGACTGGCAATCAAAAGGACCAATCAAAGACCTCAAAAATATTCGTGGCAATTGAAAATACAATTGTTGTCAAAATAAAAAGGTCCAGAGTGGCACTGAATAGTAAACTGATCAGGCATGAAAGAGAAGAGTTGAAAAATAGAAGAAAACTTATGAATAATGAAGACTGGATTTGTATGGTAAACATGTTCATTTACTATCCAAGAATAACCAAGAAATAAAGGAATAAAAGTTTATCTGAGTTGCAAAAATAAATAGATAATATAAATCTTCATAAAAAATAAGTCCCTAAGTGCCCAAAAGAATAAACACAGAGAGAATTTTGCTATCTTTTTGAACAGGTGAGCAAAATCATGGGTGGAGCATGTTACCTACAAAGAAACATAAATCTAACAGGAATCAGACTTTTCATAACAATGAATAGATGTTAGATGAAAACCCCTGGAGAGGGGTTTTCAAAATTATTAGAGAAAAAACTATTGAAACTAAAGTTCTTCTAGCTGGAAAACTATCAGTGAAAAGTAAGAGAAATATAGACATGTTTATATAAGACAGATCTTGGAAAGTGTGCTACTTTTAAGGCTAATATGAATAAAACTCTTTTGAACCCAATAAGGAAAATATTCCTTAAGTTATCCAGCTGCATGAAAATGAATCTATGAAAGAAGACATGATAGAATACGAAAACAAAAGAAGAAAGGGTGGGCTCAGAAGATAAAAACAGATCTCTACCCCGATCGATCTGCATTAGCAGAAGTCAAGGCGTGGGATTGCACGATTCCATCTCTTTCAAAACCTCATTCTGTATTATGTGGTTCTAAAATTAAAAACATTTACCTAGCTGTAATAATTCCAATTCTGTTTCTTGTGCTCCATTTTAATCAATTTGTAGGTAAAAGTTGGAAGCCCTAATCATAGTTACTAAAGAAAATAAACATTATAAAACTTAACAATAAGAACAATAATAAATAAAACTGGAGGAGGTAAAAAATGCTGATTTCTTTCAGGCTAGTTAGTAGATACTATGTAAGTTGATCAATTAAGAAATAAGCAATGAGTATATCACTGGCAAAAATAGCATAAAATATGGGCAGTAGAGTTGACACAGGATTATAGGAGATTGGATTAATTCTTGTGCATATGTAGTAAGTAACTTGAGGATACTGTTCCTGCCTTTGGGAGGCTTTCGCGTGGTTCAGGAGATGAAGAAATATGAAGGGCAGCTCCACCTGCTGCCCTGTTAGTCAGTGCTTCTTCCTCGTTCTTTGGACTTTGGCTCAAAGGTCCTCCTTTCTTGCCCTTCCCAGACCACACCACCTAAAGCAGCCCATTATTCTACCAATGCCCAGTTCACACACATTGGCTTATGATGCCTGTTATATAAATCAGACGTCCAGAGAAAATGGCATGGTGACAAAGTACACAAGCCAAAGTAGGTGTCGCCTGGTCTGATAATTCTCCAATGACAATGAATAACCTGAAGCTAAACTGTGGGTCCACCTTACTCCACCGATGTTTGACACCCAAGGGTAAAGAAACTTCTTCTGTTAACCTGAGAACACTTTCTAGGAAGTGAGTGTCTTCTCCACTCCTTGTAACTGTCATTCAGGGACAGTTAAATCCCTGTAATAGCTCAGGAACAATGCAGGAGCAGGCATGGAAGAAGATCTCAACTCCTCTGAAAGAACTATGTATTGGAAAAACCTGATGGAGACAGTCACTGATTCTAAAACATAAACTCACAGGAGATGCCCACCATTGTGCATTGGACGGTGAAGTTGCAGAACTCATTATCCTTAAGGAGTCATACTGGAAAGAAATATAAACAAATTAAAATAGCTTTGAAGCACGTTATTAAATGCAATGCCCAGACTAGTTACTCAAAGAAATTGGAATATAGTTTAAATAATTACCAATCAAATAATTACCAAATAATTAAGTAGTTAAATAGTTTAATAATTAAATAATTATCAAGTATGGACATTACTTGAGATGCTCTACACAGAAAATGAAGGACTTTGATCAATATAGAAATTCAGTTATAGGAGCTTTATATATATATGATTATTATATATGTGTATTTTATTTTACTCTCTATTATAACTATGTCATGTACTTTGCTTTATGTATAACCTAAGTTTATAGCCAATCATGATTTCAAAGAAGACAACTTCCCAATTCCTTGATGCTGCTACTGGCAGACCTCACACCGAGCAGGCTACATCTCTGCCCCAGTGTTGGTTCAGGTGCCCATGTGCACTCAGAGTCAGAGTGAACAAGGGTCTTCTTCCAGAACCAGCTTCATTAGTGGAAACCACTGCTGTCCAGAACACAACTCTCTCTTACGAGTCATGGAAATTATTTTCTTTGGAGCTGGAATCTCTTTAATAAAGACATCATGTTCCTGATACCCTCGTGTAGATCCTATGCTCATGAGAGGGGACGGGCATCAATGCCTTAGAATTGTCATTCATCAGAGAAGGTTCTAAACAAGAGTGGGAAGGTGACTGAGCTCAGAAAGCCACTTTTGACCCCAGTGTGAATAAAACTCTCAATCTCGGTAAGGAAAGAGTTGATGAATATAAGGAAAGAATAGAACACAACTGGAGAAATGACGACATCTAGTATTAGAACACTGCCCCCAAAGCAAGAGGTGTGACTGTTTTAGGAACCCAAAAGAAGTGATTGTGTTTTTTAAGGGAGAGATTGGAAAAGAAGGAATAAAGAGAATGGAGAAAAACCTACCTGAAAACACCTTCTCCTTGCGGTCCTAACATGCATTAGAATAAACATCGTATTTACAATCAAGCAACCTAATATTTAGGTCCCAGATCTCCACTTCTCTCTCTTAAGGTCATTAGGGAAATCTATCACCTTATTTAGCCTAATACTGACTTGCCCTGACTACCAACATGGGGTAAACAGTACATAAAGAGTGTTGATGAAGTAAGTAAATAAATAGGAGACTCCATTGCTTAGAAGACAGAAGTTTCTTAATTAGTTCTATGATCAAGACAGCTCCACAGGTACCCATGGAAATACAAATCAAAGCAGGGAGATACCATCATCAAGCCACCATATAGAAATGAAAAGAATGAGTGATATCTAGTAATAAAACATTCAGGGAGTGGGGCTTTTTCTCACTTTGCAAGAGGATAGCTATAATATTTTTGGAAGGGAATATAGCAATGTCTTTTAGACTGTAAGTGAGCATACTCATTGACTCAACATATTCAAAATCTGGGGTATCAAAACAATGGTGCATACTCATAAAAGGACAAAGGTATATTATAACTTTGTAAGAGCATAAGCGGGGAACAGCTTGAGTGTCCATCATTTGAGAAAATCATCATTCAAACCTATCATTTAATGTTAGGTATCTTATATTAAAAGTAATAAATGGATCTATATGCTTGAGTTTAGGAGACTAAATATGATATGTTGAGAGAACAAAGTACTTACACAAAAGTGTTCATATTAGAAAATCATGCTTTGCACACATGAGGCTTCTGGGTTCAATTCTTCGTACTGGAAAGGAAGAAAGAAAAACATTTTGACCTTATGAAGAAATACCTTATATCTATATATGTATTTGAACAAACCTGGTACCAGGTTAACATTACCCCAGCAGGTACAACTGGAGAAGAGGAGGATACTGTCATTTCTTCATGTTCTCACAAAAAGCATCAAATTTTGTAGCCTAAATCACATTTTTGAAAGGAAATGTATAATAGTTTTAAAATTATAGTTTGTTTCATGGCCTAAAGAATTAAAAAGACTTGGAGGATTAAAATGAAATCAAAGAATCTTCCCTAACACAATTAGGACAGTTGGTCCTTACTATACGTATCTGGAGTTCTTATGAAAATATTTACATGTCACAAAACAAATAACAAAAACAAAAGGCTTTTGTGAGGTTTTACACTTGTGAGGCTTTACATTCCATTGTTTCATGTATTATATTATACCTGTCACAAATATCTAACAGAAAATAAAAAGAGTAGCCATTAAGTAGGAAAGTTCTGTCACTTCAGTGCTCACTTCTACTGTTGATAGCATTTTATTTCAATAGCATATTCCCTCTAATAAAACACCACATCATCATGGAAAAAAACCTTAGAAATACAGAAATGACAAAGAACAAAACAGAAATTTAGTTCCTACACCCTTCTTTGTACATTCATTTTAAACTATAATCTATCTCTTTCCAGGTGCCCATGTATCCATCTCTGTCTACCATATCTATCTGTCTGTCTGTCTGTCTATCTGTCCATCATTATCTACCTACTATCTGGTGTCTAGTTAATTGTGATTTTTAAGTAAATCATCAAAAATACTCATACAGTTTAAGCTGCTTTTTTTGCTTAAGAGAATCAGGAATTTTTTTTGTATCTCCTATCATACCATTTATAGTGGCTCCACAGAGCATTTTATTGCACCGAAGTATAAAAACATATTTAGCTAGTCACATATAACTAGCTATTTGGCTGTTCGGTTTTAGTAGAAAAGTACAGCATTTTCATTCAATTTTTTACAAATACTTTCTAGAAGACTTCTGTTATTGTTTTTTATTTTTATTAACTCATTTAAGAAAACGAATGCATTTTTTTAGTCAGTTAAAGTCTATGCAGTGAGAAGGGCTTCAAGAAAACGAGGAGACTGTGGTTTCCTGAGTTCTATACAAAGCAGAAGCTGGATTGCGGATGGGTGGGTGTGTAGAGGTCAATGGCATGGGAACCTTCCCAAGAACTGTGCCAATACGTCATGCCCAGAATGAGGATGTGGGAGACCCCCAGCCAGCTGTTCATTCAGTGAATGTAAATGAAATGACAATTATTCAGCCATCACCCTGACATGGTTTCCTCTAGGTCCTTGGGGAGTATTATACCAATGGCTACTTGGGGGCTCTTAGATACATACGGCTTATTAATGGTTCCAGGGGCCTAAACTGCTTTGGAGGAGTCATTAAAGGCCACGATATAAATCTTTGGGGTCTTACTTCTTTGACCCCACCTGATGAATATTGCTATACAAGTGTACTAACCCAGGCTGCCCCATGTAGAGAGGGATGCTTGCAGAAACATACCCACATCCATCCATAGTAGTCAAAGGAATTGGATTTTTCTTCTGAAATTCAATTCTCTCACTTTGTCCTCTTTGACATGAATAATTCAATCTCTTAGACATTTTGACCAGCATGTGTAACTTCTTAGTTACTTCAATGATCTCTAATTTTTAATCCATTTTATGTATTTTATAACTACAGTAAAAATTGGGGAATATTTAGTAGTCTTGTAATGAATAGATAAAACCTAATAAGTATATTTCTATAATTTTTACATTGCAAAATATTTTATTAGTGATTTTCAACCACGTCGATATAGCCCAAGTAGTAGAAATGAGAACTTGTAATCCTTCTCATGAACTTTGGAAGCTTTATGAGCTATGCTGCATTTGCACTGATATATTTTTAACTGCCCCTCCCAATGACACTGCAAGAATAAAAGCACCGAGCACACTTTGACTTCTACCACGCTCATGGTGCCAAAGCCAACCATGTTTCTTCCCTTCTCAACCAAGTTCCGCTAAGACACTCACAGGAGCTAAATTGCAGTGTTTTGCCCAACCTAAATCTCATCTTGAGTTCTTTGTCATGCAAACCTCTTTTGGAGGCCTGGACTTCCAAGGCCTGTGAGATGTTCCCCAAGGAGCATGCAAAGGTTTAATTGCATCTGCACAATGCATTCTGGCACCCTAGCCTGAAGCCAATACTTGTTTTTAACTGGCAACCTGCCTCCCACAATGTGGCAAGCAGAGCGCCTCTTTGCTGAACAGTTAGACAAAGTATTGATATAACAACAGTGGACAAGCAGCTGGGAGCTGGGCTGTCAGCCTGTCACACACTGACAAATCTGCTGTTTACATTCAGGCAGGAGGCGCTGCTCGGTGGCGGTCAGTAGCATCCCTCTACCAGGAGGGTGGGAAGCGCCTGGACCCCGCTGTGTGGTCCAAACACTGTTCTTACATCTTTCTCAAGGAGCCCAACCAAATCACTCATTTACTTTTTTATGATAGGCACTGGCAAGTGAGACAGTAAGACAGCCTGCTCAATTTTTGTTTCTCTTTCCTCCTTCAACACACCGAGAACCCTGTATTTGCATTCCGTGTCATGTACACAAATTCGTGGCTCTAAATAGCTCCAAACTGTTGCTCTGAAAATCCACAAGGCAGAAAAAGGAAGGGAGAACATACAAACATTAAATTAAACTGCTGTTGTGGGAGGGGGGAAATCATTTGAACCCAATGTGGGATTTTTTTTTTCTTTTATTTTTCAGGCAGTGGTGACTTTCAGGATGATCTCTAAAATATTTCCCCTAGAGCCACTGAATTTGTAACACCAGACCCTCTTTCTCTGCAGATTCATTTCAGGCTGAACATGAAGCCCACTCAAGACTAAGTTTACAATTCCCCGATTGAGCCACATCTATATTTGTATGAGCCTTTGTAAATCAATGAAGTATACTTTCTTTTTAAAATATAGGCATTCAGGGAAATTTGAAGGGAAATGAGGCTTTACCTAAAGTTTCTGACGCGATGCTATCCACCATTTGTTGGTCCTTACCCACAGTATTTTAAAAAACTCTGACTGTAGATTCCTGACCTATAGCAGCTGGACTACCGTGTACAGGTACACCACTACATTCCTCCTTTTACTATCATGCTCACTTTATGCTCTTGAAAGAGACTAAACCCATCAGAATCAGGTTTGCGATGCAGAGCATCTAATGGACAATTTTGTGGTTTTGCTTCCCATTTATAGATTTTTTCTGTTCTCGTGGTTGGTCAAAGGGCTCTTCTGAAGAAATATTCTATACAACATCTCAGGTAATCTATTCCATAAAAATCCACAAAAGTATACACCAACTCAAAGAATCAAAACCGTCTTCAGTTAAGGGCACAAATGATCCTGAAAAAAAACAGTTCAGTACTACAAAGTTTTTTCATATTCCTATAAAAATGGTAATCAACAACACAGGATTGTAGTTTGTAATTTAATTTTTAAAAATCTTTTATGTTAAGTATACTTTTTGTCATTAAAACTAGTTAAAGCAATAAAAATATTGAGTTCTTATATTAAGTGTTAAGCTCTTTTCTGCACTGATATTTATGTTAAAAGAAATAAATCTATTAATTTTAAAATTAGAAGACTACTAGATAGAAGAAAAGAACTAACAAACTAGAAGGCTCCAAACAGTAATTTTCATTTTCTGTTCACCACATACACTGTGTATCACTCACATAATTATTCATGGTAAATACAGACATTGAAGTGTCATTATCACAGATATACCTAACGTTCTTTAACTCTTTAAGGAATATCATTGTAATAAAACACATTCATGTGTGGACACACACATGTGCGCGCACCCCCCCCCCCACACACAAGGTATTCAGGGATTCAGGTTCCAAGTGTAGATTCTTTCCTAAAGTAACATAATGTGAATGAGTGTATTCTTACCTAGGGAAATATCTTTAACTTTTAGGAATATCATTACACTTGATTTACCTTGGTTTAAGGTATTACATAGCTTTAAGCAAGGATTTCACTCTATTACAGTGTGTCTCCCACATTTTTATGGGTATGAATGAGATGGAAAGTGAAAACACTCTATGCTTAAATCAATAGTGTGAAAAAAATATAAAAGAGTTGATTCCCATTTTGGAAATGAATTTGTCCTAATAGAAAATACACCATAAATATTCAGGAGGACCAAACAACTTTTGTCAGCCTTAATAATACCCACATTAATTCCTCTCTATACTCTCAAATTTTAAGATTGTGCCTACTTTGAATACAATAATGACGTAAATTTCCTATTCTGATAAAATTTCTGGGTGCCCTTTTCTCTGCCCTGAAACCCTAGTGATGTTTGATTGACAGAAAGATTACCTAATAAACGTTCACCATAAACTAATTAATCACTTTGAATACAGCACTAAATTGGCAGGCATAAAAAAGGAATGAGGTAGGTGTTGAAGACCGTTTTCAAATGACCTTAGCTGAAAGCCAAGTACACACTTCGTACTTCTTTATCAGTGCTTTCTTTGTGAATGAGTGGGAAATTAATTCGTGTACAGTTGGGGCTCCTCTCCCCATGTGCATCTGCCACTTCCTAACAAACATTTGGCTTGTGAATGGAACCATGCAAAGAATCAACAGGTATGGGAGGAACTCTGGAACAAGGTTCTAATGCTGTTGCCAGTTAGGGTACAAAATATAAAGTATCTGGGTACATCCTAGCCCTTGTACCTGTCTGGACTGGTACAGTACTTTCGGGCCACAGCACTTCGCAGCCTTTACTGCACTGTAGCCTGCTGAATTTTCAGATATCTGTGGGCTGCTTTCATTCATGTCCACGTCCTCCCTGCAGGGTGCAGCCTGCGGCACTCAGTGCTTGGGTCATGAATGGTGCCACGGAGAACAAAACAGTGCTTCCGATCACCTTTGGTACTGGAACTGACTCTTCCTTCTGTTTTCCTGCTGACTTCAAAAAGTTGAAAGGAGTACTGTGCTATCTACTTTGGCAGGAAAGACAGTGTTCCTTAATAGTATCAAGATCTTTTGCCCATTGTTTAAAAACAGAAGGAAGGAAAGGGAGACATTTGTCAGTCCTGCCAGACCTGCCTGAGCTTCATGTTAGACACAAGGACCAGAGGCTGGCTGAAGCTTGAGACAGTTCGCTCCACACCAGTCCTGTCCATTTCATCTGTTGCTGCCAGTTTGGAGAGAAGGCGTCTCCTGGGTGTTTCGCTCACTGTGTGCACATTACCACTGACATACGATGTCACCCTGGTCCCTCCAATCTCTGGGATTAACACTTCTGCTAAAGGGAGACAGATTTTTTTCAGTAAAAAGTAAAGTTTCTTAAATCCACTCAGGACTGTTTCATCAGGTCCTGGTCTACCTTCCTTTGCTGTTTATCTCCAAAGGACGGCACCCAGTCCTCCAAAATTGACCTTCTTTGCCCCCAGCTCATTCCAGCTGCTCGACATTCAGAGGAGTCCTCTGTCAGTCAGGCCACACATGTCATGTGATCAAAGCGTCTCAGGGACAGACAGAAGACCCGGCGGGGACCAGAACACATTTTATAGATCCCCTCTGTTCCCACTTGCAACAAGTAGCTTCTTGACTTCTACTTGATATCTACCTTCTAACCTCAGCTCTAAAAACAAACGAGGACAAGAACATAAAGCCGAGACAGAGTAAAGATCACAGTACTAACACTGTATGACTCTGGAAGGGTTCTGCACCCCAGCTCTGGCCTGAATTGGTGCTGCCCAGTCTGCAGCCTTCATTCACAGCCCCTGGATGAATTCTGTGCTGGAGGAAGGTGAGGGCGGGGCTGTCCCACCATCTCCGTGGAACTCCAAACACGGGCGTCCTTCGTAGCAGACAAGGCCTAGTTTCCTGGGATACCACTGAGCCGCAGCTCTGTCCTGCGGCTCCCTCCGGGTGCCCCTTCTTTCCTGAGGGCCCCCATCCAGGGCAGCCCTTCTCCAGTCTCTCTCCCCTCGGCTTCTATTCAAGCTGCTCAGAGTCAGAGGGGAGAGAGGAATTATTTATTGTGCGTCTGTTTAGAATGAAAGGCTTTTACATTTTAATGAGCACTAAATAGGTGCGAGGAAATATTGTTCATTAGCTGTAATCTGCGGAATTGCTTGAGTGAACTTCCTTTGGAGGCTGCTTTAAACGCTTCACTCAAGTAAAGCAGTTTGTATGGTAATTAAGGGAGCATTTTTCTGTCAACATCTGTGCTGCTATTTATAACCAGGAAGGTAGCTAGCAGCTCCATGGAAGAGCTGGAAGGTGTAGGTGCTGAGGGTAGCAGGTGGGGCAGTGACTGCTTTGGTGACACTCGACAATGGCATCCCCACTTCTTCCCAGCACTGTCAATAGCCAGGAAAAGCTCTTTTTCTTGCTTTCCTCCCATTCAGCCTCTCATACTTCTAGTTTTTGTTTTGTTTTGTTTTGTTTTTTTAAAGCCTTCCCCAGTCTTCGTGGCTAGAAGAATTATCTCTCTGACATCTCTTCATTAATCACGGCCTTCACTTGCCGGCCCAGGCACAGAAAGGCAAGCTGCTCTGGAGAAGCAGTGGTCTTCAGCTTCGGATCAGGCTTTCTCTCTGTCTGCCATCCGTTTCTCTCCTTATCGCCCTTCTGTGTGTATACACGGGCACCACGGAATTCAGGGCGGACTGAGGCTGCTGGGAAACAAAGGAGAAAACAGGAAACCTCTTGCTCACCAGGAGCCTGACTTGGTGTTCCTGGGAGTGGCCTGGAGGGGGCTGTTTGCTTTCTTTGCAACGGCAGATGGGCCCAGCCTTGCGCACACTCCAGCCAGAGAGACAGAGGCTGACCTGGACAGGCCCAGGGGACAGATGGCGAGAGCCACTAGATGAGTTGCACTAGGTGAGTGGTAGAAGGGCAAGGGCAGGGATCAGCAGAGGCAGAGCGCCTATGGAAGGGCAGGCAAGGGGACCTGCTGGCTGGGCCTCGGGTTGACCAGTACCCAACCCCTGGAGGCTGGTCCGAGGTTGACCAGCTGACCAGTGGCCCAGCAGCTGCAGGGCCTATAGAGGAGTGGATCGGGACCATAGTCCTTGGTGGAGGAGAATTTGTGAACACAGGGTTTCAAGCAGGAATTTTTTCATGTGGACTAAAAGAAGGACCCAGTTTGAACCAGTGAAGTGTATGGTGTCTGCAGAGCTTGCAGTCATCCGGCCTGCATGTGTTACCCAGGAAAACTGCTATGTCTTTGTAAATTTTGTCCAGCTAAAGGCAGAACTCGAGAAAAGTCTTAAGAAGAGCAGTCACTTTTCCTAGCTGTGAAGGTGATAGAACCGCAGGGGCAAGGAGTCAAGCAGCTCCTAACCACTGAAGGAAGACTGAAGATCATTTACCAGCTAGACTGTGGGAGTCTTAAAGGCCAGAACATTTCTCTATCCATTTTGGGGCCTTTTGTTAGTTTTTTTTTGCTTTTTTAATGTAAGTAATATTTGTCCTATAATGGAAGTTCCTCAAACATCTTTAATAAGTGAGTAAATTATTAAGGCTCTCTCCATAATGGAAATGACTTTTACTAATGGGAGTGAGAGCGAAAAAAGTTAAATTTTCTTCTCTAGAGGATTTTTTTATTTAATCAGTGAACTGGTAAAGATTCAACAGCCTTAAAATTAATGCTCTTGTTCACGCCTTTCAAACTCTTTTTTTTTTTTTTGGTACCAGAGATCGAACTCGGGTCCTTGCGCTTGCGCAGCAGGCGGCGAAACCACTGAGCTAAATCCCCGGCCCGTTTCAAACTCTTGATTTGAAAAAATATACTGCAGAACTCACCTCAAGTATCCACCGAGTGGATTGTACAGTGTACACAGGGGCTGTCCTTAAAGCTGACCAGATGTCACCCCAAATGTCAGGGCTCTCTCTCCTGATTAAATGTCATCTCCAGTGACAGAACTTGTTCTTAAGCTCAGTGTTTCACTTCTGTGTTATCTTGGTCTTGGTTTTACTTGACTATTAATCCATGTTTGGATTCTGTATTTGTCCCAAGGCAATTTCACTGAATGGCTAATTTCAAGAAATCAAGTAAAGATCTAAACAAATGTAGTAAACTTCAAATGACTAAAGTAATACCCACTTGGAAATGACATAAATAACTCAGATTTACAAGTGGTCCTAAGTTACCATCCATTTAAAATAGCAGCCCTACTACACTCCATCAGTATGATTAGGCTGGAAAAACCCTGTCATCTGTTAAATGTTATTTTTTTCTCTCCATGTGTATATGTGTTAGTCAGGTTTCTGTTACTGTAAAAAAAATACCTGAGGCGACCAAATTTATAAAGAAAATATTTAAATTGGGTCATGGTTTCATTAAAGATTTCAGTCCATAGCTGCTTTTGGGCCATGACAGTACAGCGTGGTGAAAGAGCGTATAGTGCAGGAAGCTGCTTGCCTCGTGGTGTGGGGAAGTGAAGAGAGGTAGAGGAAGAGGCTGGGCTCCCAATATCCCCTTCAAGGCCACACCCCCAGTGACCCAATTTCCTTCCACAAGGCCCCTCCTCTTAAAGGTCCCACCACTTCCCAAAGTACCCCAAGCTGGGGACCAAATTTTAACACATGGGTCTTTGGGGTGCATTTAAGATCCAACTGTTGCACTATGATACATTTCTCCTCTATGTGAAGCTCATTGTAAAATATTCATTCAGAAACCACAGAAGAAAAAGTGAAAATAATTAGTTGAGGATCATTTTCCAAGTATTTATTCAAGTGTTGTCTATAAAACAATATGTATAATATAACCCCATGGGATACAACACAAGAGCAAAACTGAAGACTAGTGGAAGCAAAGTGTCATCTCTAAGAGTCTGGAGATTGAGGTTTTCCTCAAGCACCTTCCAGAGGCTTCAAGTGTGCTCATGGAGGGACAGGTTTTAAATAAATAAGTGCGATGGAGCCATCTGCAAACCACCCTGGGTGGGCATACTGAGTAGAGTGAGGGCATAAGAAAATAATTATCAAAATGCCTGGGAGAAAGGGTGCCAGGAAAACATGCAGAGCTTGAAGATCAGCAGGCAGGGTGCAAGGAGCTGTCAGCGTCAAGGCCAAGGGTGCGGAGGCACCCTGAGAAATTCAACTCTCACTCAAACCTGTAGACAATGAGCAATCACTGAGAATTTTCAATAAGAAACAAACATGATCTACTTTGAAGCTTACACCACTTGTGCAGTCATAGAGACAGGATTGGAAGAGTAGGAGTCTTGAAGTAAGGGAAATCACTTGGGAATATATTTTTAATAAAATTATCTTTTAATTGTGTAACATCATGACCTTAGAGAAGAGTAGATATGACTAATATAATAATTCAGGAAGAGAAGAGAAGATCAAGAAATAAGACAGTCTTACACTCAGGGTGGCTCCAAGAAAATGGGGATTTTCTACAGATACAGAGTCATAGAACTCATTGACCTTTGAGATGAACTGGGTAAAGAAAAGAGAAAGCTTGAGATTAATTTTAAGGTTTATCTATTCAACAAAATACAACTGACCACCCATTATTACTATTCGGACTGCATTTTCATTGTGAAATTATTATCATCATTGGTCACTAGGTACAGGACTAGGCACTGGGAATATACTGAGGTAACAGACTCGGAACCTGCCCTAGGACTCTCAGTCAACCATTACTGGTGCCCCTCTCTTCAGAGTAGGCAGTATTGACCTAGGAGCACAGTGTGTGTTGCTTCTCATTTTTAAATTGAGGTATATTTCACATGATATAAAGCCATCCTTTGAAAATGTGCAATGTAGACTTAGTATATTCACAAGATTGTGAGCCAATTCCAGAACATTTTTCTTACCCCAGGAGAAACTCTGTGACCCTCAGGAATCGCTCCTCAGCCCCCATCCTGACAGGAAAAGATGTTGAGCAAACCTGACATCTTAAATTGAACTTGCTTCCAGAATACTGAGCTAGAGACGCCTGTGGGGGATCCGAGCGGCACCGCAGAGGTGTGTCTGGGGCTCTGGAGCCTAGGGCAGAAGTCTGTGCTGGAAACCGAGTCTTGGGGATTATCAGTGGATGGGAAAGAACATTTCTCAGAAGGACGAGAGAAGCTCTGTGAGGATTGGCCCTGCAGATACTAACTTTCAAGGTTTGAGCAGACCAACAGCAGTGAGTTTTGTGTCATCTTAAATGTGTTTTTGCACATGTGCTGAATTCATTGGCCAATGTCACACTCATGGAACTCACTATCAATGAAAAGCTAAATGTCTACAATCATTATTTTCCCAGATTGGCCAAAAGGCACATACGCAGAGGACTATCATTATTTGTGCTTTTTCTGTAAACTTTCTGTTATACTCATAGAAATTATGTAAACACAGATATTCCCATTTTTTAAAAAATGAGAGTCTAAGTTTTCCAAGGAAAGGGACCAGATCCCATGGTCCTTTCCACTCTCAATTGGATATAGTGGTTATGTACACAGACTACAAAATAATTGCTTGTTGATGAGAAAAAATCTTTTTATGGGTACTTATTCACTGACAAGGCATTTAATCTCTGTAGTTATTTATTCAGGCAATAAATATTTACTGAGTACCTATTGTGTGCCATCTCTTTTAGATGCAGGCTAAAATGTAAAAATACTCCTGAAATATTTTCTTTTACACTTATAGTGTATATTCACATTTTATTGTTTACTAATAGTAAACCAAAGTGACTACTGAATTAGTTATAATAACAAATTTAAAAAGAGGTAAGTACGTAATGAAAACAGAATAATAATTTTTTTTAAATTATGGCTGTTCCTGATAGGTTTGCATGATTGTTTTTTGTTGAGTATACTTGTAGCACATTTAAGTAAAGCAGACACACACACACACACACATACACAAACACACATACACATATGTATATATATATGAATTTTTTAAGAGTAGGAAAATTTATTTAAAGAAAGTTTCTGTCTAAGAGAGACAGAAGGGGGACCAGAAAGTGGGTTGCCAGCTCACCCAACTTCTCAAAGGTGTTTTATGGGACAAAGCCACAACGTGAGGTGGGTTCAAGGTGGGACAAAACTATAGTCAACTAGTAAGATTACAAGTACAGTCACTTAGGTAATATTGATTAAGTGGGGATTCAATGGGGAAACCAGTCACGTGACAAGCGGTCAAGGAATGAGCAAAGATTTTCTGTGGTAAGGGGTGGACCAGGAATCTTTCTTGGAAGATCTTGGTCCCCCACCCAGGTAACTGATACCTATTTAGAATATCAATCACTGTTATTCATCTTTTATGGGTGTGGTAGTTTCTCTCCTTTTGCAATGGTGGCCTTCAGTGAATGTGTCTTGATTGTCCTCCAGGTTGGCACCTCCTGGGCTGGTCCCATCTAACTGCCTACAAGGTATCTAATTAACTTACTGTTAGACAAAATGGCCGCAGGGAAGTCTGTTACTCAAAATGGCGCCTACTTCTCCTAAATAGGTCGGTTTCTCTCCAGGAAAGTGGAACTGAACTCGCCACTCTGCCACACTACTCATCCACCAATAAGTTTAAACTCTGTCACCTGCCCCAGCACTACAACCAATGTTGCTCTATCGCCACACAACCCTGTATAAACCTCATTCAGTCTCTCACTTTCTCTTGCCGTTTTTCAAAGCAGCCTGGCAGCTCTTTCCCCAATAAAGCCTTGCCTTGGGCGCTCCTGTTTCAGCTGGATTTCTTTCACTTACCTGTGTACAATATTCCCCCCTCTGAAGAAGGACCCCTAACTGCTGTGAAGGGGCAAAGGGCAAGGACCGTCCTGGCTACTTTCGGCTGAAGAGGGTCGCAGTTGTCATCAGCAGTCAGAGTTACTATGTATTTTAAAGTAATCTCTTCAAAATTGAGAACGGATGTTTTCTTCTGTTTTTGTGTTCAATTTCTTCATTCAGTATTTATAGGTTAGGCATTACATGATGGGTGCTATCAGGTTATTTTAAACTTGAGCCAGGTTTTATCATTCTATATGAGAAAACAGATTGTGACAATGGACTTTGATGTCTGTAATCAACAAATTGCGATGCTTTGCACACTGCAGTGACAGCGGAGGCTTCCAGGCTGTTGAGCTTTCATTGCAGGTGTCATGACACTAAAACTCAGCACTAGGGCCCAACAGGGCATATTTTGGTGCACCATTAACATTTCTCTTGGAATTAAAACTGGATGCTTGCAACCACTCGCTCCATATATAACTGGCTCCTAAAACACGCCCCAGAGTGATTTTTAGCACAAACACAGAATGCCTCTTTAACTTTCCACTTAATTTTAATGCTTCTTTTCCAAGTAATTTTTTCAAAAATGGACTTTTCTCAGTCTAAAAACACTTTCTGAAAAATTCACAAATGGAGTGTAAAAGACAATTAGAACAAATTTATTACACTGTTTTCCTCTATTGTTTGCAGAACATTTAAACGAATAGATAGCTGAAGAAATAAAAACCAACACCACGCAGCAACCAAGGGAGAAACTTTTGCTCAGAGCCAAGGCAGAAGACGTGACTGACAGCTGCACTTTCAAAGTTTCAGCTGAGCCCTGATCTGTGAAGATGCTGAGTTGATATGGGTTAGAAGCTAAACAGAATTAAAATACTTTGCATAAGAACTGGCAAACACCCAGGCCTGGTGGCATACTCCTATAATCCTAGCCACTAGGGAGGCAGAAGCAGGAGGATCACAAGTTCAAGGCCAGCCTGGGTAATGTAACAAGACCCTGTCTCAAAATAAAAAAGTAAAAAGGACTGGGGATGCAGTTCAGTGCTCTCTGGGCTCAATCTTCTCATACAGAAAAGAGAAAGAAAGAAGGAAATAAAGGGAAGGAAGGAAGGAAGAAGAGAAGAGAAGAGAAGAGAGAAGAGAAGAGAAGAGAAGAGAAATAGAGGTAGGGCCTGAGAAAGAATGAAGACAGAAGGAAGATGTGTCCTGGAGGCCTAGTATGCCCAAGGGAATGCCAATACCAGGGACAGGTAATATTCATGTTGTAATTGTTTAGCTGCATAGAAATCCCTCCCTATCTTCACACTTGTATGAAGTCTGATTGGCCCATAAATGGCTCATATGACCACTATGTGGATTATGGACAATTTCCTTGACTCTTTAATTTCATGTGGAGCTGATGTTCTCTAGGAGAGGGGCGACGCAAGGGGACAGCAGCTCTGCCCTCCATGTGGTACCCTTGGAGAGAATTCTCTAAGGCAGGGGTTCCCAATTCCCAGGCCAAAGACTATTACAGCCTTTGACATGATTCTCTTTCAGCTAGCACCACAACTAGATAAATGAATGAAATAGCAGAAGATATTGAGGTACAATTGTTAGGATTATTAAGTCACCGTGGTATGCAATCCAGGTTGAGAGGTCTACTGATGTTGACAATAGTCAACATTGCTTGTATGTGTGCAATATGGTTTTTTTTTTTTCCTAGAAGGATATGTTTCTTGTCAACTAACACTACAGCTGGGAGATTATCCAAGTCTTAAAGTGATTATAGATCAGAAAAACTAAATTGGTGATCTGTGTTGGTATATGCACTAATGAAGTAGCTTCCATGACTGGACAGCTTTCTGGTTTCACTGCTCAAGTCAAAGAGGTCATTTCTGAATGTGAGTCTATCCACTGTGTCATCATTAGAGAAATGCTAACTAGCAGAAAATTGTGACTTGAACTTTATGTTTTGCAGGATGTGATTAAAATTATCAACCACACTAAGGTATGTGCTCTTAACTCATTTCTGTTTGCACAGCTCTGTGAGGAGATGGATGCAGAACACACATGCTGTCTCTTACAGCAGGGAGAGGTCTTTCTAAAGATAGATCACTGCTTTCTTGTGCGGCATATTCAATCCATTCAGTAAACTCAGTCTGTCACTTCAGGGGAGAATTACAACAGTGTAAAAGATGGCAGATAAAGTGGCTGCATTCAAAGTCAAGCTAGAATTATGGGGCAATAAGTGAATATTGGGACTTTTTTGGACACATGTCAAACATTAGCAGAGATTTTCAAGGAGATCAAGCTGGGCACTGGTTTCTCCCCACTTGTGCATGATCATCTCTCTCAGTTTTCAAAGAGTTTGAACATTGCTTCCCAATCACAAAATATCCCTAAACTGGGGAAAAAGAGATGCACAACTCATTGTAAATGAACAAAGTGAGTAGCACTTTGCCCAGACTAGATCAGTCACTTGAGATCTGAAATGATGGTGGCCTTAAAAGTATTTTTGTGACAACTTCAAATCTCCATATGTTGTGAATTAAAGTCAAGGGAGAATATCTTGAGATTGCCACAAAACCACTGAAAAATTTGCTTCTATTTCCAACATCCTGTCTTTGTAAGCAGGTTTTCCGGTAGTGACAGCAACCAAAATGGGATTATGGAGTACAGTGAACATAAGCAACACACTTCAGATGCCATTGCTTCTCATCAGCCCTGTATGGGACCATCTGATTTCAGGAAAATAAACTCAGGGCTCTCACTGATTCTCCATTATGGCAAGTAGTATAATTATTTCATTATATATTACAATGTAATAATAATGGACAAAAGTACACAATACATGCAATGTGCTTCAATCACCCCAAAACCATCATGCATGCCCCAAAACCATCCTCCCCAGATCATGGGAATATTGTGTTCCATGAAACCAGTTCCTGGTACCACAAAGATTAGAGATTGATGACCTAAAGAGGAAACTTCCAGATACCAAGCATGGCCTATGGTCACAGACTGGAGTCTCCAGGGAATTATTTACCCCATTTCTTTATGCCCAGTTTCAATCCCCAGAAGATTTATCTAAGGCGAATTACTATGTCTTTCATGGCCTCTATTTTTGATTAGTAAAATAGCAAAAATATTACACAAAAAGTACAGTTTAAAGAAATAATTTTCAAATTTTGCTACCTTTTTCATCTCGATCCTTCTGATCAAAGCTGGAAAGCCTCCATAGCGGAATCACTGGTATCTTATGCAGAAAAACTCCAATAACTGACTTTGAATTAAACCAATGGTGGTGAACCGATGGCAGATGTGCCACAGCAGGCTGTTTGTTATCGCTGAAAGCTCTAAACGATTCACCATCACTGAACTAGACTATAAAGATCAATCAGCTTTCTAGAGCCTTGCAATTTCTCTGTGGATATAATGCAGTTGTTCCTAATATCGCCATTGCTTCTGGATGTAGCATTTTTGTGTTATCCATTTGAAGTACTTTCTACTCGCTAACCAGCATAACATGTTGGTTTGAGTCCAGGTCCCATCACTTAACATCTAGGATAGGTGTGAGGTTACTCAACCACTCTGTGCTTTAATTTTCTCCGAAGTCTGATATGAAGATTAAATAAATAAATCACTACATCTATCGATCACTTAAAACAGAATCTGTAGAAGGAAGTGCTCTGTCCACATTAGCTTTTTAAAAGTATCTCTAAAAAATCAACAGGATTTATTTTTCAGTGCAGTTTTATTCATAGCATCTACAAGGGGTATTTAACTGAAGAAACACTATGGACACATCATCTCCCTAACTCCATGCTTTACATTGGCAGTCACTCTTGGTGTTGTACAGTCTATGAATTTTGACAAATCTATTTTTTTTTTTTTTTTGGTACCAGGGATCGAACTCAGGACCTTGAGCTTGTGAGGCAGGCAGCAAAACCACTGAGCTAAATCCCCGGCCCGACAAATATATTCATTATACCTGCTAAATATCACACAGAACAATTTCAACCTGTATAACCCTCCCCAAACTCCCTGACACCCCTTGATTTTTCTACATTCTCCACAGTTTTGCCAACATATTAGCTAGTACTGATAATAATAACTAATTATGGTGTCCTAATTGGAAAGAGATATTCTGCATAAGTTATGCTATTTAATCCTAATCACAGGTTTACAATGTTGAGATCATTGTTCTCATGTTATATATGAAAAAGTAAGACTTGGAATTGGATTTCCTATGCTTTCCATATACTTTTAATAGGTTAAAATTATTTATTATAATGATTTGGGTTTTGAATTATGAATTAAATTAAGATATACTGCATTGACTACACCAGATTATTTTATACATTGTTTTCAATTTGAGAAAATTATATACTAATTACTTCCATTTTGAATCACAGTATCTTAATAAGCCAGTAACAATATAATATAGATACTAGTTCAAAATTTTTAGACTCCCCATTTATAACACTTCTAATATTTATAAACTAAGGTATCTTTTTTCAGACAATTTGCCAGTAAATTCTATATTGATAGTGTGTTGACAGAAAATTGACAGTTCCACATTATATTTGTAACTTAGTCTGAAATTTTCCAATAAAAAATATTCTCAGCCATATATTGATGTATATCATAATCATGTATGAAACTCCTAAATGAATTTATTTCTTCTGCATCTTACTTAAATTTATTATTAAATTTATTTAAAGTTCTAATTTTTGATATATTATCATGATTGCATATTTAGTTTTGTACTTTGGCCTCTAATTCTATAGTTGCTACCTCTTTGAAGTCATCATAAATAGTAAAAGGACTAAGTAGAAATACTTTGAGAGTCACAGTACACAGTCATTATTCGACTTTAAAACTGTACTACATATTAGCAAATTGATTCATTGATTCTGCTAAAGATATGTATATATCCATGAATGTTATCCATGAATATAGTATGTTATCCATGAATATAGTATGTAAAAATATCTGAATAAACTTGCTCTACCATCTTACTTTCAAAAGTTGTCTCGACAACCTGCTTTTTGAATAAGTAAGCAAGCATCAGCTGCTGTTCCACTGGAATTTTCTGGGTTTCTTGGACTTTTATTGTATAGAGAATGAGGTCAATGATTTCTAATTCTTAACTCTCAGACTTAAACTTTACCAAAAATCACACACTGAGAAAAGTACTTGTATAACACTGTATTCTTATACCTCACAAAGCATTAGATATTATAAAAGATGGGTAGGAAGACCATATGCAAAGAACCTACAATGTTCTTGAGAAGTGGATTTGTATGTATGCTGCATATAAACCTACCATGCCTATCTGTCAAACTAGGGGAAGGTTATGGAACAATATGTGTCCATTTCTTCTTCCTCTCCACTAATCTAATTCCCACTCTTCTTTCACCTCTCTTCATAACACTGCAGCTCATGATGACCTTATCAGAATCCTCAAGATAATGTCTATGTTTAGGATCATTAAGCACTCCAAGAGAAAGTCCACATCACCATATTTTAGTTGCTTATGCAACTAATGTGTAAATTCCAGTAAAAAGCAGAACTAATTGCAAGTCCTGAGAGAAGACACCTGGTTTCCTGTCCTTAAAATGTTCTTCCATGTTCCTGTCTGGGCTACCACCTATCATGTTCTTAGCTCTCACTTTCCTATGGGAAACAGTCAAGTTTGGTACTTCCCCTGTGCAAAATTCTCCCTTATTGTGTAGTATTGATTATTTGTCCTTTCCAGTAAGACTCACAGTTCTTGGGGCCTGAAACTGTGATTTACTTCCTGTTTTACACTCAAGGATTAGCAGGGGGCTGAACACAAAATTATTGCTTTTTAACTATTTGTTAAATTAACAAATATGTGAAAACATTTTCTAGGAGATTCATTTGAAATGGTTGTCAGAAGAATGATGGTCAACAGTTTCTTTGGAAGTCTTCAATTCTTTTCTTTTTACATACTCAATATTTAATTTTCATAAATCTTGTTGGTTCTGCCCTTTATCAAGAATCTAGCCTTTTCCTTTCTGTTCAGTAGGTGCTGTAGCCATTCACTGGTGAAACAAAACAACAGGACTTACTGGTAAGGAAAGGCATTCACATGCAGAAGACATCAACTTCAAGCTTGGCCAAAAACCATGCCACATATCTGTTTGTTGTCCCAGCTACCCTTATTCAGGACATATGATTTATAAAGCTCTTTAACATTCAAATTTTCCATTTTCTTCTCACATGGTATCCTTAGAATAGGCATTTTTGTGCTTTAACATGGTTGCAGAAAAAAAATTTCAAAAAAAATAGATGTATGCCCACTGTGACACATAATTAAATGAGTAGAATTGGGAACAGAATCAAGATCTTGTGCTCCCTGGTTCAATGCTGATTCCACAATAATTACAAATTTACATATTGTAGTATAATATTAATATCACTAAAATGTTTTATGTTCCTAAACAAATTAAACTATTTTTCCAAGCATATGAATTAGAAATGTTAGAGGCCCCAAGGGATTAGCTAAGCACTTTTCCCCCAAGTAAACATGCTGGGGGAAAGATGGAAAATATGCACACAAATGATATTAAAATGTGTATTGTCAGAAAAAAGACCTATGATATAGCCAAGTCTTCTCTCTGAAACCAGGTGAATATAAAAGAAAAATAATCTTTTTTTTCCCCATTAAGTTTATTGGTATATTTTAGGTATAAAATACAGTTACATTCATCATTAGGATCTTTACATGAGTATCTTGGTTCTTATTTTTTCCCCTTCCCCTGCCCTCCCCTCACCCCCTCCACCCTTCCCTATTTGCAAAGACTTTGTTTCCATTTTTTCTTCTTTTCTCATATTTTTAAAGAAAAATAATCTTAAAGATCATGTAAAATGAGATCTCAGGTTAGTTTTGTTGCTTGAGATTACCTGTGTCTCTGTGAGTTGCATTATACTACGATGGCCACTGATTTTAACCTCATTTACTATGGTACTATGAACTTTAATGTATATGAAATATACACTATCAATATTATATTGGTCTCTACTAGTCTCACATGGGCAAGTGATATGTTTTCCAAATGGATTTTTTTTATAACTTTAATGAAATTACAACAAAGTTTACCACATGTAGGTGTGTGGGTCTAGGACTGGCAGTGAAGGATCCCATGATGCAGAGTCACTTCTCATTTATGGGGCTGTTCAGAGCACATACCTTGGATGTATCCTTCTGCCTTGGCTTGTGAGCTCCTTGCAGAAGATTGTAATTCCACTGCTCCGAGGGTTGCAAAGCACAGATAGTCCCTCAAATTGGCTCAAGTACAAGGCAGAAGAGGAGCTGATTTTAAAGTTAGAAGATGACATATACAAGCACAGATTACTTAGGAGAGGGAACAGCCAGGTTTTAAGGCACTAGCAAGTGTCCAGGAGCTGGTCTACCCATCTCTTTTTCTAGGGCTGCATTGTTCTCTCTGCTTTTTACTCATCTGCATCATTATTTTCTCTGCCGATCATTGCTTCCTGCAAAGATTTTGGCTTCTGCTCATTTAACTTACCTGGCTCTGGTTGCTGTGGTCCAATTGTGACTTCAGCTCTCAATGATGTTTCAGGTTCTCTTTCTGTGTGTCTTTGTTAGAGAGTGAGAAGGGAACAAAATATCAAACAGCAGAGCTTTATTGGCTTTGTCCCTTGAGAGTGGGGTGAGGGGTCATGTTTCTACCTGGAACTGAATCAGCAGAAGCGATGGAGCTGGGTCCTGAGGCCTAAACAGAGCTGCCTACAGAAGCCTGCTATTTAGCAGGAGCCATAGGCTAGAAAGGAATCACAAAGACATTAGCAGCAGCTGAAAACAACAGTAATTATTCCTACCAGGTTCCTTTAGTTCCCTTGACAGCCCCTTCATGCACTGGTGATGACAAGTCTTAAGGAGATGAAGGAGAAATGGAGACTTTCCCTCCAGTCCCCCCATATACACACAAATAAGCCCCCAGTAATAAACTTCATCTGTTACTTCTTTCTATTTTCAATGGATCTCACCTTGGTTTAACAAATAGAATTCCATATGCTTCCAATTTCACAACAATGATGAGGAAAAGGAAAGGAAAAGGAGACATCTTCCAATTTTGATAGCTGAATGCTGAAAAACCGGCCGGCAAGTTACATGACATGGCCATTCATTCACCAGATACCACAGAAATCTCTAATATAAGATTTCCTACATGTATGTTCCCATCCAAGGTTAGGAGATAAACATATTAAAGTAAGTATAAATTACTTTGTGGATATGTTTTAAAACCTGTTTTTTTTCTTCTCAATCTAGAGCTTGTATTATGCACACGTGCCTATGTCATAAAAGAGCCAAATACTATACAAATAATATTTTCATCACACTTACCTTGAGGGGGTTAATTGAAAAGCAGCCCAGAGTACCATAGGATGGAGGAAGGAAGCCAGGGTTAGGCACCAAGCAAGGGATCTGGAACTGAGATGCAGAGCTGTTGAGCAGTTAGTGGGGATGAAGGCAGATGTGTAGCAGACTCAGAGACCCAGTGACGAGAAGAGAAGAGAAGGGAGAATTATATGACCCAAGCAAAAAGTTTGGGCAGCGAGTAGAGGGCCCTAGTGCAAAGCAGAGTTTCTGACCCAGTTTCTGAGCAGTGGAGGGAATAGCTCTTGGCAGGAGCAATGGGAAATCCTGGGAGGGGAGCAGATCCTGGGAGGAGGGCAGAGCCAGAGGACAAATCTACATCTTTGCATGAGGAGAGACTTGATCCTGCTTATGTACTCTCGTGTAGCCTGCCGAGCCAGCTAAGAATGCAGTCTGCTTCCTGAGGACAACAGAGTACTGTGCGCAGCACATGTAAGGAATATCCAGGAGGCCATGGGTACACCATTACCCTGGTGATGCAGTTAAGGCACTGACTTTGGCCAGTACCTGGTGCCTGGTGACCTCCACTGAGTATTCTTTACTCTTCTTCCCTCACATGTCCAGATGTTTCACTACCTTGTTTCAAAACACCTCTTCATGCTTTCTTAGTGAGATGCAATTCTGCCCTCAACAAGGTTAGAAAATAATTAATTCATTTGATTTTAAGATTAAGTTAAACATAATTACTAATTATGTAATTTTCACTTGATGATGAAAATAAATTGAAATTTAGTATTTCAGTTTGGGGGATAATATTCTCTGAGGAAGAGAAAGCTTTAATATTCACCAAGCAATTTACTAAGCATTTTACCAGATCAGATAAATGTCCATATATTATATTGCTTGAGATCATGTTATATAATATGAAATATAAATAACTATATTAATATAAAATATGTTAATATAAATTATAGCAATAATGCACTATTTTAAAGTATTCTCAGTCCGATGTTAATATTATTGCACTCATAACAAAGAGGTTTTCAGGACAAAGCTTTTATTTTAAAGAATTAACTGCTTTATGACTGTGGAATACATGCATCCTCATTAACAAAATCCATGAGCCACCTGTTTTTTTTTTTTATGTTTAGGATCATTTGGATTTAAAACATTCCAAGCACCTTAATGGATGATAAAATACCTTCATTTTATAGAAACGTGATTAATTTCCTACCTCCAACTGCTAAATGCTTATGATCATATCTTGCAGTGGAATTTCATTTCATTATAAAGTTCTACAAAAAGTGAATTTAGGCTATGGAGTATAAAATATCACAATACAGTATGGTGTTTGCTGAACAATATACATAAAATATACGGTTTTTTCAATGACACTCTCCAGGCCAATAAGATTGTCATACAAAACAGATATGAAAGGAATCAAACCCAAAGGAAGCAGAGTCAGGGCCAGGTAAAAAGCTCTTTTCAAACACAGTTGTGTCTAGAATTATACTGTTAGCATTAACTACTCTGCTAAATGTAATTTCAGAGCAGCTTGGCTGTGCTGGGACCAATAATGTTCCAGCAGATGTTAACAGTGAGGGGATTTGAAGACTACGCAGTTCCACGGGTACAGTAAAGGTGCAATGGGAACAGGAGCTGTTACGTTCTGAGTGCTCTGTGTTCACTGACAAGTAATACATGACTGATAGCGAGGACCTGGGGAATGGAACTTTGTACTTACTGGTCAGCAGCATATAAATTCCATAAATTAAACAAAGTTTTATGTGTTCTTCATTTCTTTGCAGGATGATCCTCCTCAGAGGGCCTTTGTTTCATGCTAATTCCACCATCAGAGCTTTGTTCAACCAAACTGTTCTCTTTAAGAAAAGCACATCCTCATTCCGGGTTTCCATCCACACATACATCCCCATTATTTTTCAATCTCAGAATGACCTCCATGTGGAACTTCAGGGAACCTCTGCATTTTTTATTATGGGCTCTGTCAGACCACCGCTTGATGTAAGTCCTGTCCTGGTCAGCTTATTTCTCCCCTTAATGATCTAACAGAAACAATGCTGTAGTCTCTGGAGATGTGAATAAGAGTAAACTTGGGTAAGAGAATTGTCCCTTCATGCATAATCTAGAAGGGAGGCAGTGGCAGGGAAGGGAGGCTTTGCTCCACCTGGGGCAAGAGGGGAGCGGACACATCCAAGTTCCAGCTTCTTCAATTTAATGGTTCAGAGAGTCGTTGCAAAACAAGAAAATCCTTGACAGACTGAACATGCTGCATCCTAATCTCCCCACTGGATCTCAGAACAGAGCCAAAGTTAGAGCATGAGGTTCTTTATTTATGAAATTATGAGGAGCAAGTGTGAAGTTATAATTTTAGAATACCACCAAGTACACAATACCTAAAAATTTAGATATATACATCTTTGACTAAGTAGCCAACTAGATTAAGAGACTGGATTGACTTTTATCTTGTTTCTTTCCCACTTATACTTTGGTAGGCTTTGCAATAGGAGAAAGAGGAGAGAGAGAGGGAGAGAGAGAGAAAGAGAGAGAGAGAGAGGGAGAGAGGGAGGGGGAGAGAATATTATCTCAAATCCTAATTCTACCTACCTAGATGTTATATAAATTTCAGGAAATCCTGTTTAAAAATATTTTCAAATCATATGTTATTATAAATACACATTTGTCATTTTCTTTTTTCCATATGTTAAGGATTGATCCTGGGCTTCCCCACGAAGCTACCTCTTCAGTGCTTTCTTATTTTATCTCCCTTTCTGTTTCGAGACAGGTTCTCGCTAAGTTGTTCCAGCTGGGCTTTGACTCGAGGCCCTTCCACCTCAGCCTACAAAGCAGTCTGTTGGTATTTCTGTGCACCAAAAATATTTTTTTCATATTGAAAGACTTTGCTTTTAGAGCAGTTTCAGGTTTAGGAAAAAAAGCCCAGCATTCTCAACAGCCCCTGTTCTCTCACATGCACAGCTCCCAGCCCTCGGCATCCTGGCAGCAGTGCTATTGTCACCAAGGGTGACCCCATGTGGACACAGTTGCTGAGTCCATAATTCACGCCGGGCTTCACTCTTGGTTTTGTGCATTCAGTGGATCTCAATAAACACTGAACGGTATGTATCCCTCATTATAGATACAGAGTATTTTCACTGCCCTGAAAAGTGCCTGTGCTTCGATTTATTCCCCTCCTAACCCTTGGCAACCAGTGATGATTTTGCCATCTCCACGGGTTTACTTTTTCCAGAATGACATATAGCTGAACTCATACAATATACATCCTTTTCAGATTGGCTTCTTTCATTGAGGAATATGCATTTAAATTTCCTTCATATCTTTTCATGGTTTGATAGCTCATTTCTTTTTATTACTAAACAATAAATTATCTGGGTGGACCACAGTTTATTCAGCCATTTGTCTACTGAGAGATATCTTGGTTGTTCCAAGTTTTGGTAATTATCGATAAGGCTACTGCAAATACAAATAGGTTTTATGTGAACTTCGTTTTCAATGCCTTTGGGGGAGCTCAATCACTGGGTGGTGCAGTGAGAGTATGTTTAGTTTGTAAGAAACCATCAAATCACTTTCCCAAGTGGCTGCACCATTGCGCATTCCATTCCCACCAGCAATGAGTCAGAGTTCCCGTTGCTCCACATACTTGTCAGCATCTGTCGCTGTTCATGCTCTGTGTTTTGGCCATCCACTAGGCGGGTGGTGGGATCTCATCATCTCCATTTGCTGTCCACGATGACATGATGTAGAGTATTTTTCTATGCTTATTTGCTATTTACCTTCTTTGGTGAGATAGCTAGTGCGATTGTCCATTCTCCAATCTGGTTATTTGTCATAGATATTTCTTAATATTTAGGGGAACTTATGAAGTGAAGAGGTGGAAAGGACGTTAATTTGTCACCTTGTCACTTAGTTCATCTTGTTATTTGTCAGAAGCAAATTCCTCGATAATTCTCCTTAACTGCTATAATTATTACATTACCTTCCCACTGATTATAACCAAAAGTAAACTATACTCACTTAGATATGGAGAGTCTGGGCAGTAGAGATATACTATGGCTTTAGGTAGGTGAAAGTCTTCTTATTTTAAATATTTTATTTCTTTTTTGGTACCGGGGATAGAACTCAGGTCCTTGCGCTTGCGCAGCAGGCGGCGAAACCACTGAGCTAAATTCCTGGCCACTTTTTTAAATATTTTAAATAAATTGCTTTGTACTACCACACTGATGGTGACTTGAATGAACATTCTATCTATTGTAAGTCTTGCTACTCATGAGGGCCAGCAGAAGACACGAGACACCTGGATCAGAGACAAAGAACTCTATTACAGCAGAAAGACCCAGGGAATCAGCATTGTGTCCATTCCTCAAGCTCCAGGACCCACTGAGCAACAGAGAGAGGACCAGGTTACACCTGCATACAGTAAATGGAGTCCCAGAGAGGGGTTTGAGTTTCAAACCTGACCCTACCTGAAAGGGAGACCCCATCTCTCTCTCTCTCTTTACAGCCCTTTTCCTGAGTGTTTAAATGAAAATTTTAAAATCATTACAATAAAGGGCAAACTGAGTTAAACTCCCTCAAAATTCTCCCTCTAGTTTCAAACACACTTATCTTGCCATTTTCTGAAGCAGTTCTGGAAGTCCTCTTTCATGAGTGTCTTTTCATGGCTGTCTCAGTGTCCTAAATTGATTCAAAATGCTTACAGCAATTTCTATCAAATAAAAATATTACAGTGCATCCTCATTCACTTTATTTACTAGATTAGGCATTCTGTGACTTCAAGCTCATCCCCAAAGTCAAAATGACCATGAGAGGTTAACATTTTGAATCAATTCATCAAGGCAGCCACAACAGTCCAACTAAAAGCACACAAAAGAGGACTTCCAGAGCTGCTCCAGAAAGCGCCAAGAGTGATTGGACAAATGTCTTCAAAGCAAGGGAGAGTATTTTGAGGGGGACTTAATGGCAATGTGTCTCTCATTGTAATAACTTTTTAAATTTAAACATTCATCAATATGTTTTTGTCACACTTTGCAGAAACACCAGGGAGAGATAACAGTGGAGCAAGGGTAGCAAATTTCTCTCTTCAAAAGATACATAGACATGAAATAGACGCACAGAGAATTGTCCCCAACAATGATCATCCAGAAGTGTGAGGCTGTTAACCTTTTGCCAGCAAACAGCTTTATTGGCATCTCTTTTAGGCTCACACAGGCAGGCTCCCTGTAGTGCTGTTTAGACGGCAACAGAGTTCTCTGGTATTAAATCATTCTCGCATGGACCTTAAGACTGATCTCCTTTCAGACAAATCTGTATGCCATTGGAGGATGTAGAAAGGGAAGAAGTTATGCACTATTGAAACATAAGTGGGGAAAGCAGTTTTAATTTTCTTGCTGGTGCTATTATCTTTTAAGTCCTAATAATCTCTCTCGTGCCCAGTCCATGAGCCTATAAATCTATACAAGTTCAATTAGCAATGCAGGAGAAGTTTCCCTCAACAGTGGCAGGCACTGATAAAAGCAAACAATACAATTCTAGCATGCTGCTTATTAAGCAGGAAGACATCCACACAGCCGACGACGGGACTGAAAGTCTTTTTATTTTGATGGTACTATTTCACTGTCTATCATAAACTTAGCGAAGCAGGCTTTCTCTATCCTGCTCTCCTTTTATTGGATATAAATCACCCCTGACAGGAAGTTTTATGCCTAAATCCGTTTACTGTCCTTGTTGGTAGTCTTTAAATTAATATTTATAAGCTGAAAGTGGCCTAAAAGATGCAGCAGTAAAATAGCTAAATGCTCCAGTTGGGCCTGACCTGATTTCCACCTCCTTGACCATTGACATTTTTTAATTACTGCTGACCCATGCAGCCATAGCCAATGCCATCCCTATGTCCACAAATCACTGGCTTTGGTAGAATTGCGATAGGCAAATAGGAGTTCAGAAGGCTTCAGCTTCCACGCCACATGTGGTTTTTGAAAAGCCTTGGTAGGCAAGGATAAAGACAGAACAAAATGGAAGTTATAGAGGAGCTAAGCGGCAGTTGAAAAGTAATAGCTTGGGAATTGGTCAAAGTGAAATGGTGGGCAGGTGGATCTTTAAAAATTCCATAAAAATGCACAAATCCTAAAATTACTTCCAAATCAAAACTTAAGCTAAATTAATTATTAGGTTTTAATGTGCAGCATTGGCCTCCCAACGAGGAGAAGACAGTGTTGGCCCCAGGACTCCAATCTTTACTGCCTCTTTCTGTTGACCATACCTGGTATTCTAGCCCCTGAAGAACTTATAAGGAGTTTAGCCAGTGATATTCAAAACAAAGCACTGAAGCAGGATATGCACCTATGCATTCAGGTTCTCTATTAGTTCTTACTTTTTCCTTCCCACAATAAATCTACAGTGGAACCCTCCATATCCATGGATTCAACCAGCAACAGATCAAAAATATGCAGGAAAATATTGCATCTGTATTAAGCATGTACAGACTTTTTTCTTGTCCTTATTCTCTAAATACAATATGCAACTACTTATATAGTATAGCAGTGCTATACAATGTAACTCCTATTTGCCTATCATTTCCATTGTGTTAGGTATTGTAAGTCATGTAGAGATGATTTAAGCTGTATAGGAGGATATGGGTAGGTTACACACAAATATGACATCATTTTATAGAAGATACTTGAGCATCTTTAGAGTTTGGTTCCAAGGAGAGGTTTTGGAATTAATCCCGTGGATTCCAAGATATGACCATATCCTTGTGTATGCTGCATCTTTCTAGGAAGGCTTGTATCTTAGAATTCTACTCTGCTTCCTCTGTAATCATCATAGGATGACATTTGTTCTCTTGAGCGTTGTTACTTGTGTCTACTGCTTCTGAGCATATTATTCAACTCTGCAATTTGTTATTCTGCAGTACTCTTTCTCCAGTTGCCCCAGGGGTGTGTAACTTAGACTAGAAATATAACAAGTATGGAAAATCGAACTTGATGAAATTGTCTTTCTCCAAATAAATTCTACTTCCTTATTAAGTTTTTACTTCTCACTATGGCAACAATCTTCCATTTCATACTTGCTGTAGAAGTGGTCTCTTCTATCCAGGAGTGACTTCCTCCTACCAGTTCTTCCTCTAAGATGTCTCCTGCTGTAAAAGACACCGTACATTCAATGCTTTGGGCTATGTGCAAGAGAAAATAAATCTGGCAGTCTTCTGGAAAATGAGATTCCATTGGAAAGATAGGTATTTTCTAGAATGGATGGGTGACTTACAAGAAAGAAGGGAAGGAAGGAAGAAAAAGAAAGAAAGAGAGAGAGAAGGAAAGAAAGAAAGAAAGAAAGAAAGAAAGAAAGAAAGAAAGAAAGAAAGAAAGAAAGAAAGGTAAGGGGGAGAGGTAGGGGGCTAGAGTCCTAGTCATTTCTCTTTCACTTTGTTGCCCTGTCACAGAAATAATCTGTCAACTCTCTCCATTTTCTAAAAATCAACTATTCCACAATACAATTCTGGGAGATAATGTCCTATTTGTCAACTGAAGTATCCTATTCCATCCTCCTTTCCCATTCTCTGGACCCTTCTGATTCCAGAGGAGGAGATGGAGACACAGATACTGACCCACCAAGACTACAGACAACGGAGGATGCCCTCCGAAGGGAGATGACAATCTCACTGACAAGATGAGCATAAAGAGTTGGTTGTTCGACAGCTGAAATCAACTACTGTCCCCTAACCCTAAGTTTTATTTTTCTGTCAGATTCTCCAACATGGCTCTAGCCTAGATGTCTCCCACTCTGTGCCCTTTGCCTTTTGTGTCAGCTGTTTACTGCCCCCCCATGCCATTGGAACTGTCCACCCGCCCCCATGCCCACTTTAATAATCTCCAGCTTCTAAAATCAGTGACCTCAAATATTGTCTCAAATTTAGAGGCTTTCCTGCTCTAGGGCTTCTCTATCCAAACCCGAGTGGCCCAGCACCACCGCTCAAGCCCTCTTCCTTATTTTATTGTCCCCTGACTTCCGGCTCTGCCCTGTGCTGCCAGCTCTCTAGTTTACCACCAGATGGGACTTTGAATTGACCTTTACCACCGTCCTGGAAATGCCTCTCATTTCCCATGTGTTGGATCCACTCTCACATAGCCTTCATCCTTTCTCTTTCTTGGTTTAGTCTCTTGTTCTTAGAGAGCATACACTCTAAAAGGTTCAGAGAAAATGGTGCGTGGGAAGTGAATCTTTCAAGCCCTGCATATCGACAATGTCTGTCTTTATTTAAATCTCTAGTGATAGTTTAGCTAGAAAAAAAAAATTCCTCTTTGGAAATCATCGCTTCTTAGAACGCTGAAGACATGCTTCAGTGTTCTGGTTTCTAGTGCTACCATCACAGAGCTGTGACATCTTGACTCCCGCTATTCTGTATTTTACCTGTTTTCTGTTTTAATTGTTCATTTGCTTTTCTGGAAGTTCTCAAGATCTCTTTACCCCAAGGGTATGGGAAAGCATGATGACATATCTAATGTAGACGTTTCTTTCACTGTGTAATGCAGAGCAAGCCAATCAGACTTCACCTTGTTACACTTGGTTCCTAGGCCTCATGCTACTGGATTTATCAGCTGCATCTCCTGTAATTGATCATTACTCTTCCTTTGCTTAGCTTCTAAGACAATCTGTAGTCTTGCACATTATGGTCACTCCTTTGCAATCTTCTTTATCAGCTCTACTCTGCTTCCTAGACTGTTAAATTTGGTATGCTCCATAACTCGGTCTGTGGACCTCTTCTCTGTATGACTTCATGCATTCTCTGGGTGACCATTTCCATGCCACCTGCTTATCTGTGGCTCCCATAAACACCAGACTGACATATTTGGCACCCTCCAAGACACCTCCACTTGGGGAGTTCATAGACACCTTGATTACTAATGTGTTCCTGTGCTATGGGTTTTGCAACACTACTTTTTTATGTTCTGATTCTCTAATATTTAGAGGAAAGCTTTTGCTTTTCTTTTGATGTATCTGTGCTTCTCCTTGTGGTGTCAATACCTTTTTTACCTTTCACAGACTATTAATGATGGCATTTTTCAAATATTTTACTATCTTGTAGATTTATCAATTCCCTCTATGCTTCTATTCTCTGTATTTTTTGTTACTGGTCTCTGCCTTTTCTGGGAGAAATTTTCCACATGTCTGCTGATCCTTAGCTGTCTGTTTGCGTTGCAGAGTGAACCACTAGAACCATTGCTGGGATATTCATGTGTTTTTGTGGGGTTCGGTGACTGATGGTCCTAACCATCGGGCCATAGGTTGACCAGCAAGGACCAGGCCATTTACTGGGATCCTTACTGTTTCTTTTCTTTATTTTTTATTATAATTTTTTTGTCTTTTCATGTGGATGTCTCAGTCTTCAATTTCTTTCTTGGTGGTGTTATAAGCCTGCAATTCGGTCATCAAGCAGAAGAGGCCTGGAGTTCCAGTGTTCAGTGGACTTTCACTTGCAGGTCCATTTTTTTAGTCTGAACTTTCACCCTAGAGTGCAGTCTCCCTGGGTGGAAATATCTCCAGGTGGGAGCATCCTTACCTGTTCTTCTGGGTTCGGGGAAGGATTGCTATGTGGCTGGGAAAAGGGACCTGCATCCAGTTGCTTCTTATGGAAGATTTCAACTAATCTTGTTTTCTTCACTCTTGCCCTGCACTCCTGCCTCCTGGCATGGCTTGCTCCCTCAAACCCCAGGCAGGGTTTAGAGGTAACATCTGTCCATTTCTGAGCTTTCCTCCTGACAGGCTCTGATTTCAGCTTTTGTTTTGGCTCTGCTGAGTTCATGATCACTTCTTCATTCATCTTCCAGTTTCCAAAATACTGATTTCTGTATCCTCCTGAAGGTTCTTTCTCACTTTCTTTGTCTTTGCAGATTTACATCTTTTTTTCCTTTCTTCACTGTCACTTTAGTACAGTTTCAGAAGGAGGCTGAAACAAACAGGTGTGTTTGTGTAATAGATCTTCTTTTATTACATATTTGACTTGGAAAACATAGGAACTGAATCTGCTAAGTAATGTGCATCATCCTTCTGGGGAATGCTGTTTTTTTGTCAAATTAAAAGTGTGATGTGAAGTAATGAGATTGGGTTTCTGATGTGGTTCATAATCTACCTCCAAAGACAATTTAACAAGAAGCCAGTGTCGAAGTGTTTGAAGCAGTATGAGCAATAGCTGTGTGCTTAGGATAAATGCCTAACCAGCAAGGGGACTTCATTATAGGGGACAACAGTTCTCAACCTCTTGGAATTCTGGTTTTGTAAAAAAGTTGAGTTCCTTTGTTGGATGATAATTCAAAATTCCCTTTCCATGGTTTCCTATAGTTAGTGAAATTATTACTATTATGGTTGTTGTTTGGTACCAGGGATTGAACTCAGGACCTTGTGCTTGTGAGGCAGGCAGTGGTTAGTGAAATTATGCATCCCATCAAGGAACTGAGATTCTTTAAGAATGTTCAGTTGTTGGACCTAGAAAATTAGTAAAAGAGCACTTTCCTGAATCCTGACCCAGGCCGGGTGAATCAGAATACCTGTAAAGCTTAGGCCTGGAGTCAGATCTTTACCAAGCAGCTCTGATAATTTTTATTCATAATAAAATCTGAGAACCCTTGGTGTACCTTCTTGATGTGACTCTAGTGGCCCATGTACGTTTATGGAACCTCAACAAGGAGCACAGCTGGAAGCTCACATACCATAAGTCTAAATACGTAGAAGTTAAAAGGTCAGCCTAGGCTTTGTTAAGAACAGTACTCTCCATTCTCCAGTCTCCACAGCAACCCTTTGGATCAGCAGCAGAAGGACAATTTCAATCAGTGTCTGAGGAGTGGACTCCCTGAAGTTGGATGTACAACATGGCCAAGCTGGCCCAGCCCTGGCCTGTGGCTTCACCTTCTTCTTCCCCACTTCAGCTCCACCTCTCCCTGTGGCCAAGGGGCTCCTCAGCCCTCAAGTTCAAACTCCATGCATGGCAGTGGCACCTGCACCCTGCCTGGGGTGGAAGAGTTTGCCCTCAGAAGACCCGAACTAGGAGGTGGTGTGGACATGTCCTCAAGATGGACTCAGACAAACTAGGACAGAGAATGCTGGGCTCTTCAGCATCCGGAGTGTGGTCTGCACGGAAGGGCATGGGCTCCACGTGGCACTGGAACTCCTCGCCCAGGGCAAGGTCCATATGAAGGCTGGAGGAGGAGATTTGCCTAAACTAAGGATGCTACTTCTCCTCCATGCCTGGTGGAATATACCTATGATGGTGCTAAGCATTTCATTGGATATGATAGGATTGAGATACAGTGATTTGTCTTACTCTGCTCAATGATTTTTAAAGTACTGCAGTTGTAGCCCTCACTGAGGATGCTATTATTTTAATCTCTGCATAGAGCAGAGGACCAAAGGACTCGGGAGAGGCCCCAAGGACACTCATCAGCTCTTTTGTCCCCTTTTGGGCATGCCAAGACAGCCAGATAGCTCGTGGCACCCAGAGAAATGATAGAGACCCAGATTCCTGGGAAAGTGGCTGCACACTTTGCCTCAGTGGACCCAGCTGTGGCTCCTGATGAATGGGGATTGCTTTCAGAACCTCCAGCTTCTGTGAGAACCTGGCTGATTTCTCAGACTTCACTCAGCTGTTTTACATTTCTGCAGCCCAAGGAAACTTTGAGTAAGTCTTGTCTCCTGAGGTTAAAGAGGGATTAGAAGAGACCACCCTGTGCAGGGATTCTAGCCGGAGGATGGTGGCACAGCTTCAGAGTGCGAAACAGATCAAATCTGGCCTTGGTGGTGGCGTGGAGGTGACCTAGTCAACACCCACAAGGTTGTCCCGGGGTCTCTGGCTCTTGTAGACTCTCTTGTATGGTAGCACAGCCCAAGGGAAAGGAAAAGTGTTCTATTATTCTCTAAATCATGGAAGGGAATTTCATCATTGACATCCACTCACTTCCAGTTGCTGTAATCTTACCCCACACATTTCTCCGGGCACTGGTTTAGGCAAAGCATAGGGGAAAAATATGAACAAAACTGCTGCATAGCAACATGGAGACAGGATAGCGTGGACACAGGCTACTACCCCTGGAAGTCAGCACACTGTGTCCTAACAACTGGGCATTTGCCCTTGGGCTAAGCCATAAATGTTTGGGCTTTAAGATAAATGCAAGCAAAACAAGAATATTATTCAATGCTTTAGGTTCTGAGTGACTAGGATTCAAATCCTAAGTTTTCTCACTAACTGGTGATTTCAAGAAAACAGTGCATGAACTTACAAAGCTTCCATTTTTCTCCTCCATAAAGTGCCAGATATAACCCTATGCTATAGGGTTGTTGAAAATGAAACACAATAAATTAGCTCCATAGGAACAGGGGATTCTTCCTACTCATTAACTACTTATAATTCCAGCACTCAGAACAGTAACTGGTACTTAGCAAATGCTCAGTAAATATTGTACTCAATAAATGAGTATAAAATAGTAACTACTAGTCAGTCAGATGTGATAAATATTTTTCAATAAACCTTTCTTTTGTAGTTTTTTTTTTTTTGGTACTGGGGCTCGAACTCAGGGCCTTGTGCTTGTGCAGCAGGTGGTGAAACCACTGAGCTAAATCCCCGGCCCTAATAAACCTTTCTTTATTTGAATTTTATTTAAAGCTTTATAATGGCAGAATTATTTGTCTTTATGTAACTCTCGCAGATGAGTACCTTGAATATTTTAAGAGCTCAGTCATTCTTGTTGATTGTAAATAACAATATCAAGTTTCAATATAGTGGGAAGTCCAGTTCAGTTGTATGAATTACACAATTTTCTCTTGGACTGTGATTCCTGAGTCTGGCTCAGGGGTCATATACAGCTTTCTGAGCCATTTCATCCCTATTGCCCATTACTTGTGATGGTTAACCTTGATTATCAACCTGATTGGCTCAAGAGGTGCCTAAGAGATGAGTAAATCACACTTCCGAGTTTGCCTGCTCTGTGGCATTTGCCCTTGGGGCCTCGACCTAGTCCCTGGCCCCTTCCACTCTGGCTCTTCCCCTGCTGTTTGCTACTTGGCTGCTGTGAACTGAACAACTTTCCTCCACCACACACTTCTGCCATGATGTTTCTCCCTTGGAGTCAGACCATGGACTTATACCTCTGAAACCATGAGCCAAAATAAACATTTCCTTCTTTAAATTGTGAATATCCAGTCTTTTGTCCCAGCAATTAAAAGCTGACCAATAGACTGTATACTAAACAAAAGACAGTGGATTAGATGAAAATTTGCTTCATGGTGTGGTAAAAAGACCATAGCATTTGGTTTCTGGTGTTTGGATCCCACGGGATCAACACAAGGCCTCCATGCAATTTCAGGAAGTCACTTACTATTCTGAGTTAATGTCTAAAATGAGAACAATAATATTGGTCTTACATAACTCCTGGAGCTACTGGAAAGAAAGGAGGAAATATATGAAATGTAAACTAGTGCTCTTATTGTCTGTTCAGTGGAGAGTGGAAGAGTGTCTTCATTTTCGGCAGTGGAGGCATGTTAGGGTTCAGGGGGAAAACCAAGAGGTCTCTCTTGACAGTGAAGCTTGGTGATGTGTTGACAAGTGGCTTTGGTGTGCAGGCCATTGGGGCCCTTGTCAAAAAGGGCAGCTGCCCACAAGCAAAAGAGCCGATGAAAAGTCTTGGGGACAACCGCCCACAGATCCCAGCCCTCGAGGTGTGACCACTGGGATTCCATGGCTGTGTCTCAGTCCCTCTGCAGTGGTCTTACCTAATCCTTTCTGGACATCCACGTGGTTTCCTTTCCACCTAGCTTCCAAAGCTGTCCTCCAAGGTCTTAAACTTCTTTAGTTCTTGATGGTGAGTTGGTGAGGTGCTCAGTGCTGAGGTCCTGAGGTGCTAGTTGCTTCACCCAATGTCTCAGGTTCACCATCCTTTTTCTTATTTAAGATATTTGAAAATGAGGAACACAATGAATGGATTATTTTCTCCAAAGTCAGAGAATTTCTAAATGTTCAGTTTAAATTCAGGCCATTTGGACTCCTCTGCTTCCTGCCGGGAGTTGACAGGGTCCTTACCATGCTCCAGGCATTGCCCATATAGTGTGCAGAGCAGTCCATGTAAATAAAGGCCCTTTGGCCTTCCTATGAGTGTTTTGAACAAATGCTCTGGTTTCTGGCCCTGAGCCGAGCACGATTAGAGCCCTGTCACTGACTCCTTAACCTTTGTCTGCCTCTCCTGCTATACCCTAAATATCTCATCATCTTAGCAAAAATAATTTGGCATTTCTTTATGGTCAGTGGTTTTGAGGAATGTGTTCCATTTCTCTCTTGTACAAGCCCATTTCTATTTCTGTTCTTCCTCTCTTTTAAATGACATGGAGCCTATATCCCTAAAAATATTCTCTTTTCCGGGCTTAAGTTTGATGAGCATATTTTATTATCATTTATACATTGTACTTAGCAGGCCCCAAAACACGGAGAGCAAGGCTGGAGTTACAACACCCAGCCTTAATACTAACATTGAGCATACAAGGGAGTCAGTCAATGAATGTCAGTGAGCTATAAAATATACGATAGCAAAACAGTTCTCCCAGCCACCTTTTATAGACAGAAGCTGGCCACTGGAAGATGTATAGGCCTAATAAATCAATGAGAAGGAATTCCAAAATGGATAAATCAATACTCGAGCAGTCAGAGAATCCTACAGGTGTCTGACAAGGACCCATTGGGGCCTTTAAACCTCGGCCAGTATGTTTAGCCAAGACAGTCTATAATGATAGATGAACTGCAATGCTAGATACCTCCATGGAGGAAGTTCACGTTGTTTGCACTTTCTGCATCACTCTACACACAACAGCAATACAAATGGACTCTTTCAAGGAAAGAGGGGTTCTGGAAAGGTCTTCCGTTGTAATCCATACACCTGGGGAGGGATGCTGGGGAATGAGGTATTTGCATAAATAGTTTCAGGTGTGACTGGTCTATATAATCAGCAGGCTGCAGATGTGCAGTCGTGCATGGGCTGTTGACAGGAGCGTATATTAATCCCTCCCTTCTGAAATAGAATGGAGCCACACATCCACAAATACAGCCTTTCACAGGCTATTTTCCTTCTGAGAAGCTAACCTAAGAAAGTAGTGTGATGCTGACAAAGATGTTCATTTCAGTGTTATTTATAATAAAAAAGTATAGAAGTTGTCACTTAAATGTCCGTTGCAAGGAGAGAGCTTAAATAATATGCTCATAAAAAGATATTAATATGCATATGGTAAGAGACATTGTCTAGTAAATTTAATAGCACAAGAAAATGCTTAGAATCTAAACTTAAATTGTAAATCATGCTATAATACAATATAATCATAAGTACTATACATTTTAAATGATAAAAATACTGGAAGATATGCAATTAAAATATCCTAGGTTTGTCTTCAATTATATTTTTCCAAGTTTTCTATAAAGACAGGAAAAATTTTAATGATAAAACCTGTTATTTTAGAAAAGTCTTTTTCTAATGATTTTGGAATTTTACTTCAGAGAATTTCTTAAAAATATACTCCAAAATATATTTCAAAAAATCAATAATTGTTAATCACATTATTTGCTAATGTGACAAAATAAGAACTTCCTAAAGTGGTAAAAATAAAGTGACTAAGAAGCTAAGTTAACTGAAGGAATTGTAACTTATCTAAATGATAAATAGTAGGAAACTATTAAAATTACAATTTTGTGAACTTTTACCAATATGTAAGATACGTACTAATGTTAAATGAGAAATATTGTTTTTGTGGTATAAATATCCATAGCTATAATGACAAATGCTTTAAAATGATTGTACTTTAATTTCTGGATAAAGTGTTCAATCTTCATTTCTTTGGTTTTTTTTCTCTGTGGTGCTGAGAATGGAATTTAGGTCCTCCTGTGTGCCTCCAATCTTTTTCTATGGTCTTTCCTTCTTTCATAACACATTTTCTAGTGATTTGCTTTTTTAGTTTTCTTGGAAATAGCTCCCACTTTTTTCTTACTGATATCTGATGACCGCTCATAGCGATTACAGTAGTGAGTACAGGTTTTATAACCCAGGTGTGGGGAGACACAACTGCCTCTTTACAAGGCGCAAGTCAGATGGGGCAGGAACACAGGTTGTGTGCAATTGGTCTCTGAGGGGGGTACTCACTGCAGAGCCCCTCACTAGATGCTAGGGATACAGAGCAGCTGGCGTGAGCAGGCGACCCCTTGGGCCAGGCTGAAGCCCCTTTTTTCCCTCTCTCCTGTGCCTGAGCTGTATATATTTGAGCCTCTGAGAATATTTGGAATTTAAGAATTAAATTAGGGATACACAAAGGGGTAGATGCTTAGCCTCATTGGTCATTAAAGAAATGCAAACTAAAACCCAATAAGATACCATCACATGTCTACGAAGATGATTACAACTGAAGGCAAAATATCTGATGGGATCAAGGGCTGGCAAAGATGTGTGACTATGGGTCTCCGCCTTGCTGGTAGAAATGGAAAATGGGATGGCATTTTGATTTTACACTGGGCACATGCTCACCAGATGTAGATGCACCAGTGTCCCTCCTAGATATTTCACCAAGAGAAATAGGAGTATAAGTCCACCGGAAACCTGTATCTCAGCACCTGCAGTGACTTTTTCATAGCAGGAAGAAATCAACACAGCTCTTCATCAGCTGGTGAGTGGATGAACAAACTATGGGTACCATGCAATACAACCGTGGTCTGTTTATCTGTTTTAAAAGGAATGAGCTACTCATACAGGAATCTCTAATAAATGAGAGAAAGGGGGGGGGACTATCTGAGTTCATTTGCACAGCACACAGAAATTTCCCCGCTTCATCTTCACCTATGAATAAAGTGCTTCTTAACACCAAACTCTGCTGTCCCTTTTGAGTCCTAAATGAGTCTCATGAGCAGCATGGAAAGCACACAAGTTTATAACTTGGAAGGTGGAGTTAGCTGTTAGCCAAGAAGCAACATCTAGTATGATATAGTTTTACTCTCTTCTTTAAAGAAGAAATGAACTGGTTCAAATATTAGAGAATAGATAAGGAGGTTTTGAATTTCTGGGGTTATTTGGAGGTCTGGATCTGATTAGTTAAATGTTGACTAAATAGAGGCAAAAAGTTATAGTTACTATGAGGCTGGTTGAAAACCCATGGCTTTATAAAAAGTTTAATTTTGTCAGAATTTTGTACTATTTCGGTATTTATATTATTTCAGATTTGGTGATGGACATTGAACCCGTGGAGTACTGAGCTACATTCCTATCTCTTTTTATTTTAAGACAGCATCTCACTAAATTGTCCAGGCTGGGCTTGAATTTAGGGTCCCCCTACTTCAGCCTCTGAAGTAGCTGAGACTGTAGATATGTGCCCCAATTCCAAGCTACATACACATTCTTATGCTAGATAAAAATTAAATTTTTTAACATTTTACATTAAAAATTTAATTATTAAGGCAATCCCTGAATATATTTTCATTCTAAAACATTCAAAAACCCCGGGATCAGCTTTCTACCAACTTAATCCCATTTGCACAAGCTTAACACATTTAACTGGTTTCTGTGTGGAATTCTACACTAGCCCTGGCACTTTCAACTGTAGGTTTGTGAGTGTGTGGCATACACTAATACACATGTGCTTTTTAATTTTACTTACATATATGCATTTATACCAGCACACGTGTGTAAGTCTGTTTTGTTTATTTAACATCAATAATATTGAACTCGAGGTATTGTTCCCAGGCACATTTGTAACCATTAACCATATGTCATGGGCACATTTCCTGTTACTACCCACAGATTTCTCTCCTTCTTTTAAATTATGTATAGCTTTCCTATAATGTGGATGACACAATTGGGTTATTTTTTGTAGGTTACTAGTTTTCTTTGGAAAACTCATCTATAAACATAAGCCAAGTCTAACAGTACAAAAAGCATTCTCTGAAAAGTGCACCTTTCCACTTTGACCCTCAAATACCTCACATTCATCTATATCAGTTCCTTATGTGGAACTAGAAAGACGTCTATGAAATACAGTCAAATGTACATACATGTTCATGTACACCTAGTACAGATGTTTGCGCTTTTTATATAGCTTAGGTTTGGGGTAGATTTTCTTTTGTGTTAAAATTATTTCTATGTGGAGCCAGGTATGGTGGCACATGCCTGTAATCCCAGCACTCTGGAAGCTGAAGCAGGAGGATCACTGTGAGTTCGAGGCCAGCCTGGGCTATATAGTATAGTGAGTTCAGGGCCAGCCTGAACTACAAAGGGAGACCCTGCCTCAAAAAACCAAACCAAACCAAACCAAAACAAAACAAAACCCTGACAGCAAAATTACTTCTGTGTGTATATGTGTGTAAGTGTATCAAAAAGGTATAGAAATATGTTTGATAATCTTGCTGGTAAGTGGAAGGATGCACTAAATCCTCTCCTGAACTTCATTCATGAACAATGTGACTTTTCCATATTAGCACACATGACTACATCTCATCCTTCCCTACGGCTGTGTATCTTCCCACAGACACACCAACAGTTATTCTGCAATCTCCCACTTAGAGGATGTAAATGCTATTTGAAGATTTTTCTATAACAAGTGACATTTCACTAAATTTTTGAAATTCCAGTGTTGCCTATGTTAACAAAAATTTCTAGAGGGCCATCATTTGTGTACCCATTGTCCTACTAACATTCAGTTATTTCCAGTGCCTTAATATAAACACTGCTAAAATAGACATCTTTGTACCTAGTTCTTGGTGTCATAAATAAGTATTGTCCTAGAGTAAATAGCAAGAATTGAAAGGTGGGCGCCGTGGCTCACACCTAATCCCAGCAGTCAGGAGTCTGTGCAGAAGGATCATCCCTAGTTTGAGGCCAGCCTGGGCTACATAGTGAGTCCAAGTCTATGCTGAACTACATAGTGAGACCCTGTTTCAAAAAAAAATCAAGAATCACAATTGCAGTTTATTAAAATTTAATTTTAATAGATAGTCAATTTCTCCTTCAAGAAAAGCCCTATTGCTCCCATTAACTGGAAACAAATACACATTACATATATATATATATACCTAAATTCCTTTTCT
>NW_004624835.1:1517958-1549891 GCF_000247695.1 Heterocephalus glaber | reverse complement strand
TGGAGGGGTTGAAGGGAGGGCAGGGGAAGGGGGAAAAATAAGAACCAAGATATATCATGTAAAGGTACAAATTCCCAATGATGAATGTCATCATATTGTATACCTAAAATGTACCAATAACATTGATTTAAAAAAAAGAAAAAGAAAATCCAAGACAGGAACAACAATGGGATATTGAATAGATGGTGTTATTTTAAAAAGGCTGTTGTCTATAAGGTAAGCTTTGAGCAGAAATTTGAAAGGAGGGTGCTAACTTCACCCATATCTGGAAGTGTTTTAGGCACAAGGAATGGTAAGTACTAAGGCCCTGAAAGAGGGGTCATGCTTGCTTAGTTTGAAGAACACAAGGTGGACCCAGGATAAATGGAGGCCAAAGGGTGGCCCAGTGGCTTACAGTGTGTGACCTTGCTGACAAGTGAGGAACCTGGATTCTTTTGTGTGATGGTTTGCAAACAACCCCTGGGAGTTTGTCTGACCAAAGGACAGCAGCATGACCTTATGTGTACTTTAGAAGGATCACTCTGACCAAGTGAGGAAAATTAACAAAGACAGCTCATCTAGAGGATGCGGGAGTGGTAGTTGGGAGGCATCTGTAGTTGACCCTAAGAAAGAAGCTGTTGAGTTAAGCTATGGGTTGAGCAGTGGAGGGAGGAAAAGAGATATGAAATGTGTTCACCGATGGAACATGGAGCGAAAGGAAAAATGCAGACCCAAGATGACCTATAAGCTTTATGTCTGGACATCAGAGGTTGAAAACAGAAAAAAAAAAAAAAAAAAGTAGAGTAGAGGATCATGCAGTGCAAAAGGGAATCAAGAATTCTTTTTCAGGAAGAGTAAGTTGGATCTGCATTAGACACCCCAGTGGGACTGCCAAGTGAGTTCAGTAATCCAATCTGGAAATCATGAAAGAAGTCAACCTTGGAGATATAATCTAGAATTCATCAGTGTACAAATAGGTGCTTTCCAGATGCTTCATGAGCTCCCCAAGTTATATTTTAAAAATATATTCACTGTATATCTATTTTGCTGATATGTATTTCTAGATACTTCAGTCAAATCTAAATGTGACTAAAAACATGAATCAGGTGTAGGCACCTGCATCTGCCTTGTTCTGTCACAACTTTAAATTTCTTTTCAGTTCAACTTCCGATCTATTTTTCTTCATTTTGACCTCAGATGATTTTCCTTATCAGCTCTTATCTTCACTAGACCATGCTCACTCCTTCCAAGCCAGTGTCCAAAGACACTGAAATTCTTTGGTTTGAGTAGAGCTCATTTGTGTATGCCTAGGGTTCAGTTGGTACAGTGTACTAATAACTGCTTCTTACCTCTGTGATCCACATTCTAATATCCATTTGATTAAAGCACCTCTAACCCTCATCATCATTGCTCTTATTGTAAGTGTGCATCACTCTACTCTGTGTTGAGATCTTTAAGAACTTTATTCCATTCATATAACTGATTGCACATGAAACTCTTTTCAGATTTTCTCTCTCTTCTGCTTTTGAGTGCACCTGTGTTATGTGGCTTGATGAGAAACAAAGGTTTGGTGATCATTTCTTTTTGCATAAAGCCTACAGATAGAACTTTACCAAAATGTCCAGGGCCCCTTTCTATATCTCTATATTACTGCTTGCTCCTCCTCCTTTTGTTTTTGTATTAGGTAAATTGTTAGTTCATATTTTATTATTAAAAGGGAGCTCAGGGCCAGGGATTTAGCTTAGTGTTTTCGCCACCTGCTGCGCAAGCGCAAGGACCCGAGTTCGATCCCTGGTATCAAAAAAAAAGGGAACTCAAACTGACAACCATTCACAATTCAAATTTATTTCTGGCTTATATGTTTTCACATTTGATCCAAACATTGATGAGAATAAAAATACATTGACGATAGGTGTAAGATTCAAAATAATGCTCACTGAAATGAAAATTTAATGGCAGAAAGGTAAGATTCAAAGATCAGTGGCACAAATGCAGTAGATAAGTGATGGAGGTTAATTGGCCCAAGTTCCAAAAGAGCTAATAGCCTTAGAACGCAGCTAAAATCTCTAAGAATTAGCTTCTTTGATGGTAGCACAGTGTCCTGATAGAGGGAAGAAAGTTTCCCTTGGGCCAAACCACATCTAGATTTTAAATGCGTCTTGGCATCACAAACTATGGACAAAATAGAAGCTATTTAGGAAAAGATGATGATAGCAGTGAAGAGCACAGAAAATCACATCCTGGAAGGGGCTGAAGAGCAAGTGGAGACCTTCATCCTGTGGAAGAGGTACTAATCAGACCAGGAGAGTAATAGTGCTTCATTACTGTAAAAATACCTGCATAATCAACCTAACCAACTGATAAAGAGGAAAGGTCTGTTCTGGCTCACAATTTTGTACGTTTCATCCCACGATTGGTTGGCCCATTGTTTTGAGCCTGTGGTAGAACTTCATGTCAGGAGTGTTTGGTGGAACAGAGCTACTAACCTTATGGCTGGAACACCACAAGAGGAAGAGGAAGAGTTCAGGCTCCCATAATGCCTGTGGGGGGCACACTCCCAATAAGTCACTTCCTCCCACTAGGCTCCTCCTTTAAAAAGTTCTGCCACCTCCCAATAGTGGGGCTGTACCTTCAACATCTGGGCTTTTGGGAGACATTCCAGATCCACACTATAGTAGGGAAGTTAGGGGAGTTAGAACATGAAAGTCATCTTTGCATACTTGAAGGCCAGTTGGGTAAAAGAGGAATTAGTGTCTATTTAACATAACTGTGGAGAACAGAAGTAGAAACAATAAAAAGAAGATTCGTGGCAGTGGTCCTGAATCCCAGCTGCCCCTCAGAGTCATCCGTGGAGCTTTTAGGATTATGTTTCTTGCATCCCATCACCATGGCTTTTGACTCAGTGAGCCTTTGGTGGAGCCTGTGATCTGTAGTTGTGAAAATGTCTTATGGGGAATGGTACTGAATTTGATTTGTGGACAACTGTAAGGAAACCAATGTCACTTTATATAAGAACTAATTTTCTGACAGTGACAACTATTCCAAAACAAAAGGTGAAATGAATCAGCTGTGTGGAGGAAATAAGGCCTTTAATATGTGGAAATGTCCGAACAGTGACTAAATACTGAAGGGAAGATTTGTCCATTCAAACCAAATTGTGTTTAGTGGCTTTGGAGATGGTCAGGTGTCCTAAGGACTTGGTGAGGACTCACATCCACCATCTTTACATTTCCATTTTTGGTCTTTCTCCTTTTCACAAAGCCAACTCAACCTATCTTTTAAGATTCCACTCAAGCTATCCTTTCCCCATTTCTGGATTACTTCAGAATTTGCTAAACTCTCCATATTCGAACTACAATGTTTATTTTCTCATCCTACCATTTTTGAGCTCCACTAGCTCCTCTCTCAAAATGTTATCTAACAAGCTGAGCCCGTGAGGACACAGAATATAATATTTATTGGTATTTTCCACTGTTTTGACCTGTAATATATATATATATATATATTATTTCTTCAAAAAATGCATTCCTATGAATTTCATGTAAAATTAAGTGCGGCAATCTAATAATGTTGAGAAAACATGTCACATTGAAGTATCTGTGATAAATCCACGTGTAGAGATCCGAAATCCAACTTTCTGAATTGGGCATAACCTCAGAAAGCCCTCTGTGCTTGTGCGTTTATGCGTGTGCGGTGGCTATGCGCAGACTCCCCTGCCCTCCAGAGCATTCCATCTCCGATTCGGCCTCATCTCCATTCTTATCGCAGCCCTTACATCCACCCAAGGCAGTGCAGGATGATGAAGTTCAACTTGTCACAGTTGGTTACTTGCTAGCAAAATATCTATACCTTTGACAGAGCTGTCAGATTTTTGTCCCCAAACCAAATGAGCTCACATACTGAGTTCCCCTCCCACCAGCCTGGAGTGCAGCTCTTTAAATTTATACTCAGAAATAGTTCATCAGTGGCTCTGTACCAGCAAAAAGCCAAGGGAGGTTAACTCTTCCTCCATAGTCCATCAGACTCCTAATGAAGGCGTCTTCGCATTGTAAAAAATAATTAAATCTCCTTCCCTCTGGAGGGACAAGGAAGGATGGTAAAGGGAGGCCGAGATCAGGACCCGTGGACCTGCAGTGATTTCATAAATGGCCCGCAGTCACCAGGTCTGTATTTCCACAATGAACAAGGAAGCTAGTAAATATGGTAAAGAGTGAGCCTCTGAGGTGTACAGGGACCACTCTGAAAGGACAAATAAGAAAATACTAGTGGTAGTCAAAAATTAATAAAGGTAATGTATACTCCAGCCAAACAAGGCGCTGAAATGACAGATAGTAGAAGATACACAACAATGAGTAGTAATGAGGTAGAAGTAAGTGGGTTCCCAGCACACAGGGGTTCAGGCCCAGGCTTCTGACTGGTTAAGTGCCATGTAAGGCATTCCTCCTAATGAATGCTACTGCTTACAGCCGCCAGGTAAAGCATGGCTGAAAATCTCATTTGATTTTCATAAGAAAGATTTTATGCGGGTGATTCTGAGAGTGCTCAGTATGTCCCCTCCCCAGTCAGCTCTAGTCCAAAACCACTCCTGGGCCGGTCACTGGTGATCGTGTGGACAGGACAGGCCTGCAGGGGAGGCGGAGCTGGTGTCCACTTCCGCTGGGTGGTTCTTGGCCTAAGAGAGCCACAGAGCAGAGTGAGGATGGACAGAAGTCCCAATGGAGCATGTATTTCCATGGCATTTTATGAAAACAAGGTGCCTATGAATGTTCCTGCATCTCATCCACTTCTCTGACCTAGTAAGACCTTCAGAAAGTCTTTTCTTACCCCGTCCACAGCACACACAACACTGGCCATCAGTAAGTACTTGGGATGTTTCTATTTCCCAGCCTTCTTCCCCCACCAGCTTCTACTTTGCTCAGTTTAATTTTTTAGGTTTTTTTATTATTGTGTTTTCCCATGGAATCTTTCTATTTTAAAAATCTTTCTTTAATCATTATTTCACAAATTGCTAGGTACTCTACCGTTGTTTAGATTTAGAAGTCTGGATTACATTGTTCATTGTTCATCCTTTGCTCTTGTCCTTCTCTTTTTCGGGGGGAAGTGGTTCTGTTTTCAAATTTTGGTTCTGATTCTTTGTAACTGACCCAGTCCTTCTCAAGAGTGCTCTTCAGATAGGATGTGAGCCGCTGGAGAGATGGGTGGGACTGTTCAACAAGGACAGGTACTCTCTAGCTGCCATGTCGCCCATGGACAGGGCAGCCGATGCTGCTGCTCCAACCTGCACGAAATTGTGAATCAGCTGGTGCAACACGGGCCACAAGAGCTGTGCCTCAGGGATCCAAGGAACACAGCAAAGGGAAATGTGATTCATTGCAGATCCATAGCCAGAGGGAAAATAAGCAGAACATACAACTAGAGCTTTTGGGGGGAGCAGGTGGCACCCAGGACGGCTACAAAAAACCAAACCATAGAAAAAGGTAAAAGCATTGCATTAGAAGGCTTCCTGAAAAAATTTCCATCAAATTTAAACCCTTTAGCAGTACCAGGTTCCCTAACAAGGAGAAATAACGAGACAGGAAAGTGCGGGTGGAGAAGAGATGATAATTAAAGATGGACTAGAAGGACGAAAAGACCCCAGGCAGCAGATTGAAAGTATTCGTGAAGGGCTGGGCAGTTTCAATTAACGAGCAGAAGTTTAGAGTTTGGTAAAATTCCTGATATTCAAGAGAAGAGGAAATTCTAAATATGCTAAACTTTTTTTTCTTGCTGAGGAAAATGTAAGATACTGATAACATAGTTCACATCAAAGTGCCAATTAGTGAGAACTGTACCCCCACCGTGGACAATTTAATTTTCAGTATCATAACCTGATTTCTACATTTTTGTTCTGCAAATAAGTGCGAGGAGCTGGGAGCTAAAAGGTGCCTACCATTCCCAGAGCCTTTACTGTACATCAGACCTCATATGTACAGGTCTCAATTATTTTTATCTCCCACTTTTCTAACCCTGTCAGGTAAGAATAGTTGTCCTCATTTTTAACATGAGAAAATTAACATAAAACTAAGGAGTTAATTAGTAACGAGTCAGTGTTCATATCCAAGCCTGACTAATTTCAGAGCTTGTGTCATTTACTGCGATGTGATGCGCTGCTCTAAATGTACAAAACTAAATAGATCATGTATCTTTGTCCTTACATGCCTGAAGTTTGTCTATTTATCTGCAGAGGAAGCTCATAAGCAGCTCATTTAATCCCCACACCAACCCCAGGAGGTAGAAAAGTCTGTGCTTAGAGATCAGGGAATTCAAGCCCAGAGAGAAGTTACGTTCTTCCCAACACGTCACTGGGTAGAGATAGAAAGAGGATGGGCGGGAAAGTGAGTCCTAACCTCGACTGTGCCATTTTATTCTGTCCTAGGCTTTTTAAGCCTGATATACTTTTGACTGCAAATAAAGACTGTACCTTTCTTTGTATTTGGGGTCCAGTATGATGCTTCACTATGCGGATGTACTATGCAATGATCCACTCAGGGTAATTAACAGCCCAGAACTTCTGGGTTTGAACTTCTCGCTGACCTCCCTCTCCTTGACACACCCTGTCTGCACCTCCACAGAGGTTCTGGACTCATCAGCGCCACACAGGTCTTAAGGGAGCGTCTTTTCCTGCAGGCATAGAGGCGATTTCCTTGTCACTAGACTCAATAGAAACATGATTTTTCCTCTTGTGCAGACAGAAAGAGAGGTTTAAGAGCATCGAGCCACCCAGAAAGATAACGTCCTTTACTATTCAAGTGTAATTCACATCTCCTCATCCAGCCTGGAGCCTGAGCTCAGAGATAATTGCCTGCACAGGAGCCTCTGGCCCTGCCAGTTGACATACCTCCAGTCACAGATGTCCTACCCACTTGCATGGTGTGGCCGGCCTAGTTTTGTTTTTCCTCTCAAGGAAAATAAATACGCTGCAGACATGGGGAAACAAAGTAAAGGATGGAAGCAAGTTATATAATATGTGTATTTCTGAAGACTTCTGTCTGCACTGTGGATTCTAAGAGTGCAGGCGCCCTCATGTCTACAGGGGTTTCTTCAGCCCTCCCGCCCCCCATATCCGGCCCATCCCCCCTCCCTGGCTCCAGAATTCTGTTTGTCACCTGGAGTGAAATCTGACAGCAATGAGCAGGGGCAGGGAGCAGCGAGACACTTGCATTGTCATGCATGGCTGGACAGCAGCCATCAACGGCAATTAAACATGGAGAGCACGGGATCTTTTTGGACAGGTTCAAGTTCCCTGGCGCTGCTGTGATTAGATGTTTTGCACTGTTTCCCTGTAGTCAGGATGTGACATATTCCCTTTCCCTTGCTCTTTTCTCATCTCCTTTGTGCTGTCCTGGTGCTGCCTGATCACCCAGCGCAGACACGTAGATGACTTCATTTCCACAGGAGCTTGGTTGAAGCAGATGCCACAGGAGCCAAGTCAGAAATGGTCCTCATTCAAGAGAAATCTTTTTTTAAAAAATACTATAGTCTTTTCCAGATGTGTGGATTTTAGCTTAGTAGGTTTAACCTGCCAGGGAGGATTCTTGCAGTATTTCCTTTTCTTTGTGGTAATTTACAGCCGGAAATGGAGGGTGCGGTTTGTCTTCTTTAGAACTCAGCTGTTCTCAGCAGAACTGAAGAAATGCTAAGCTGTGCTTTGGAAGTGTCTTTGGTCAGATAATCATCATGAAGTTTGAGATAGTTCAGGTCGCTATGATTCTTAACACTGCTGGTGCGTAAGTTGGCAAAATTATATTTTTGAAACTGACCTTGCAGGGAGGAGAAGCTGGCTCCTGTGAACAGGGTTAGTGATATACCTGGTTTGAGATGTGGGTGAGAAGGAATTGGTGAAGCAAAGATATTGTTTCTCTAAAGATGAACAAAAATAGATGGAGGAAATGATCATTGATCTCCTGCCTTTGAGATCTGCCTACAATCAAGATAAACTCCCCCTGGTATGCATTTCAATCGTTCCTCTATTAGCAATTCACAAATATTTAAAGAATCCCTTCTGTGTGTGACAGGGGTAATGGGTACGAGGGGATGCAGAAAGATGCAATTCAACACAGTAAATGCTTGTTAAACCCCTGCACGTGTCAGGAACTGAGACATTAGGAGACAATAAGGGTTAAGGCCAAATGCCAGGTGACAAGGAGAGAATGTGAGCATGTCCAAACATAAGTGCAAATTAAGGCTCCCAGTGACACTCCTGAAGTCTCAGAATTCTAAGGCTGTGGGATGTGCAGCAGACAGAAAACAAACGCCTATTCAATACAACAAAGGGAGCTGGTTTTAAAGGAAGTGGAAGGGAGATGCTAAAATGTGAGTAGCTGATAAGAAATCATCATTTCAATTAAATTAAAAGCACAGTGCCCATTTTTCCTACTCAACAAGATGTGCCAAAGAGCATTAATGTAGATGGCCATGTTGTGTGTTGTTTTATTACTGAGAATATAAAAATAGTGATAGAGGCTGATCATTGCTTGGATGCCACCCTCTGTTAAATGTTTTAATATTGAGGTCTCCTTTGTAGGGTTTTTAGGCATGGAAGTTGGGGGTTTGGGAAGATAGGTACTGTTGCACTCTACCTGACTCTGAGACAGGAAAGAAAATGCACTGAGTTTGTGACTGAATGCTTTTGCCATCGCCTTCTCAAAACTCAGGTTGAGAAGTAAACACTGGGGCTGAGGATTTAGTCTGATGAGAGAACACTGAGCCTAGCAAGTGTGAGGTCCTAGGTTCAATCTCCAGCACTTCAAAAATAATAAAAAAGCAGAAATGCTGTGGAAAAACGGAGGCTTTTCTGGGGATATAACAAGGAGAAGAGCTCGGACTATTTAAGAGTGAATTGCTTACATGTTGATACATGAAAGAGTCTGCTTCCTTGCAGAAGAGAAGTCCCTGTAGGTATCCTCCAGTGTTGGGCTCATGACCTGCATCCTTAATATATGAAATGAAACAGGCTTGGGTTGTTGTTGATCCAAAGGAGACAGGCGATAGAAGAGTGAGCACATGGTTAGTCCTGGACTGAATTTCAGTTCTTTGCCTTACTGTGTGGTTTGGGGCTCATTTCCTGACATCTGCAGGCCTTAGTTTCTGCTTTTGCAAAGGGAAATTATACCTATTACATCTGTTTAGAGGTGATTAAAGGTATTCAAAGTGACTCATGAGAAAAGTTCCTAACAGGAGATGATCAATAAATATTGTAACAAACTATTTTAACTATTATTATGTGGGTTTTAGTGGCTACAGCCTTGGGACAGCCCAGGTGTTTTATAAACAATTGGTGGCTCTGATTAGAAGTAAATTACCCAAATTGAATTCTGGTTTTATTAATTGTACATACTCTGCTTAAACTCATGCTTATTTATGGTTTGACTGTTCAGCCTTCAGCACTGTCTGCATGTCCTTAACATCTTAATTCCATTCTAAACATGTCTGGTAGCTACTCCCTTGAATAGTGCCTGAGGAGGACTTATCTCTAATGTGTGAGATTGGAAGAATTAAATATGTCAGGTCGTCAGTACTAAAGCAACCTCATGGTATTGATTTTTCCTTCCTGTGAAATGGGGATAAATGCATCATCCACTAGGGAAGGGCATCCGAGTAGCAGTAAATAAAGATGACTGTAAAGCAATGTAAGACATATAGCAAGGGTGTAGGTCAGTCTTTGGTGTGTAACAAAGCATACCAAAACAGTGGATTAAAACAACAATCATTGTTACCTCCCATGGGTTGGCAATTCAGACTGGGCTCATTGGGGAAATTCTTTTGATGGACAGCTTGGATTCACTCAAATAGCTGTAGTCAGTTTAGCAGATTCTTTCCAGGGCCAAGTGGTCTAGGATGGACCCATGCATACATCTAGAAATTGGATAGCATCCTATCAAAGCACTTAGACTTTCTTTTACGTGGCCTTTTCAGGAGGCTAGCTTTTGTTTTCTTTGTACAGTGGCTTCAAGATTTCAAGTGTAGCAGGAGAGGTCAAACCCCAATGCCACAAGTACTCTTTGAACCTCTGTTTGTATAGTGTTTGTTGATGTACCATTGGTCAAAGCAAACCACAGGGCTAAGATTTAATACCGCAGATTGAAAAATAGACTCCACTCCATATGGGGTAGAGGGTTGTAAAATACTGCTCATCTTTTTTAATCTATGTGAGGAAAAGCCAGTGAAGAAGAGCCACTGATCTTCCATCTAGGAAGAAAAGGCAGGGAAATAAAGAACTAAACAATTTACAGGGAAGTTGATCAAGCTAGAATCAATTGGGATTACTCAAGCAAAACTTCAGAAAGTTGAGCTCCTTTGTGCGGACTTCTGTAATAGGGCTGGGTGGCGGAATGTGCTTCCTGCACTGGAAAGAGCTGAGGTTCACTCTTGCTCCAGGTAAGAAATGAGCCATGTGTTTCTGGCTCAGTTAACTGGAGTGGAAGCTGAAGATGCGCAACCATAGGGAATTTGGACAACCCAGTTGGTTAGCAACAATGGGAAGAGGATCTTTACATACTGCGGAGTCAAAAGACTTAACATTCTACAACAGACCTCATCACTCACTAGAAATAGAGCATTGCTCAAATTATTTTGCTTCCTTGAACATTTATCTATAAGATAGAAGTTCTGGAATAACTAACCCTATTTCTATTCATGTTATAAAAATTGTCTCCCTTTGACTACCTTTTCACTTGGTTAATGCATTTAGACCCTACCTGATTAGGGCCTAGAGAATCATGTAGAAATACACCATTCGTTCCTCTAACACATACCTATTTTGTGACAGACCCCTTAGTAAGAGCTAAGTTTGGCATGGTCCAACTCCGAGCTGATGGTTAGGATGAGTTAGGGGAGAGATAACATGCAGAGAAGCAAATCAGTCAGCCTGACAGTTACCAGTCATGACAAATGTCATGAAAGCAGTGAAGAGGGTGATGAGGTGTGTGTGAGTGTGTCTGTGTGTCTGTGTGTCTCTGTGTGTGTACTGAGGGCTACTTTAATTAATGTAATTATGGAGGGCCTCTCGGTGAAGACAACATTTAAGTTGAGAAGAAGCTTTTCATGTGAAGAACAGACTCGGAAGAATGTTCCAACAAGATGGAATAGAAAGTTTAAGAGTGAAAACAACATATCACGATAGCAAAGATACTAGGCATTAATTACTATGACATTTTGTAAATTCAGAGAAGAAAGCCTGCACCAGAGGGAAGGATCCTCCATGAGTCAAGTTCTTAAACACCAAATGACCCTATGAACAAAGATGCCAAATGAAGCCCTAAAAGACATTCATGGCAGTTGGAAGACATTAAAAATAAAATCCTAGCTTAAAAAATCAGAAGCAATGTGAATGCCAAAAGAAAGGAGAGAGAGAGAGAGGAAGAGACAGAGAGAGAGAGAGAGAATGAATATGTTGGAGGGTAAAACTATAGAACCAGTGCACCAGTCTACAGGAAGACCACTTTAAGCTCAGATACAAAATTACAACTGTGTAAAAAGTATCCTAAGGAACCAGCACTGGGTTAAGCTCATGAAACTAGAAATAACAATAAAAGGAAAAATCTATGCCATCTATATTTAGATACAGAAATACAAAGATGAAAGGGGTAGGCACACACTTAGGGCAGATTCTTGGTACTAGTTAGCAGTTAGGTTACAGAGAGAAACCCATGCTGTTCAGCCTCCAATTATCCTCAATCTTTTTTGACAAGTAGAATGACACAAAAAAATATAAACACGTATAGCAAGAAAGTGGAAAAGACATTGAACTCTACCCAGTAGAGTCACTGGCATCCAAGAACCCTGTAAGAGGAAGACTGAGTGCTGGGATCTTCCAGGGAAGCACTGACTGTGAGACAGAGCTGTTTTAAGACTTTCTTACTTGTGCAATGAGCCTACATTATTGTACTTTGGATTTTTCTAGAAATCAAGGGTAAATAAGTATATTCTTATTGCTGGCATTTAGTAGCCCTATTGAATCATTTCTATTTTGAGAAATGTTTACATTCTTATGGAAACTGCTTCTTAAGAAGCAGCCTTTTCATTTTTACTATCATTTATCATGAAGTTTGGTCATTGTCTTTTAAGACAGACTAAAGTAACTGAGCTGATAATTCACTATCACCATCACCATCATCATCCTCAACATCACCTGTAACATCTTCCCAGATCATGCAGTGCCCGGTGCAATTTGTCTTGCATGATCTTTGCACTTGCTCTGTGAGGCAGGCAGAACAAAGGGAATTCACCTCCTCTTACAGATGAGGTAGGAGGAGGCTCAGAAAGTGCGAGTGACAACAGAGCTCAGGAGTAGTTGACTCAAAACAGAGTGTGCAGATCCCACATCCAGTGTTCTTTACACTCACTCACCTCATGTTGATTAAATAAAGCCTTCTCCATCTTCTCCTTCAAAAGTGTGGCATAAATAATACACAAATCTTAACTTTCAATGTACCTTTGTGTACAGAGGTTAGGCTCAAATTCCAAAGTAAAGAAGCAAATGTCTGTTTTTCTTTGCATTTCTATGCTCTTAGCACTTTCACTCTTCCTTAGATGAAACTTTCTCAGGGCTAGTTTTGCCTCAGCAAAGAGAGACTCAGTGGGTTATTGAGTCTCGAGACCAAGTGCTCTGGGCTAAGTTATGGTTGATCAGATGCTGCAGCCAGGGATGGAACCTGTAAACCTTTCTGAAGATAAACATCTTAACAGAACAGACATGTAAGATGTCCTCCCCTATGCCAGGGGAACCTAGATCATCCTCATCTTGTGAAATCCTGCTCTGCAGCACAATATTCTTCTAAGAGGACGAGCTAATCTGTAGGGAGGCAAACTTACAATTTAAGAAGGGAAATAGAGGGAGAGCCTGGCATTTCTTGTTAATTTGATAGTTATTTCTTAAACAACTCACAGGCATTTGAAATGAGTTATTTATTTTGCTTCTGATGCCCCTGTCTCAGAACAAAAGCCAATATACTATTAATTCTCATTTGCAACACTAGTTTGATTTCGATTTCCATCTCAATTTACTTTTATGTTTTGTGGTGGTTTCGGCATGTGTTTAGGTTCTACAGATGTTGTGATAGAAAGATTGGGTTGTGTTAAAACAAATGCTTATCAGGTTTTTTGTTTTTAATTTTATCTATCTTTTGGTAAGTTTCTCCCCAATCTTTAATATCACTAATTTGATGATACCTATTCTTTTTAGAACTGACCCTCTCTCTTTTTTATAAGGACCTGTGAGTATTCCATTAACTGCTAGATTGGTTCCACAATGTCTTTGTAATGGCTTTTTGTCTCCTGGGAGATTTCTCTCTATCTTATAACCTTAATTAATAAGTTCTTTACCAATTGCCACACAATAATAGAGTATTCTTTTAAGTTTAGCAAATGTGTTGGTGCTTGTTAACTCATTCTGGGTCTCTATCCTAGAGAATCCAAGTTGGTGTTGCTGATGGAATCTCTGTGGCTATCATGGTGGGTGTGCGTGCCCTAAAAAAAGAGGATGACACTCCTGATTTCACAGCCTTCACCTGAGCTTAGGCAGGTGACCACTTGTGAATGGAGAAGCAGAGTAGCACAAAACAGCAGAAGCTACAGGAGAACAAAGGTTAAGAAAATCACTTAGATTTTTCAAGAGATCTTGAGGGAAGATAAAAACAAAAGATGAGGCTTCCAGTCTCTCGTAATGCATCTGACCAGAACTTCCCAGTGGCCAGTAAGACAGGAACCAAGGGGTGTCGCTGCATCTCGATCACACTTACTCTCCATCCATTCATTCCTGCCTCTTATATTTTGATAGTTATTATATATCAGCCTTGGGTTGATAATGGGGATGAAGGCACAATTCTTACCTGTAAGAGAAGAGTCTCTGTTAGATTTCTCCCTTGAGGACCAAATGAATTGTAGAATATCAACCAAGGAAATTCTCGCTTGAATTTTCTTCAGATACAATAGGGGAACCCTACTCTACCTTATACCGTAAGACCTTGTATAGAAGAGAAGTAGGGCTGAGGCTTTGCTAATACTTTAGGAGTCTGATAAGTTTGAGAGGATTTAAAAATATTAGAAATGAATGGGACTGAAAAAAATGGTTCAAGTATCTTACCCTGTAGATGAAGAAACAGGCAGAAAAGGATTGTGAGTGTTTATTGTGCTCTGTCGACTTCATTGGATTAAGAAATGCCCAGGGGACAGTGGAACACACTTCTGGGTGTGTCTGGGTAGGATGTGGAGGTTGACCTTGGGTAATATACACATTCCTTGGTCCCTTCTCTCTGGCACAGTTTCCCTTCTCCGCTTCCTGGCTGCCATGAACTAAGCATCTTTGCTCTGATATACCCTTTCACCATGATGTTGCTGCCTTGGAGCCTCCTGACCATGGACTGAACCCTCTTAAAATGTGAGCCAAATTAAACTTCTTTAAATTGTGGGTGCTGAGCACCAGTGACGGGAAAGTTGCCTATTACAGGGGTTGAGCATACTTTCTATGATGAAAAAGCCAATTACTGGTAATAAGGCTCTTGCCTTTTTCATTCAATACAGTGATGTCCTACTAAGTGTTTCTGACCAAGCAATTCAATACATCTCCTTCACATTTTCTCTGCTCTATTTTAGTTGTTCATTGTCTGCCACAGGCATTTGAATAGCAATGTTCTTGACGTTTTACTTTCAGTGTTTTTTTTTAAATTTCATCTTATTCTTCACTAAGAGCACACTTCCAAAGTCTTTGCTGGGTCTCATGCCCTACTGCATGAAGCCCAGCTGGGCACAGCATTCAAAAGCCTCCTAGGTCTGCCTCCATTCTGAACACCTACATTTTCCACAGATTCTGAAGAATTTCTTCAATTGTACCTTTCACAGACCAACTCTCTCCAGGTGTTGCTCATGGGTCTCCCTTTGCTCCCATCAGTAAATATGTACAGGGCCTGTACTAGGTGTAGGGGATGCATAGTTGATTAAGACATACAAGGTTACTGGTCTCTTCAGGATTATATTCCAGGATAGAGCTTCCAAATGGGAAAATGCAAGTAGATTATCTGCGTGCCCCAAATATTGATTCTTTCAGTCTTCGGAGCAGCCAGATTTGCTCAGTGGTGGCTAGAATCTTCAGTCAATTGCCTTGGCCAGTGTCCTATTTAAATGTTATTTTGTTCATGCACAGTGACCCTGAAAAGGTTAGGAAACACAGTTCTGTGAGGTTATTTAAACATCTTTCACTTTCTTCACTGTCAAAATCGTATCTGTTTTTCAAGAACCAGATAAAATGCAAACTTCTCAGTAGAGCTGTTCTCAACTCTCCCATTGGTATTTTTCCTTTTACATACTCATATGTAAATTGATAGACTCAGTCGACAACATTTGTTGGCTTACCACTATCCTTACAAGGCCTGGGTTTAGGTGTTAAAACTGTAGCGATGAAGAAGGATACACAACTCCTTCGTTGGACCAGAAGCACATTGAGGGAAGCTGCCATTGCTTAGCCATCTTGGTAGTTTAATCTTCTTTAGATTTTTCTAGAGTTTCATTATCCTCTAGATAAATGCCACAATGTGCTGGCTTCGTGAATGTGTCACACTAATAATAAAGATGGCTTCAGTGTACTCTCACATAATCACCACAATAGTCCCCTGAAGTGGTCATTTATATTGCCCTCCATTTACAGGGGAGGAGGCAGAAGCACAGAATGTTACCTAACTTCTCCAAGGTCCTGTGGCTGGAAAAGACATAGCATTTATCAACCATCTGGAGGGGCAGGTGATACTTAAAACATAACTACTGAGACATTTTTGGCTCATTGTAGTAAATTTTGAATCCAAATAATTTTTAAATTCACTGTCACTTCCTACTCCCAAAGTAGAACCTAGGTCTTAACACTCAGCAACAGAACAATGTACCCTTTGGGGCCCAAGGCAAGAATATAGGGTGAGTGAGCCATACTAGAGCCATACTAGAGCAGGAGGGAGATCATATCAGGATAAGTGAATCACTTGGCAGAAGACTAATAAAAATGAGAGTCTAACTCTAGAGGGGTACAGAAGCTTTATACCAAGTAGAAAAGAAATAACATAAGTTTAATTATGCACCTCCCTGAGGGAGGCAACTGGACATTATAAGGTCTATGCTCCAAGATTCTGCTTGGGAAAACATCGCTCTACCTACCACTCCTACCTTCTGTAACCCTTCTGCAGATAATTCGCAGTGCCAGGGCCCACCCTGCTCTGCCCTCTTCTGAAGAGGCAAAACTTCCTCAGGAAAATGTGGTGTCAAGGGCAAAATGTCACAAAAACTAAAGATTTCAAGAAGACACGCAAAAGGACTAAATCTGCTAGGGGGATTTGGGTAAGGGAGAATGTAATTACCCACGGTGGAAGTGGGTCAGCAAAGCAGGATTGACACAGAAACAGGAAGCTTCCACCCTGTGGGAGGTTCCAGGCAAGGCTTTGGGACCAGGAGTGGTCAGGGCCTGAGGTTTCTGTTTCATTTGATTTCTGCCATCCGGGAAACATGGTGGCCTCTCTCTGAAACATTAGCCCCAAACTGATTTGAGGAAGAGCCATGGTTGTTCAGCATTATCCACAACTCTGCCTAGTCTGGGGAGCAGGCGGGATTTAAGCTTTGGCAGGATTCTGAACTACAACCCAGTGTGTGTGCTGAAGGGGAAGGGGAAGTGCTACTGCAGAGGCCTGGACAGCTATCCTCAGTTTGTCCCCAATGGCTCTCAGGCTGTGTTCCTTTTGTCCTTTCCCTTCTCCACCATTCTTCTATGTCTTGCTTGGGGAGTTTGCTCAGATTGTTGCAATGGGTCCCTAAATCACACAGGGGCTTGAGCCTGCCTGGCGGGCTCTCTGCTCCAGGTTGGGAGAAGAAACCCAAAGCAGCTCCCAGATGTCCAGTGTGTCAAGAACCAGAGGCTGGGACCTATCCCTTGACAGAAGAGGCCCCTCCTGATGGTTCTGCTCTATGGCACAGTTCCATCCACCTTGAGCTGCAGCCAGAAGAATTTAGCAATCATAAATAATGGGGCTAGGGGCATGGGAATGGGGAGCTGTTGTTTAGTGAGTCAGAGTTTCAGTTTGGAATTAAGGAAAATTCTGGAGGTGGATAATGGTGATGTTTGTATAACAAATTGAACACACTGAACTCTAATAAGTACACATTAAAAAATGACTGAAAGGGTAAATTTTATGTTCTGTATATTTTACCAAACTACAAAAAAGGTGCATCATGAGTTTGGATAGATTCAATCTATATTTTTTTGTTGTATTCAAATACTGGAATCATTAAGAGAGGATGTCACACTCAGAAAGCAAGCAGACAATAGGATGGGAGGCACAGAGCTTTGGGTGCATCTTTCCGGTTAATCATCTTCCAGATTTACCCTCTTTTTGGGAAATGTGCCTGGAGAAAGGAAAGATGAATCTGTTCTCCTCTCTTGCACAGATGAGTCTGCCCATCTCTGTTCCAAGAGTCCTGGAATCTTCGAGCGCTCCGTGCTGCTGCTGTTCATCCCACCCTTCCCGCTATTGCCTGAGCCCCACAGGACAAGCTCCCCGCCCGGGACTAGGCTCCGCTGCCCCCTTCTGGTGGGGTGGGTCAGATACCCTATGCTGTGCTCCGCTGTGCCTGTCTTCATGACTGTACCAGGCAGTACCCGGCACACAGTAGGTGCTCCACAGATCCTTCACTACACCCCGTCTCCAACCCGCAAAAGACCCCAGAGTGACTAAGCCTGGAAGCTGACCCACAGGATGCAAAGAACTAACTTTCTTACACAGAGAGGTCACTGGAGACATGCGTAGGTGAGAGAACAAGGGCATAGGGCAGGAACAAACACCCAGACTCCAAATATAACTGTAAATCAGGATTTACAGAGCCTGCCTTGGATGTTTCTTTCACTCCTACCTCCACTGGATGTCACTGTCAGCGCCCGGTGCAGCCAGTGTCAAAGGCCTTTGGTCACGGAGCTGCTGGGAGCTCCTCACCCAGGAACACGGCCCCTACTCTGCTTAGTTCCTGGCTCGGTGTCCTGCAGATGCTCCTGCTGGGCTCAGTGCCGGCCTGGACAGGGAGTGTGGGCTGGGCATTAAAGTCAAGATGAGTGCTTCCTGCTGTCAGCTGTCGGGACCTGCTTACCCCTGCTCTGAATTCTTCAGCTGATGGACTGAGCAATTTATCTCCTCCTCACACACAAACCAGAACAGTTCTAGAAAATACAGAAGGAGAGTGAGAAACAGCCTGGCCTGTTATACAGGGCAACAGAATCGGAGTGTCCGGAAGTTGACCTTGAATGGGTCATTGAACCGAGCGTGTCTTTTAAACCTGGTTTTTAAAGACAACCTATGTGGGCAATTTTTGCGGTCATGATAATGAAATCGTGATGATCTTTCTGGAGAACTTTTGAGGAAAATGCACAGTTGAACTCTGACCACTGCTCTTCTCTACCCAGAAAGCAGGCAGTGTCATACCTCTGGGAGTTACCATCCCTAAATATGCGGAAGCTGAAATCTCAGGTGGCCCCTTCCCCTCTCTCCCTCCTCCTGCAGCCATCCTCTCCACATGCTACATGACTGATGATGAAGCACTGAGTGTCCGTAAGCCTGGATGTAAACAACTGCTCCCGGTGAGCCCAGCTCCTCCCACGAGCTGAGCTCTCCCTTGCCTAAGCTCTCAGTCAGGAGGAGATGCTGTAGGACAGCAGGGTGGGCTGCTCTGCAGAGCCCTGGTCCTCTTGCTGCTGCCTGCCTGCCACCTGAGGAGCAGGAGCTTGAGTGAGTCCTGTTTTCTCTCGGGGCCACAGTCCCCATCTGATCTGATGCTGCTGCAGAATCGTGGCTCTTTCTCCTCCCGGGCCCAGGCTCTGGGACTGGATTTTTCTTTGCTTCTCTTTCTGATCAGCCAGATTTCTTGAGCTCTGCAGGCTTTGAGGAGGACCCCAGGAAGCTATCTGACAGTATGCAAAGACGAGAGCACCCCACATTCTCTTGGGGGACTGTCCTGTGTGCAGGCCCAGTGACAAATGTCACCCAGAAGGTGCTTAGTCAGGACACAGTTTTGCTGACCAAATACGTGCGTGATCAGCTTAGATGCATACAAGCCCCAGAGAAGTTCAAACTATGCAAGAAAATTACATGGCTTTTTAGAAGCATTTCCTTCAAATCACTTGCTATTGGCAATATGGTCAGGAATTTTGCTGGTTTCATATTGTTTTTCACACAGCTGGCCAGTTCCGCAAGAGCAATGACCACGTAGATTTTGTGTCAAGCAAACCCCAGAACTTAAGGTTGTGCAGATGGTGCAGGCCAGAACGTATGGGGAAAACAACTGAACTCTTCAGAATCTTTATTTTATAAAGTCTTAGAGAGTTAAAGTTGACAAAGGAACTGTATTGATTTCCTTCTTTAGATTTCCTCTCCTGCAGATAAGCAAATTGAGTCTACAAGACTGAAAGGACTCACTCTATGCTGTGTGATACACCAGCAGCCCAGGACCATGCTTCTTTCATTTTATTCCTGTCAATTCTGCTCTGTTCCCTTCTGTATCCCCAGGTACTTCCTGGTACACGGCAGGGGTCAAGATGCAGTTCCGGGACTAGAGTGAGTGATCTTTGCACTTATACTTAGCAGAGACTTCATATACTTAGCCAAAGCTTCTGGGACTTGCTTTGCCTTCCCCTGCCAATGCCTGACACACAGCTTCTGTTTGGCATTAAGCTACAGCATGGACTGTAATGGTACAAAACCTGTTCTGCTTGCCCACTTTCCTCACCTGGCTGCCAGCTCTTTGAGAAAAGGCATCAAATTCCTCATCAGAGCACAGTCAGCCAAATACAGAGCCTGGTATATCACGCAAGCTCCGTAATGTTGGTGAGAAGAGAACTGAAGGCCGCTATGACTCTTACCAGTCCACATTCCTTCAGACCTGTGTGCCAAAGAGATAACTGTTTCCTACCCCATCGTTCATAGTTGGCAGACACTAGAGAAGAGCTCAAGAGAATCAAAGCCGTGGGGAACGTCTGCCCAGACACTGGTTCCATTAGGCCCTAACCACACACATGCTTGTTTGGGCATGGAAGAGAGCAGAAGATGCCAGAGGAATGCAGAGATGTGTGTACAGGGCAGAAGGGGAATGAAGATATGCAAGGCTATTTCCCGGCGTGCAGGACTTACTCTCCAAATGTTGTTGTTGTGTATTTTGAGTCAGGATGTGCCCACTGCATTATCCAACTTTCAAAATGATTAATTTACCATGCTGTTTCTGCAGGGGGTTAAAACTCGACAGTGCTGTCTGGGCAGAAAGGGCCTCGGAGTGGTCCCTGGCTGCTCACCTGCCATTGGTGAGCACATTATCCCTGGGAAACTTCTGAATGAGTCATCTACTCCAGACCTCAGCTGCAATAGTCTGGATGTGCATGCCTTTCGAAGCTGGAGCCCAGCTAGGCTCAGGCCTCTGCTACTTTCTGTGGGACCAGAGCAAGTGTCCTAGGTTGCCTGAGCTTTGGTTCCTCAGTCTGTAAAGGGGGGCCAACATCCTGGCTAACCTGAAGATGATGTGACCAGTGAATGGCTATAAAGTGGTGCACAGAGGGCAGGGCTTGGAGTGGCTGTCATTACTCCACGAGAACACCAGCTCCCTCTGTTGGTCCACTTTCAATTAGAGAAAGGTCTTCCTGCTTCTGGCTACTAATTATAATGAATTACAATCTCATCTACATTGCAACTTTGACACCTCCCTTCCATGGGCTTTGGGCACCATGACAGTTTCTCAAGGGTCCATATAGGGAGAAAACCTCCCCCTCCAAGAGCTAGAGGGAAACTTGTCCCTGGCTGGAGAGAATTTAGCATCACCGCTCAAAGAGCTCCCCTCTCCCTGTAAAAACCACGTCCAGGCCCTAATGTGACCCTTCACAGGGCACATTTCACTGGCCCACTCCCACCCGGAGGAGCAGATCCTGACTGATCTATGCTTTCACTTCTACTTCTGTGTCCTGCTCAATTCTTTGTTCTGGATACTGAGAACCTAGGACATTCTCAACAGCCGAAAGTGTTTTGGTCCCAGTTCCTGAGAAGAGGTAGCTAAGATCTGGAGACAGGCAGCTCAGAATGAGCCTGAAAATGAACTCCTTTGGCAAAACCAACTTGCCACAGAACTTGGACAAGAGTGTTTGGGCAGACTTAAGACCATAGCAGCCTGACTCCAAAAGCCACGGCCTTTTCGACAACCCTGGATGACTTTCATGCATCTGTAAACCAGAATTCCACCACACCTAGTAAATCATGAGCTCTAGCTTCTCAACTCCCCAAGCATCACTCATTTTACTGACCAACTTTGGAAACATTTAATAAAAATGGTCCTCCATGCAAAACTACCCAGCTCCAGTAGGGAGTTAATAGTAGGCAATTGCTGATATTTTCTTCCAAGCAATTTACAAACAATGAAAGGTATAAAAACAAATCAAAAGTGGGTACAAAGTTAGGTGTGGGCATAGGGCTAAAGCGCTGAGTAAGAATCGAGGCAACCTCCAGCTTCCAAATTGGAGCATTTTGGCTCCAGTGTGGGCCTCTTTTAACTCCTGTCTGAGTGCACAGTTCAAGACAGACTTTTACCCAAGTCTGGGGCAGACAGCCTGGTGGACTACTTTTAAATTCACAAACCCCCACGTCTGGCCCATCATCCAGGAAGTAGTTTCTTCCCAAGATATCACAGACGCAGCTATCTTGGCAACGGAGGTGCATATCTGAGGTAGAGTCTTAGTTCAGCCCGACTGCTATCTTCCTGGTTGGCTGGCTTCTCCCCCCCCCCCCCCCCCCCCCGTCTTTGAAAAATGTCAGCTCTCATCTCAGTCATAAACAGAGTAGCTTAGGAAGCTCGCTCTTCAAGGTTCTCACTGCCTCAGAGTTCTCTGATTTCAGGGCTGGGAGGAGGCTGCCCGGGGCAGAGTCAGGGTGGACCAGCCTGAGTTCTGACAGTTGGGGCCGTTTTCCCTAGCATTGCCTTTTTACCTGCCTGCTCAGTATGCAGGGGCCAAACGCACTGCTTTTCTGTTGTTTTCCTTATTGCTGTTTTCAGAAATTACAATGTCATTGATTTCCGCGCGTTTGACTTTTTCTTCACTCCAACACTGGTTTCAGTTAGAAGTAAAAGCAAAACTTCATTTCAGTAAAATGAATGAATCTCATGGCCCCAAACAGCCTTGACAGAAATACTCACAGCTCTCTGGCCCAGGAGTGGCAGGCCACATACGTGGAAGAATATGAGATTCAGCAAACCTATGGGGATAGGAAATACACAGGGCGCATTTCAGTGCTGTTGAGGAAACCAGGAAAACATCAAGAGGAGATGGCTGTGACTATTTCCGGGCTGCAGGTGGATGGTACTGAAAGCTAGACAGAAGTAAGGGGGTGAGGGAGAGCTAGCCCACGTGCCCCCAGGAGACTGGAATAAAGCTTGGGAGACAAGAAAGAGCTGGAGACAAATTCCCGTTTCACCGTTTTGCTGAGGACTGGAAATAATAGTCACTACAACACCACACGTAATAACACTAACAACTAGAGCAGCGGTTGTTGACTGAACGCTGTGGCTCTTGTGCCAAGAATTGTGCTAGGTGCACCTGAGCACTTTTCCTATTCCTCATAACAATTCTGAACATCAGAGTAAATTATATCCCCAGGAAGAGACTGAGGCTCAGAGAGGCTGAATAAAGTGTCCAAGCTTAGATTAGTAAATGACAGAAACGAAATCCGAAGCCACACCTTTGTGGTCTCAGTGTTCAAGGGTGCATCTTCCCTTGAACAAGTGACCACTTCCCCCCCAGGGATGCAGAAGCACCTACAGTGCGTGCATGGCCTGCTTGATGCACACAGCTTCCGACAGGAAATGTTTCAGGTCTCACAGCTGCAGAGGTGTCAGTCTGTCCTCTGCTGGTTCCGTCGCTGTGGGTCTGGGGGGAGGCAGATCATGATGGCGGATGGGCACAGGGGAGCCAAGAGCTCACTTTATTCTGCATGAGAAGCAGAGAGCAGGGGAAGAGCTCAGGGAAGAAGAAGCCAGGACCAGGTAGTCCCCAAGGCCATGCCTCCGTGAGCCACCCGCGTGTGCCCACTCTCACTCATCCTGGGCGGGGCAGCACTGTCTCAAGCCAATCAAGTAAAACGTCACAACTCTGCTTCACCAGACCAGGGAATCTGCAACTGCTGTTACTAGCCATGTTATTGACTAGGATGCTGAGGCTCTGAGGCAGCTTCCTTTGCTTGATGCTTAAAATCATCAGAAATTCATCAAAATTTGTCCCTTTTCTTGCCACTGGGACAAAACACTTGACACCAGCAACTTAAAGAAGGCGAGGTTTGCTTTAACTCATGTTTCAATCCAAAGTTGGTTGGTGCTAAAAAAGAAGCAGAAGAACATGGTGCAGGAAAGCTGCTCACCTTAGGGCAGACAGGAAGCAGAGAGGGACAAGGGAGGGGCCGGGTTACCACACAGTGGCCGCCTCTCCTGACCAGACCCCAGCTCCTGACCGGAAGTCAGCTACCACACTCTAATCCAATCACCTTCCAAACCCCAAGGCTCTGGGGGCCAGTTCAGACCTAAACAACAACATAAACACGTTAATACGACTCTGATATCTTTAGAATCCTCCAGACTCTTCCTGCCTAACTCAACATTTACTGTTTATGATCTTCTGTGGCTCGGAGGCCTCTTCTGGGTTACACCATACGATCTTGTTCTCCTCTGTGAACATAACACTTGCATTTTATTTCCAAGAAAGGAGCCCTAACTCAGTATGTGCTAATAAGCTTCCTTAGCCTACCCCAAATTGTGGCTGCAGGGTTTTGTATGTAGTAGGTATTCAGTAAGCATTTCAATTTAACATTTCATTTGAGCTACTCTGTGTTAGGCAGAAAGCTTGGCATCTTAATACAATATTTCACTTCACTCTCGTAATAATCCTATCAGATAGCAAGCATTTGCTCACGTGATAACTGAAGAAATCAAGGTTAAGGGCAGTTACATAGCCAGCCAAAGCTTGTCTGATGTAAAATCAAACCTCGAAAAACAGAGAACTGATAAATAAAACTCCTAATGAAACCAAAAAGCACCAAAAACTAAATCTGTCTTGTCTCAAATAAGACAAGAACCCTCTGGCCATCTGTCATTTTAATGTTCACTTGAAGTCAATCAGAAATTTTAATTAGTTAAGGAAATGGACATTGTTTTTCAGTGTAAGACAATGGGCAAAATATGATACAACAGTAATCAAAAAGTCAGATTCCACCTAGAAAAATGACTCAGTTTATGCTTATGTACATTCTCAGCCAAGCTGTTATTCCCAGGCCTACACATCAGGGAGAGCCATTAAGTTTCTATTTTCAGTTGCATGGTTCCCGTGTCCTTTCCCACTGCATCTGAATGGAGATCAGTAGTTACTCCGTGCATATCTGAGGAGGGAGCTTGGGTAAGAGAACATGGACTGGAATCTTAGGGTGTCAGCGAACCAAGGTTATGGATCTATCCCCATATGGTGCTTCTAACTTTCAAAGAAGAAAAGCCCCCATGTAGATACAACTCTAAGCGATTTCTCACAAATGAATACGTTGATCTCAGAGCGGGGTTGGAGGGTCACACTCATGGGCGTCCTGCCACCTTGACTGAGAAAAGTTCTTGGTAATAATTCACTAGTCAGCACTGTTGTTTCATACATGAAAGATAGACTACTTGCAAAGGAAATACAAGCAACCAAGCTTCACTCATTTTATTTCATTTATTGTCCTGGACTATGGGCCCCAGCCTGCGTGAACAAAAATGAACAGGCAACATCCTAGGCTTAAAACGCTCATGATCCAGTTGGGAATGACTATTTTGTATCGGTGAAAAGTATGAATTTTAGATTAGTTCTGAGTTGTGACTTTTTAAAATTTCCAAAGTAGCCAGTTTGGATGGGTCAATTAGAAGTACACATTCTTGGGTCCCCTCTGAATCAGAATCTCTGTGTGAGGTCCCGGGGATCTGTTCTAACAAACTGGGTGACACCAAGGCTGGGAAGCTAGGCAGGTACAGCACAAAGGTATTTGGTGACACGTGAGGAGGCTGGACAAAGGGATGCCGCCGAGCTGTCTTCAAACAAAGGAGTAGCACACTCTCACTCCATTTTGGAAAAAGCAGGAGGGAAAACTCACGAAATTTTCCGAATTTACTAATAGCAGACTAATAGATCTCCCTGTATGAAGAGCTGTACAGAAGCTCAGGAAGAAGTCAATCAAAGCCAACAGACAACATGCTGGACTTCTTTTGTCTGTCAGATAATTCACACCCCATGGTGACTTACAAGTTCGGCCTGCTGTTATTCACTAATTCAGTAGGCTTCTTGGAGTATTGGTCAGATGGCAACCTAACTACTTCTAATCTGTCTGCAAGATTCTTCTACAAATATTGCTCTGTAAGAACTTTTTATATATTAAATCATTAATTTCTCTTTATTATTACCATTTTAACATAGAGAAACTGAGGTACAGAGAAGTTAAATAAATCGCTCAGGGTCACATAGCTGACAAATAGCAGAGCCTAATGACATCACTGTGCCAATCATATCATACTGTTTTGGTCCCCACTGCTATGGTTGTGAAAATCACTATATATTTGTGTTGGGGTTGGGGGGCAGCAGGAGGTATCTGGACATTTTCCAGATGCTAAGTGTGATTCATTTAGACTGATTTGTTGCTTTTCTAAAGACTACAGAGAAAAGGTGAAGGCAATGACTCAATGAAACTGTGTCATATCACTCCAACATATCTATCTGCATTGGCAATTGGTACTAAACCCATGACATATGGAGCGTCATACCAGCGCCCTGCTAAAGATGCCACTGAGAACTGAACTCTTTCTTTGAGTAATTTCTGTTCAGGAAAGAGCCAGAGATCTCTGCTTCGGTGTCTCCTCTGTATAAACTGACCATGGGCCAGGGTAACAAGAGATTGGTATCCTAAGGACTTCCCATCACCTGGCTCTTATGCTAAGCATTTTCTACAGAATATTCTCAAGTAACAATCCCAAAACATATGTAAATAAGGATTATTATCTCTATTTTACCTGAGAATCTGAAGTTAACTCAGTGACCCAAGATAATTAATAATAAGACTAAGATGTGGAACTCAGTTCCTTCTACAACAAATGTCTTACTCTTTCCATTTGGATAGATGCTTTCTTTGCCTGCCCAGAAATTTCCACCCTCATCCTTGCCAACAGAATCCAGTTTTGCTCAGGGTATCAAAGATCCTTGTGATAGATCAGAGCCATCCAGGACCATCCTGGTGTTGTATTTGCAGCCTCCCTTGCAGCTATAAGTGGTCAGGTGATGCAATCAGAACTTTTCACTTAGAAAAGATTTTCACTCAGAGGAAGATTTCTGGGTCTTTGCTTCAAAAGGAGACAGATGTGGTTGGAATCAGTTTTCTTAACCCTACCTTTGATGCTGATACATGGCTGGAACTAAAAAAGCTACCTTGGAACAGTGAGAAAAAAATCAAGGGAACTAGGAAGATATAAGGCCCAACACTGGAGGCTACTGAACCAGCATCATAAACCACTTGCCTCTGAGGTAGGAAAAATATGTTACTGTAGGTCAGAATTCCCACATTCACAGCCAAGCACACTCTAACACACTAAATTCTGTTCTGCTGCTGAGCTTTTGTCTCCTGGTTCCCAGACATGTTCCTGTGAACTGTGAGCACTTCTGACCCACAGCATAAGGAGAATTATTGGTAGTGGGTAAAACTGTGACTTGTAGATACTGAGGAAGTATGACCTGGTTCTTTCATGCCCAAAGACTAACTTCAGAAAGAAAATGTTGCTCATTTAATGGAAGCTTGGGTTTTCTTTCTGAAAATATAGGGAAACCTTTTTTCTTCCATTAAAAATGGAATGAAGGAAAAACCGTAGAATTCTCAAAATAGTGTTTTAGGAACTGGCACATAGTCACTAATCCCCTGTCTTTCTTCTGTAGTCAAGAGGGAACAAGTCCAAATAAGAACGTTATTAGGATTGTCCCACGTGCCATCTTTCCGTTTTCATCTTTCAGACTCAGTCCCACAGTGTGGTAAAACTGGGGTGTGGCAGCCACACAGGGCCCCCAGGCATCCTCTGGTTACACCTTTCCAATGCCTTCCCTTCTGCTCGGAGTCTCTTAGCCATCTTCTGTGTCCCCAGCAACTCCTGCATTTGACGGAGAGCACTGGCTTCCCCGAGACCTCCAAACATCCCACGTTGGTAGCTGCACACTCTTTCTAGTCTTCAACTAGTTTTGGCTATTGGTTCTTTCACACTTTCCTTTGCTATTCTACTCCCCATTGCAAGGATATCTGGATTTTTTAAAGTGAAGTAATCCAAACTAGACACGGGGTCAAACTCTCAAGAGGATGTGAGCATGGTAATTTCTCGCTTTTTCCTGTTTGTATTTTACAGCTGCACATCTCCCTTTTCGGAGTGAGAAAAATGCAGTTTCTCCCCTGTGGAAGAGCACATAAGGCCCAGGTACTCCCATCCATCAGGCTGGTGCAGCCAGGGCAGAAGAGACTGTAAGAGTAGGGCTCCTGGAGAATAATGCAGGGAGCCAGCAGTGTCGGTAGCAGCTCCCTCCTAACTGGTCTGCTGATGGTCAGAGACTTGGAAGGCCTTGGCTTTGAAGAGGAGCTGCAGAAGAAGCTGTCTCCGGCCTTGCTGGGTGTGGCTGTCTGGGTGACCAGTGGACACCACCAAGTCTGTCAGCAGCACCCTTGTTCCCGAGTCCCAAGGAACAGAGATAGCACGAAAGGGAAGGAAGCCGGAAACTCCAAAGCAAATGGACTCACTCTCAGGTCCCACAGGGCATTCTTCTTAAGAGTGTGGACTAATTTTCTTTGATTCTTATAATACAAGATGAAAGCACTGATGAATATTATTTTTAACTTTTTACATCCCAAATCTGTCTTTCCTCTGTGAGTTCTAGATCACGTCTCTGTTTATTTCTCTCCAAAATAGAAAACATACACTGCACTATGGCAAAGACCACTACAGAGATCCCCGATTTTATATTCTCTATCTTTTCTCCCTTCTCTGGAACTACTGTGTGACTGTATCCATGAGGATTTCCATAATTTTATTAATATTTAACATTTATTGTTAATCTCTTGAGCCACACAGAGATATATATTATAACATTGGTAGATTTAAGGTCACCCTTACCAATTCATATTCTCAATGGTATGCTTTCTACTTAGGGAAAAAAAACCCTTCCCATTGCCAAATAAAAGCAATCTATACCCAGCTGGAGTTGCCATCTTTTGCAGAAGGAGTGAATAGCAGACAATGAAGTTATTTATAATTTTTTCACCCAGGATCAGAAGTTTTTCACAGAAACTTTGGGAATTATTCAGCTCATATCCTATATTCATAGACTTTTTTGAAGTTCCTTAAAATATAGACTCTAATTAAATTAAAAACTTACTGAGGCCAAACATTTAACTATACAGTCTTATCAGCAAAGTTTGTTCTGCAAGTGAGTATTGTTAATCAAGAATGCAACTGGAAGGTCTCATTTAGAAGTATTTTGTTGGCTTACTTTGAGTAACGTGAGCTCCAAAGATACATGCTTGATTTAAATATTCTCCAGTGCTGATCTACAATATTTCACATTTGTCATTCACCTAACTAGTGTTTCTGGGCCCAGCCCTACATGAAGAATTTAATTTGTTCTAGAGTAGATGCAGCTCAAATATCTAGATTTCTATGTCAAATAAGACTCATTTCAGTATTAACACCTTTCTTCCTTGATGTGTAAACAAGTCTTGTGATGAACATCTATGTTCATAAATCTTTGCACATTTATCTAATCTAATTGTATTTTTAAGTGAAGAGTCTGAAAATAAACTTTCCACATCACTGTACAGTGACGCCTCAGTTTGTGAACTTAATTTGTCCCATGATTCTGGGGAAGATGGCTGTACTCACATTTGTCACCAGATGTGGAGTTCAAGAATGGAAGCAAAATTTTGCCAAACTGAATTGCTTGTGAACAGAAGTATTCGTGAACTGAGGCATTACATTCATTACATTTTTTGTCTTCTGAAGCATACTGTCAAACTGCAACTTTGAGTGGATTAATCCTCCCAGCTTCTTAGTTTACCACCTGAAAAAAACCTTTCACAATCATGTGCAATATATCTAGACCTAGACACAGGAATTCATTGAAATCATTGTGGAAGAGTAATTGACCTACACAGGACTCTAAAGTTAAATGTAGCTGAGATTCGGCACTAAGCTATGAATATCATGGTGAGCACAGAGCTATGCTTTTCTCCAACTTTCTAAACGTCTCAGAGGAATTGAGACTGGTTCTTTGGATAAAATACTCATATGGAGAAAACTCCTTAAGCTCTGAAATACCTTTTTACCTAGATCCTGATAGACAGCAAAAATCTGTGGTGTGACAAATAGCATCTGACATCCAGGAAGGTACATATCCTGAAAAATAAATCCATATCTCTCCTCCATCTCTAATTTCAGGGAACAGGCTCTTGTGCGAGATCTATATCTGCCTCTCCCATCCACAACATCAGCTCTGAGTTTTTGGCCCTGTAATCAACTTGACTGAAACACAGCTACCAACCAATTTGAGTTAAACTTTGTTCCCATAAAAATACTCTGACATGCTGCTTGTCTAAAATTGATTTCTTAGGAGAAAAATAAAGGTAAGTAAACTATCATTCAAAAAATAGATATTTTGCTGATCTCAAAATATGTGTCTAAAGAATCCATATTTTTGTATGCATATATATTTGTCAGTGTGTTTGGATTTTCCTAAGAAGAATATTTATAATAGACATTAGCTACTGAGGACCTTTCATATAAAGAGTTCAAAACATAGCACTGTTAAAAATTACATATGGATTCTATCTTTTTATAAATATTCTTGAGTCCCTATTTGTGCCAGTTTATATTTGGTTTTAGAGACCATAAAAATAAATAGTACTTGAAAATCCCATAAAAGAATCTCCTGTATACATGAAAAAATGCTGGCCATTAATACTGAAGAATTTATCGTTAGTTAGAGGAATCAAATCAAAATCACAATGAGAAACCACTTCATATTCACCAGGGTGGCAATGACTAGCATGATGGACAATAACGAGTGTTACCAAAGGTGTGGGGAAATTGGGACCATCTTGAATTGTTGCTGGTATCATACAATGGCATAGCCGCTTTGGGCAATGTAGGAGCTGCTCCACATGTTCAACACAGAATGACCATAAGGCTAAGCAATTCCATTCCTGCATATCCACGCAAGAGATGAAAACATAAATCCATATGATATGCACAGCAGTTTTATCCATAACAGCCAGAAAGTGGAGACAAACCTAGCTCACCTCCCGTGAGGAGTGGAGAAGCTTGGTAGGGTGCATCTGTGCAACAAGGGAGCTACCGAGCAGGGAAAGAATGCCATGCCGCAACACAGCCGCTTTCAGATCATTATGCTAAGCGGAATAAGCCCACACAAAATGCCCCTGTTGGGATTCTGTTGATGGTGATGTCCAGATAGGCAGGTCAGTGAGATAGAAAGCAAATTAGTGGTTACCAGGAGGTGGAGAAGGAGAGGGGAGTGAATGATAATGATGTGGATTTCTCTTTTGGAGTAATAAAAATGGACCAGAATTAGTGGCAAGCAACTCACATGTTACGAATACAGAGATATCATTGGATTGTACTCCTTGAGAGTGAAGTTCATGATATGTGAACTATACCACACCAAAGATGTTATTAAGAAAAAGAAGAAATTCCCAGAATAATGTGGGTCATTCCACCTGGAATGGATGTTAAAAAAGAAAGGTTTCATAAAGACACTAATACCTGTCCTAAACATTTAAATATGTGTGGGAGTAAAGCTTGTGCCAATGGCAGAAGAGGGCATCCAGATAAAGGAAATGACACAGGCACACTGTAGTTATTGAGTAAATATTGTTGAAGGAAATTAATGATATTAGAAAGTGCTTTATCTGATAATGTCATGAGTGTTCCCTTTCCCTTTCCCTTCTCCAGGGCCATGATAATTAAGAATGTGCAGAAACAACATGGGCAAATCTAGCTGGGGACGACTGGCAGATTTCATGGTGACAAAGCCATGATCTTACTATTTTCCTCCAATATAAAACACCTATAAATGTCTTTCTTCAAATCTCTGCCTGCATTGATCTCAGATAAGCTTTTTGAAAGAATCATTGTTGCTCCTTTTAGTCTAGACAGTCAACAAACTGCAGCCACAGGGCCTGGTAAAATATTAAGCCAGTGCTAATCATCTCACATCATATAAAAGGTTAAATTAAATATTTTCTTTGTAAAATTTCAACCAACTTCATTGGGATAAGGGACTGTACGGGCTCATGTCTATAAATTCAATACACTTTCTAAATTATGGGTAATGTTTATAAAATTCACAACTAATCTTTTGTCTTCCTCTAGATTTCAAGAATATTTAAACAAGCTAAGTGTTCTACATACATTAAAACTAATCCAGAGGTCTGCGCACGCCCTACCAAGGTCACAAGTCCTGCGGAACACACCGAATCAGCCTGCCGCAGACAGGCAGGTCTGTGCATGCCCTACCAAGGTCCAGAGTCCCACGGAACACAAGGAATCAGCCCGCGCCCTGGCAACAATCCACTGGACAACCCCCCCCACACTCCGCTCCTCTGTACCGCCACCTGGTTCCACACTACAAAGACTCAGAGGACACCAGACCACCAGACCACTGTACTGAGTCCTGCCGCTCGTGGCCCAGAGGTAGGGGCTTCTGAGCCGCCGTCCCACTGCTCCTGGTCCAGAGGAAGGGGCTTCCTGGCCACTATCCCTCCTGCTGCTCCCAGCCCAGAGGAAAGGGCTTTTGGGCCACCATCCTTACCGCTGCTCCCAGCCC
>NW_004624835.1:1489115-1512615 GCF_000247695.1 Heterocephalus glaber | reverse complement strand
TAAGAACCAAGATGCATTATGTAAAGGTACAATTCCCAATAAGAAATGTAATTGTGTTGTATACCTAAAATGTACCAATAAAAGAATTTAATAAAAAATAAAACTAATCCAAAAAACACATCTTGAGGCTGAGGGTGCAGCTTAGTGATAGAGCACTTGCTTAGCATGGCTGAAGCCCTGGGTTCAGTCCCAAGCACATGCACACACACGCGCGTGCAGACACGTCAACATTTTAAAAAATATTGAATTCCTGTAAGCTTTTTTATATGGAAAATTTAGTTAAAACAGTGAAGGTAGAAGTGGCAATTGAATGAAGTTTGGTACTGAATAATCTAACTTTAAGAAAAACAAAATAAACCATGTGGTTTTGTACAACTGATTATTGTTAATAAGATGATTTGGGGATAGGACAACAATAAGAACCGACCTGGGTAAAAAAAAAAAAAAAAAAAACACCTTGCCTAGGACAAACTACCAGGGGTTCACAAACACACAGAGGAGAGCTGGGTTAGAACATAATTGGATTTTCCCTTATGGAAACTCGAGCTACAGCAGGAAAGCTTTCACGTGATCCCACCTTTTGAGTGACAGTTGCCGATAGGAGCCGAGCGGTAGCCAGGTCAGCATGGATTTTCCCAGGTCTCCCTGCGGCTGTTTCCTATCACAAGAGCTGTCATTTTCAAATCACTCCCACACATTCAGCAATTTTACTGCATTGGTACATAGCAATGGGGTTAGCAATAATTACTTGTTTTAACATTTTTTTCATTTACTGCATGTGAGGCTGGGAAAAGCTCTGAACACTGTTTAAAGCTTTTTGCTTTAAAACTAGGTTAATAACCTACAAGGAATTTTTCCCAAAGACTCGGATAATCCAATCTTCTAGTATAGTTTATGTTTCCTTTAATGAACATAAAATTACTTCTGCGTAAAAGACTTTCATTTACTCTATTGTACATTTTTCATGTAATGTAGAGAAAAATCAATTATTTTAAGAGTTAAGTTTTCTGTCAGTTCATTTAAGTAAACCTCACTAAGTTAAATGACCATCAGTATTTTTTCCTTATTTATCAACTCTAAGAAAAGTGCTATAATGTACAGGAGCAGAGTATAATTTGCTGTTGAGGAAATAGCATTGATTTTCCTGTCTTTAAGGACTGCTAGTTGGAAAACAAGAGCAATATGTTAACTTCTACTTGACAACATCTATTTGGTATGAATTATTTTAGAATCAGGAGAGTAGGTAGTTATTTCTTTTTCTGCATAACCTTCTTATGCCTGCTGCATTAAATGCTCAGGTAGGAATGGAAAAAGGGTGTTCAGTTAGGAATATTAATAACAAAAGTTAAGAGCTCATCGCTTACAACATTTTGCAATATGCAAAAACATTTTTACGTATGTGACATGATTCAGTTACTACCATGTGATGTTTTTTGTAGCTTGGCCTTGGGTAGTGAAAAGGAAAGACTGCTTTCGTATTGCAAATTATATTACATAACATCTTAGGTTTTGCCTGCAGTGGATCAAAACACACAATGTGCCTGTATCTGCATCATGTCATGAAGTACTAATACTTGATTAGGTATCCACAAAGCTGTCAGAATAAATAAATTATCAAAATATGAAAACTAGCTATATATATATATATATTTCTCAAAGGTAAAGGCATATCTGTTTTCTGCTGATTCTTCTACAACAAACTAGATAAGAAAGTGACACGATGAGACGATTGGCAGCTATTTTGTGCACTATTTCTTCTCAAAGGTATCAAATAATAAAGACATATTTGTTAGGAACTTAGGAATCTCCCAAAGAGCACCCCACGTCCCTAGCTGGTCTCGGAACTGGAGCTGGGAGACACAGAGGAAGAGGCTGGGCCATGCTAGCGCCGGGGCTTCCCGATCCCCTCTTCGGCTCAGGGACCTGTGTCCTTGGATCCCCTTCACGGGGACAGAGCCTAGTAAGGCACAGATGGTGGCTGTGCTGCAAAGAGCAGGGATGAAGGAGACAGGAAGTGGGAAGAGATAGGCCCTCAAGCCCAGTTTCGTCTCCCAACTCACCAGCCTGGTAGTTTGAAGGTGAGAGGGAAATGGTATAGGGGTAAATGAGCTTGTCTCCACTGTTAATAAATCACAGAGCGCCAGACCGGAGTACCACATTTCCTCAATTCAGCCCCACTCAGTGGATGTCAGCCAGGTGACCCCTCAGATACCAAAATCTGCAGATCTTCAAGTCCCTTACATAAAGTAGCACAGTATTTGTGTATAATCTTGGTACATCCTCCCACGTATATTTCATCTACGTTACTTATAATCCTTAACATAATGCAAATATATGAAAACAGTTGCTATACTCTATAGCTTAGGGAATATTGAAAAGCAAAATCTCTATGTACTCAATACAGAGGCGATATTTTTTTCCAATATTTTCCATCCATGGCTGATTGAATTGTGAAGCTGTGGTCCACAGCTGTATAGAATACCATGTCACGCCACACCACGAGTCTTCAAAACACAGCAAATTCAAGGCCAGCATGAACTACACGATGAGACTATCTCATAACACACAATAAAAACACTAAGTTTTTAGGATAAACTTGATAATACTTCTATAACATTTGATTAAACATCCCTATAAAAGAGGGGATTCCATTAAGAGTTCATGAGTTCACATACCAAAACTATCTAACAGGAACACTTTCCTGCTATTTCTTGCACTGTACATTACCTAAAATCAAGAGAGGTTTAACATTGTTTGAAAATGTGTATTCTAATATTCATAGTATAACTAAAATCTATAATACTGCCTGAAATTTATAGTTTAAAATTTGTAATATATAGCAGATAATAACAGCAGTAGTCAAAATAATATGGCCAATACTTCTTGGCTGGATACTATACTCCAGGTATTATACTAGGTGTTACACAGGCAGGTTCTCAGTACAGATCCACAAGAGAATACCTTGTGAGTTAAGTTGAGTAGACATTTTACTTAAGAAATCTCCACTTAACTTGTAAATTCCACACAGAAATAATGGAATTGGGCTCTATATACTGCATTGTTCCCTTGAATTAAAAAAAAAAAAGCAACACCGTCTCTGCTGGTAAATAAAAACCATCATAATCCAGAGATTGTCTCATGAAATTGTTTTAGTCACAAGTAGAAAGGGATAATATGCCCACTGAGATATAGGCACTGAGAAATATGAATAATTGGTTTCATGAAGTACCCTATGCTTTCATGGGTTACCAGTAAGAAAATACTCAGAAAGACCCAGATTCAAGTCTTGACAGCCATTTTTTCCTAGCTGGTTTGACCATCTCAAAAATAGGGGCTATATTATAGGGTGTTTGAGGTTCAAAGAAACCATGAATGGATCCCACTTGTAGATGTAGCTCTTTCCTGCCTTGTGTTTGGCTGGGTTGCTTCTTCCTCCAGCCCCTCCCCAGCTCCTCACTTAGTCCTTCCCAAGCCTGCATTCTCCTTGGCCTGGGTGCTGGGCTTAGTCCTTATCACATGTCATTTGCCTTAGCTGCCATTTCCCCTCTCTATGGCCCCTTGTGTCACCCATAGGTTGCTGGTTGCCTCTTGACTATAAAATACCTGTTTTTATATGCACAAAAAGGTGAGCAGGAAAACACTCAATTTTTACGGTCAGTCAGGGAAAAGGAATTTTTTTCAAAAATCAAAAGCCTTCAGAAGAACATCTGTTATCAAAATAAGACGGATTTCTTTAGAAGCACATGTTTTAAAACTAAAATATACATATTAAATAAAGGTCATGGTTTCCAGATCCCTGAAATCACAAGCCTTTGGGTTTTCTCATTAAAACAACTCATCAGATATATTTTTGACCAGGCTTTCTTGGATTCATTCCTACCCACTTCGATAGTCATTAAATTTTACTTGGAAATGAAATGAGAAGCCCACACTGGTAATGCCAGGGCACCATCTGAAGGGCAGACAGGAGCTGGAATTAGCTTTTGTCAAGCTGCTGAAGCACAGTTTGGCATTGGGTCTCTCCTCGGTCCTCCTTGACCCCTAAAATCCTGGAACTGAAGGGACACTAGAGATGCGGTAGCTCAGAATCCTCCCTACCACTTGAGTATCACAAGCCCTGAGAGACTCAGAAAAGTTACTTGGACCTAGCATAGCTGAACAGATGGGAGAAGCGACACTAATTTCTAGCCTTAACATCCAGGAAAGTGCTGGGGGGCGGGCGGCTATGGTGGGGGTATGATTTGTGGGTCCCGTAAGTTTCCGTGGGACTAAGCCTGATCCCCAGGATGGCAGTCCTGGGAGGCAGTGGACCCTTTAAGAGCAGTCTAGGGGGAGGTCCTTAGGTCACGAGGTGTGACCTCCTGGTGTGGGAGGACCATCATACGAGGAGCGAGCTGCCCCCCCCCACTCTCCGCCCGACTTCCTGGCTGGAGATGTGACCCGTGCACTGACATCTTTCCCCACCATTGCCACCGTCCACGATGGGATGCAGCTCAGAAGGGATCTCACTAGAACCATGTGAGGAACCAGGTCCTTGAACCTGCAAAATGGTGGGTGAAATGAAACCCTGTTTCTTCATAACAAACCTGTTTTAGCTGACAAATGTAGGGACCAATCATGTTACATAAAACACAAACACTCTGCAAGATTTTACCCTCTCTTCCCCTGCAAGGCGAGGGCTTGACATTTTTATCACCAGGGTTAAATATGTTGGTTGTTTTCTCTTTCCAGAAAGATCCATCCTCTCTTCTACTGCAAGCTTCCCAGAGCCACTTCATTATAATCAGAGGAATCCCAGCGTCCAAATGTGTGTGAGGACAGGTGACTTTTCCTACAGTGGAACAGAGCCTGTTTCTCCCAGTGCCCAGACACCTCATGGCAGCTCATGCAGAACTACTTCCAGGGCATTTGGTAGCCCCAAGGCACCAGGGAAGGGTGGCAATGCACAGGGTTGGGACAGGGCACGCTCCACTCTGCTGGCATTCTGCACTTCTGTGGTCTGTGGGCCTCTGCCCACCATGGCACCAGTGCTTCCCCTAGTGCCCAGCACAAGTGATATTTTTCATTCTATTTTTACTAAGACACCTCTCAGCTTTTGATCTAGTAGCTTGTGTTGTCCTTAAACCAGTTCCTTTCCGGGTTTTACCCAGCTTTCCTCTGCACTTTCCTGACCTTCCTTCTTCCTTTCTTCCTTCCCTCCCCGCCCTCCTCTGTTTCTCAGGATTTCTCCTCTCTCTTCATTTCCTCCCCAGCTAATTCCTTTCACTCCCCTCCCTCCAAATACAATCTAATTCTGATGACTTGGAATTTACATCCTCTGGTTGGATGGGAGTGTTTTGACATTTTTCTGTATATCCGATGATGAACGTCACATCTCCATATAGAAGTCTTTCCAACAACAAATCCAAATGTAAATTCAGGGTCATTGTATCCACAAAACGGTTTCCTCTAGCTTTTTCATCCAGCACAAAATATGTTACTGACATCTGTCTAATTCACTCCTTCCCCTAAACATCAAGGCCGTTAACGTCCTCCCCCGAAATGTGTCTTCAGCTCCCCCACATTTCTCAGTCTCTTCCATCCGGATGTCACCCTGGCTTCCTGTGTGCTGTGCCCACTCCTGCCTTCCTCCAGTTCCTTCTTACACAGCACCCAGAGAGAGCTCATTAAAATGACTGATCACACTATACCCTTCCAGAAATTCTTTAGAAGTTCTCCAGACTGTCTTCAGAATGAATACCCCAGAAGGGTTTCCATGTGTCATCCCTGATGTCATATCCCGCGTCATCGTGTGTCACTCGTCTCCCACCTGTCATGACTCAGACTGGCTTTCTCATTGGCCTACCCAAGCTCCTTCATAGCTCGGAGCTGTGGCCCTTTTCTCAGAGCTGTCCTCTTCCTTCTCCTACCATGGCCCACATTACCCCCAGTCCAAAACACCTGAACATCCATACCCATTGATTGGCCTATTTGTGTCAAAATCTTCTCCAGATCCTTGATCCATGGGCCCTCCATGTTTCCCTCTCACAGTAGGGTCTCACAGAAGCATCTGCTTCATGTCTGTCTGACTCATTGCTGGGCACCCAGAGCCCAGCACAGAACCGGGCAACCAGGAGGTCATCAGTGAACAGCTATAGGACAAAGAAACATACAGCCTGTAGTAGTTTCTCCTCAATGCATGACAAATCGCCATACTCTCGGTGGCTTACAACAATAGAAATTTATTTTCTTATATTTCTGAAGGCAAATGTTCCAAACTAAAGTGTGAGCGAGCAGGACCATGCTCTTGCAGGCTGGAGAGGAGCATTCCCCGCCCTCTGCAGCCTCGGTCGGGTCCACAGAGCCCTTGGCACGGGTGATGTGGTTGCAGTGTCTGTTTTCTCCTTTATGTGGCCTTCTCCATGACTGCGTCCTCTCTTCCTATATCCCTGGGTTCATGGTCCACACTAAGGCGAGATCCTTTCATTTTGAGAGTCTTAACCAGTTCTATCTGCACGTACCTGATTTCCAAAATCAGAGCTGCGTTCTGAGGTCCCCAGTGAGCGTCAGCGTGGGGTCTGCTCCTCCTCTCACCGTGCAGCCCCTCCTCCAGCGCCTCTGGCTGAGCCTCTTGCTTCCCTCCTGCCCCTCATCAGCTGGTGTTCATTAGAGAAGCTGCTTTCATCGTTAACATTTATAGCAGGATCTTTCTCAGCTGCTCAATTATAGCTTAATTCCCAAGATCAAAATAACACCTTAGGGGGGAAAGTCCCCTGTGATTATTTGTATTGGTGAAACAGGGAATATCTTTAGAAAATAGTTATACACTGGAGAAGGGAGGAAATTATTTAGCTTTCCAAGAGGCTGGGCACAAGACTGATGTATGGTACCCTGTTTTAGACACTCTGCTTCCAAATGAGAAATGACCTCAAATGTAGCATTGACTTCAGTTATACACAGAAATGTGCAAAAACGAAGTGTATGATTTTTGAAATACATAATCATGTAATCAGCTGTGAATAATGAAGGGGAGAAAAACTCTGACTTGGCCCAAAACAAACATTAGCACAGCCAACTGCTCACTTCGCGAATGTGTCTTTGGGAACAGCACTCTATGATGTGAGCTTCTTATCCTCCAAGAGACTAGAAACACTCAGGGCACCTGAATGATCGCCCCAGCACTCTGTTCCCAGCTACTACAGAGAAATAGGAAGCGGTGACTTCCATGGTATGTGAATGTGGTTACATTTTCCAGCACATCTTGTGTCCTGTGCATCCCTTGGCCATGCCACCCTTCCACAGAGGCCCATCCCATAACTGTCAGAGGAAGCTGGTGGCTAACGCAGTGAGCAGATGATGAAACAAACGCTTTCACTCCCTTTGTGGTTCTGGTGGCCACATAAACAAATACAAAGGATTTATACAGGGATTTCTGATATATTTTGAAATCCATAAAATTAATAGCTCAGGCCTTCCAAATGAAGAGATTTGCACTCACTGAGCCTGTGCCCAGCCTGGTGCCAGGCAGGGAGAGGAGAGGTTAGCAAACACAGGTCCCTGATAGCAAAGAGCTCGAGTTTCACAGGGGAGACGACATGTAAACAAATAATTAAGACAGTGAAAGGTTAAATAATAAAATTCTGCTCTTGGTTCAGAAATAGTGCAACCCACCCCCAGGAAAAATAACTGCGAAAAAGCAATATATTTATTTATGTATAAAACAGGGAAAGCTTACCAAAATAGGTGTCCGGACAGTTTTAAAGGACTAATAGGGATTCTTTTCAGATAGGCAATTTTGCTGAGGGTATAGGGCCAAGGCGGAGGGAGAAGAGAAGCAATGTGACAGGGAATTAGATGTGCAGGAGACAGGAATAACAGGATCCCCCTTGGAACTATGGATTACAGTGGACCTTAAGTTATGAACAGCCTGACATACAAACAAGTTGGGTTAATTAGGTTAATGGAAGATTCATCTGCCTCATGTTATCTATAGCATGTACCCAGGTAGACATCCAGATCTCAGCTGTATTGACTTACAACCAAGTTGAGTTATAACCAGCCCTTATAACCGAAGGAGTTCATAAGCCAAGGTTCCACTGTATTTGACAGTGCTAGCTGGAGATAAAGTCAGTTTGATGGCCAGAGAATCAACTGTAGAAGGAGGCAAGGCTGGATATGAAGACCATGTGCATCGTGCTGGGCACCATGGACTAAGGCCCATGGCCTGGTTGGCAAGGGTGTTCCCCACCATCTCTGTGTTGAAGGTTTTGTCCCCAGCCCACAGCACCATGGGAGATGGCAGACTCTCTGGGAGGCTTTGCAGTCGTTCAAGTTTGTTCTCGAAGGGGTTTGCGGGGTCTTGGTCTCTTCCTCTTTCTCTCTCTCTTCCTGGCCATGGCTGAGCAGTTTTGCCCACTTTAATGTCCCATGGTGGGCCAAGAAACAGGGCCAACCGATGATACACTGTAACCTCCAAAACTGAATCAAAACAAACCTCTTCTCTTTATAAGATGACTATCCCAGGTATTTGTTACAGTGATGCTAAGCTGATCGACACAACTGTTGAGGATTTATCAAAGACATTTAAGCTATTGTGAAGGACAGCGGTGGTGGTAGGCACAGAAGTGGTCACAGCTCTGTAAGTACTCGCTGATCTCATCCTAGAGTACTGAAGTAACCTAAAAAGATAATAAACGGCGGTCCAATAACACAAAGTAGTTTAGCATATCCTTGCATAGCAAATGAAAGAAAGAAATGTTATGTCACACTTAAAGCACAGGAAATGGCTTATAACCACATGGATAAATGATATATTCTTAAGTATACCTTAATATAAATAAAATGAGATCCAATACTTATAAACTGTGAAGTTATTCTTCTATTTACTCTTGGATTTTGTATTGAATTTCCAGTGGCCTATAAATATCATAGCAAATATAAAATGCTTAATAAAATTAAAATAACTTGTGGGTGACATTTTTTACTATAGCATTACTTTTTAAAAGAATACATAAAACTCACCTTTTTAAAGAAAATTCTCAACTGTTACCACATTCTCATCCAGCAAAACGTATTTGAATTTGTCTCTTGCTGTTGTACCAGAGAGTGATAATTTTCCTCTAAATGAGTGATAAGCACCAGAGAAAATAAGTGAATATAAATCACAGTGTTCGGCTCCTTTCCTTTGTGTACCACTTTGGAATCTGTAAAGGACTAACATGCATTCTTAAAGTATGTGTCTGATGCACATGTATTACTACATGAGTGAACTGCTTATTAAATGTGCTTAGTTCTTGCCTGGGACTTTAGGAGCATCTGCATATTCAAGAACAGAATTTAGGGTGTCTGAGTTCAACCTTCACACCAGCCAGAAGAGCTGAAGCTTCTGGCTGTCCAACCCTTCTCAGTGTCTGTATTCTCTGAGTAGGACTAAGTACACATTCTACCCTTCCATGTGGATTGGAGGAGTTGCCAGCCCCTGGGACCACAGGAAAAGTCCCACACGGTAATGCATCTGGGTTTTGAGTAATGGTTCAAGTGAATCAACTACAATAAGAAGTCTAACAAGGTACTGAATATCTATAGCTAATGAATCATTCTTTCAGTAGAGGTTTACTGGCTGCATACTCATGCCTGGTACTGTGTTTAGAGCTTGGGGGCAGGGATCAAAATGGAGGTAAGAAATACTGTAAATTTACCAAAAAATATTGAGTGTACACTTAGAATGGGCAATTTTCATGGTTTATAAATTACGCTCAATAGAGCTGCTGAATAAGAAGGAAGAGAGGGAGAAGGAGAAAAGTGCAGAGGAGGGAGTGAGATTATCCAACTTTTGGGGTGGATTCCACAGGGAAGAAGGAAGGATGGAATAGTCACTCTTCCCACATTGCAAGCGTTCATTGCCAACTTTCCAATGTTTGGCTTATCATGTATTTATCATGCATTTTAAGCTATTGAAAGTTTCTCTATTTTGGGATTATTTTTTAATAGGAAAGCCTCATGTTCTCTTTAAATCGGTTCATATTTCTTGTACCTAAATAAATTACTTCAAACTGAAAAAGAAAAAGATGTTCAGAGATATCTTTGCCCACCCCCAGGAGCGGACAGTGTAGTTAGCGGAGATTATATATGTAAATACTCATCTAGGTAAAGAAAATCTTACAGCAAAACACATTTTATAATTAAATGCTGTAGTTATGAATAGAAAACAAACAAATTATGAGAAAAATGAGATTAATTCGGACTATGTTTGTGAGGAGAGTAAGTCGAAGAAATAGTAGGACTTGGGCTGTGTAGTGCAGAATGGATAAGAAACAGGAGCACACTAGACACTATCTACCACTTATTATGCCCCTTTTACATGCTAAACATACTGTGCTGTATTTGTACACAAGAAGCATCTATTATTCTATGTAAATGTCACACTGATTATTGAAGGAGGCGCTATTACCCATAGTTGAGTGAAACAGGAGCCATGGAAATTGGTGGACATAATGAAGGTCCCATGTTCTAATGACTTCAAATCTCTGTCTGTCTGATGGCAAAGCCCACATTCCTTCTGAAGGGAAGGACATGGGAGTTAGGAGGAAACAGTAGGGGCGTGACATTCTGTGTACGGCATGTGAGGAATCTGCCCTGCAGGGAATAGAAAGTTCTGGAAAAGTAACTCACCATCTACCTCCATAGAATTATGACATACTGCGATAGCATGTTTTTCCATGGGGAAAAAGAGAGTGTTTACACTTAGAAGAGCTAGGAGACTTGGATTCCAGCAGTTCCTCTCAGACGATGGGATGATGTGGCTTTCTTTGGCAGCATGGTCATCTGTGATATAACTGTATCTTTCTCTCTGCGCTGAAGATCTTCCTAGGTACGATGGCTGTGCTAGTCAACTTCACTCATTTTCTTATTTCACGAGCCAATTGCGGCTTGAGCAGATGTAGCCAGAGAATACATGATCACCCTCATTTTACACACACACACACACACACACACGCACACTCACACTCACACAGCTATTTGGGGGCATGTAAAATAAGACCAGAACATCTCCTTTTGTTTCTCTGAAGTGAAAATTTGCATAACCTGTTAGCAAATTAAATTCAGTTCTGCTATCAGGGCCAACAATAATATTGTGAGACTGGTTCTCATTATCCAATCTCCAAGGTAATATATAGAAATGGATTTTTCTGGGTTTAACTTTTACATTTTGGATGAGATTTTAAAATATTTTTTGCACTTAGCTTTGAGTTTAAAATGATACATGCTGCATTATAATTTTTTTTAAATAGGGAAAAGCATTAAGAAGAAAATAGTAGTTATTCTAAATTCTATTGCTCACAGATAACTACTATGAACTCTGGTTTAATGCATTCATTATCCTAAGACCAGGTACTGGCAAGTATAAACTGAGGGCCAAGCCCTCGGTGGCCTGGGTGACCCTAAGCTGGCAATGGTTTTTACATTTTAGAGCGTTATTAATGAATAAACAAAGACAAATATGCAGCACAGACTACTTTGTCCAGTAAAGCCCAAAATCTTTACTACCTGGCACTGTGCAGAAAGATGGCCGATTTCAGATGATTGTACCTAACGCTTTTCATAAAAAAAATTAAATTAAAGCCATTCTGAATATTCTATTGCAATATACTTTGGAACTCAAAAATATATAATCATTTCCACTTGTTTTCCAAAACCACCTTTTACTGGCTATATAGAGTTTCTTTATAAGATTCACTGAGATTTCTTTAAACAGCCCCTCACTGTTAATATTTATGTTGTTTCTAACTCTGGGGTAACTCTGAGGCAGATATTTTTGTGCTAAAATAAATTTGCATATCTTTGTTTTCTTAGGAAAAAAATCCTGAATGTGTACAGGGAAATGAGCAAAAGGGAATGCAGTATTTCTAAGTCTTTTCATTCACCTTTCAAAATTTACTCTCTGGAAAGCTTGTGCCAGTTCAGATTCCATTTAATAATTTTTGAGAGCTCAACTCCCAGGTCAACCTGATTCCCACAATCCATCGGTAGTCTCATGAAATTGCACACATATGCTTGTTAATTTCTTATGTTAAAAAAATGACATTTCCATTTTATTATATTTTATTGTAACCCAATTAGTATTTTATGTTTGTTGATCATTTATATTTTTTCTTTTGTCAGTTTAAAAATAATTTTTCAATATTTTCTATTGGGATATTAACTGATTTTTCTCATTAATTTATAAAAAGCATTCCTTTGTATTAATAATATAAATTCTGTTATATATGTTATCAATTTTTTTTTCATTTTCCTGGGTTCTTTAACATTATATTTCAAGATTTGATATGAAATATCAATCTTTTCATCCTTTATTTCATTGTTAGAAATGCCCTATGAAACAGATTGTTTCATTTTAAAATATAGTTATTTATAGTATTATCTTATTTTGCCAGTGTGAGGGAAAGATTCTCTTTTATCATTTTATGCATCTAAGTAACCAGTTTGCCCAGAGCTATTTAAAGAATAATTTCTCAACTGATTTGAACAACCACCAATATTTAAATATGTTTCTGGACTTTCTGCTATGCATCAATTCTGTTTATCTTGATGCCGTGTGTGTGTAAATAATTAATTTTTATTATCATCAATTTTTTCTGTCATCATTTCAAAAATAGATCAACTTTAAAAATTATTATACAAGTTCTCCCTTTTCCCTCATTACAAAAGCAGAACTTTGATTTTTACAATATTCATTCTCCCAAGAATATATCTTTCCAGAGACACAAAGTGAAACCTTGGTTCATGGGCTCAATTCTCTCCACAATTCTTGTCTAAAACTAACCTGGATGAGAACTGCATCAAATTTCACCTGGCTAATGTTTCTAGGACTATGTTGACCAGGAGTGGCAATAGTGAACTTCCTTGTCTTGTTCCTGATTTTAGAGGGAAAGCTTTCAGTTTTCCCCATTTAATATGATTTTGCTGGTAGGTTTGTCATAAATGGCTTTTATCAGATTGAGATAACATCCTTCTATGCCTATTTTCTTCAGAGTTTTTTCATGAATGGATGGTAGATTTTTGTCAGAGGCTTTTTCTGCATCTACTGAGATAATCATATGATTTTCGTTCTTGCTTCTGTTTATGTGATGAATTACTTTTATTGAGTTGCATGGGTTGAACCATCCTTGCATCCCTGGGATGAAGCCTACTTGGTCAGGGTGTATGATCTTTTTGATGATTTGTTTTCTTTTATTTGCCAGTATCTTATTAAGGATTTTTGCATCTATGTTCATTAGAGAAACTGGCCTATAATTCTTCTCAATTTCATTAACAAGTTTAAGGAATACTGGTGTTAGATCTTCCCTGAAGTTCTTGTAAAATTTGATTGTTAACTCATCAGGTCCTGGGCTTTTCTTAGTTAGTAGTTTTGTTGTGGTGGTTGTCATTGTTTTCTGTTTGTTGTTTGTTTTTGAGACAAGGTCTTTCTCTGTAGTTCAGGTTGGTCTTGAACTCATTATGTAGCCCAGGCTGGCCTCAAGCTCACAGCAATCCTCCTCCCTCAGCCTCCTGGGTGCTGTGATTACAGGTGTGCATGCACCACCATGCCTAGCAGCTGGTAGTTTTTTTATTACTGCTTTAATTTCATTGCCTATTATTGGATTGTTCAAGATTTTTAAGTCTTCTTGGTTTGCTTTTGGCAATTCATATGTAACTAAGAATCTCTCCATTTCTTCTGAGTTCTCCAATTGTTTGGCATATATGTTTGTGAAGTAGTTGCTAATAATTTTCTGGATTTGGGCAGTGTCTGTTGTGATTTCATCTTTTTCATTTCTAATTGCATTAATTTATGCCTTTCCTTATTTTTTTAAGATTAGCAGGGCCGGGGATTTAGCCCAGTGGTTCAGTCACCTGCTGTGCAAGCACAAGGACCCAAGTTCAATCCCCCGTACCAAAAAAAAAAAAAAAAAAGATAAGCTAAGGGTAATTATTTTATTTATTCTTTCAATGACCCAGGTCTAGGTATGCATTTCTAATTGATATTTTGAATGATGATTTTTTCCTAAGTATGCATACTTATTTTGTTAGTAGCCATTTAAATTAATTTACCAAATCTTAGTCTAATTGTCTATGGTTGGGTTTTCTGAATTTTCTAGTAGACAACTGATTTGTCTGCGAAAATTGTTTTTCAGTAGTTTTGCACCATTTTTTCATTTTCCTTATACCTGCCTTATCTTGTATTGATTAAACTTCTTCAAACAATGTCCAATAATAGTGATCATGATTTATATTCTCTCCTTTGTACTAACTTGGATGGGAAGGCCTGAAGTACACAATAATGACTAGCTCTTGTTAAACTTGTACTGTCTTCTAGTATAGTTTACTAATGTGCTATGGTTTCAATCTATAGTGTCCTGCAAAGGCCATACTGGGGACTTAGTTGCTCCCTGAGGGGCTTTTGGGAAATGACAGGAGCAGGAGGGCTCTGACTTCATCCATGGAGAAGCTCACAGCTCACTGGGCTCATCCAGAGGTGGGGCCCGACTGCAAGAAGCAAGTCACGGTGGGAGGGCTTGGAGGGTATGATTTGCTCCTGTTCCCCTCTCTCCCTTTTTCTCTCCCTCTCAGCTTCCAGCTTCCAGCTTCCTGGACACCCTTAGGCAGCAGCTTTTCCACTACTCCCTTGGACGTGACACTTTGCCTCAACACTGGCCCGGAAGTGGAGCAAGCTGATCTCTGATGGAGACCATGGAGTCTGTGGGCAACAGTGCACACTTCTGCCTTGACATTGCTATTCTTGGGTATTTTCACAGTAATGGAAAGCTGACTAACACATAATGTAATAATCAAAACAGTTCTTCGAGGTAGATTTGGTTATTGTCCTCATTTTATAGCAGAGTAAACTTGATAAATTAATTTGCCTAAACTGTAAAAGATGAAGCTAGATTTTATTCTGAAGAAGATGATTCCAGAGTAGTCTCTCACCAACGTTAGAGTTTCCCCAGGAACTGTCATTTTGACCAATAGCTTTAAGAGGACAGCCCCATTTAAAGAAATACCTGTACTTAAATTTCTATTTAATTTATCATATCCTTTTCACCACTTATTGAGCCATTTTTATGGTATCTATTGAGTCACATTTGCAGTTCTAGATGAGCCCATTTGACCATAACATGTTCTGTGTTTAATATCTGGATGATATGATTTGCCTGAATCATTTTACTGAGTCTGTAACACCAGTCTTTCTTGTGCTTATCCTATCAACATTGAGAAAGAAAAACATGGTGAAATACCTCATTGAAATAAGAGTCCTTCAGGTTCTCTCAGTTTTTATTATATATATATTTTAGGACATTTTAATAAAAGCATTAACTTTAAAGCTGTTATGTTTCCTTGAGGAACTAAAACTTTTACAATTAAGCAATCGATCCTTCCTAATACTTTTGTCTCTATTTTGTCTGGCAATGATTTTGGTTTTGAATGATACATTTTTCCTTCCTTTATTTTTATTATTTTTGCTGTGTTCCTTGTAAACAGTATACAGTAAGTATAGTATATATCTTAACAAATGAATTCAATCTCTTTACATTTATTAAAATTAATCATATATCTATATGTAGTAGGAATTTTTCTACTACTAGTTTTCTGATTTACATCGATACCCCTGTTTTCTATGTGAATATTCCCTTGCTCTGCATAAGAACTTTAGAACTCTTGGTTCTAACAGCTTCCTCTTGAATTAAAACTGTCTCTGCATAGCATTTTAGTTGTCTCAACTCACCAGCGCAAATTATTATTATGATGCAGACCATGTTTGGGCGAGCACCTCCTGGTTGCTTCTCTTTGTATGTCAGAGATCCTTTTGCACATCATTTTCCTGCTTCCTGAAGAGCATTCTTTAAAAGTTCCTCCGGCATGAGCCTATTGATAGAAAACATTCCGCTCATAAAATTAAAAAATAAAATGCTTTCAGAATAAAACAAAGTGACTTTATTCTGCCCTCACTCATGACTGGTAGTTTTGCGATTCGTGGCTCCTCGTCACTTTTTAGCTGCGATCTGCACTGATTAATCCCAGGCTTGGGTGTCTTTTGCTGCTGCTGAGAAGTCTGGTGTGGTCTGGCTGCTGTGTTCCTGGGTTCCCTTCCTTTCTTCTCCAGCTACTTCTACCAAGCAGGCTTCCTGAAGCATCCGAGTATGGGTCACATTTTATTCGTCCTGCTTGAGAAGTGCTTGAGAAGGCAAATTTGTGCTTTCTATCATCTGTGGAAAATTCTCTACAATTATGACTTCAAGCTTCCTTTATGCTGTCCTTTCAGGTCTCTTACTACTTGCATATCTGACCCTATAGCACATGTGGTTTCTCTTAAGTTTCTAGTTCACGTTTCAGAAGCTAATTTCTCAGTCATACTTTTTAGAGGATTGTGTACCTGTGTATTCAACCTGTTGTTTACTCCATCCAGCAAGGGTGTTGTACAGCTGTTGCATTTCCACTCCCAGAGCTCTGTTTTGTCCTTTTTCAGATCTATGCAGTCATTCCTGAGGGTTGACCTCCACTCTTTATGTGATTTTCTGCTTCAGCTCATTATGTATTTCATGTATGATTATTTGATGTTCTGTTTATGTTGAGTTGAACATGTGAAGTCCACAGGATCTAAATAAATCTGTTTTTGTTAACTTCTTTCTTATTTAAAAATCTGTTTAAAACTCTCCAGTGGAGTCCTGGTCACTTTGGAACTTGGTGAACTCTGTGACTTCAAATCGTACAATCTTCACCTGCGGAGATTCTGCAGGAGTAACTGAGAGATGCTTTCCTCAGGCATAGCTTATGCTTGTCCCTGCTAGGAGCAGATGGTGCCACCGATCCAGGACTCTTGGCTCCTTCCAGCATTGTGTCGCGGTGGGAAGACATCCAGTTCAGCTTCTGCCCTTGACCTTTGGCCAGAGTGCCAGCTGTAAGAAGGCTGTTGGCATTGTGTCAGATGCCGTGGGTCCTCCAGGCTGTGTGTGACTTACAGCTGCCAGCAGTGCATCTTAAGGGTTTATTGCCATGCTTGGTTCCCATTATGGTTTGGATTTAAAATGTCATCCAGAAGCTCATGTGTTGAAAGCTTGGTTCCCAGTGTAGCAGTGTTCAGAGGCAGGGTCTCGGGAGACGCTTGAATTGAGGTTTCTGACTTCATGAATGGATTAAGCCACTCATGACTCAGTGGGCTATTGGGGAATGAGGGATGCTTAGGAGGTGGGTAGGAGATGGGGTTTAGTTACAGGAAGTGTGTTATCATCACTGAGTGTATGTCCTTGAAGGGGAACTTTCTCCCTATTATCCCTCTCTCTCTCCTTTTCTCTTGCTCTCTCTCTCTCTGCCACACACCTCCACCAGAATATACAGCCTTCTCCCCAAAGGCCCAATAACAGTGGATCCAAGTGACAATGAGTGAAACTGTAGCCAGAAAGAACTTTTCCTCCTTTAAGGTGATTTTTCTCAGGTATTTTGTCACAGCAACAGAAAGCAGACTAACTCATTCCCCCATGTTTCAAAGTTTAGTGGGCAAGAGCATGAAGGACCTCCCTTCTTAAGCCCAGGAGTGTGTTAAGAAGGCTGTCTGGCAGCAGGACCATCACTCCAGTTATCTGGTGGGCCAAACTGTTGAAAGGAAAGAATCTCTGTTTGATTTCTACCAGGGAAATTATATGCATTAAGCATCAGCTTCAGAGTAAAAATTCTAGTTGTTATTGTGTGGAATATCAGTAAGTTCCATTTCTGCCAGATGTGACATATGTTAAAACACAATAATACATAATTTAACTCTGTCTAAAAGACACCGTAAAACTTACCTGACATGATAGAGAAGCACCTCTATTTACAAATGGCTTAGATTTCATAAGGTTTTCCTGATGCCATTTGTTAGCAAATCTGATGAGACATATTTCAACTGATTAGGACATAGCAGCTAGGTAAATTTGAGGTTTCATATCTATTTTTTAATATTCATTTCTTCCAATCATTTCAGCACTGTCATAATTTTTACACTTCTGTTACAGTGACTTGCCACAAAGATGCAGCAGGTATAATACAGACTAAAAGTAACACGATGGCTCTTATTTACCAACCTTGTTTGCACTGACAATAAAGGTAGCATTTTCTTGCCCTGGGCAGAGCTGTGCTCAAGCTACCCACCTCTTTGTGTGTCACAGCTTCAAAGTTAGACTTTTAAACTGTTATTATGCAAACAGATGGGGAAATTGTTAAAATATAAATATGTGGAGAAATGATAACTACTTAAGGAGGAAGGCAAGAACGGGGGAGCTGAGTATTAGTCACAGCCAACATCTAACTGCATGTAGGAGTATGCTAGATATTAAACTATTTAATATACAGGCAGGCTCCAGGAAGCTTAAAGTATGTAATATAAATCAGAATATATGAATGTGTGAAAGAATTACAGGGAGAAGAATCAAAATATCAACCCACTCCGGAGAAAGGTATTCATATCACCTACGCGTTAATTTATGTGTTTTTTGAGAGGTGGAAATAATCATCTTAGAAAGAGAATTAAAGTGTAGCTATTGGTTATTTAAGCTGAACTGAGGTGATGATGAATTATCATTAATTTTTACTTGTTTATCTGGTTAAGAAGGGAATGTTTTTCTCACCCCTAATATTGCATTTATTGTCATGACACACAAAACGCTGAGATCCCTGGTTTTCCCCATCCCCCTGATCGCTGTTAGGAATAGCTACCGGGGAAAGTGGACAGAACGAACTGGAGTGCTCAGCTGAGGTCTACCCTCTTCCACACTGGGAGCAAGCTGCTCACAGGGAGCAGGCCTCCTGTGCCGCTCCCCCGGGAGAGCTCTGTCCTCCTCGTGAGGAGCAGAGGTGCCGTCCTTCAGCCCCGCTGGTGAGGGAGCATTTTGGTCTGCCAGGTTCTTTGGTTCAGCTCATGGGTCGATTTGACTGGAGACTGCCGATATTGTATGTACCGATTCATCTTTATCAACAATAAAATTATACTCTTGCCTTATTCCTTCACTGCGTCAAAATTCATGGAGCCAAAGGGAATGCTATGTTATTTTCCTTTTCCTCACAAGCATAATTGCAATTAGATATTGAACAAGTATTCTGAGTAACAAAATCATGTAATTGCTTCCTTTTGGTTTGTCTGTGGTTAGCCTCTTGTGGAACCAAAAGCAAAAGTTCCACTTATAAAAGACTTTAAGAATGTGCTATGTGAAAAATAGCTTGTTAGCAGCTCTACATCTACACTGCCCAATTCCCAGAGTCAAACCAATTTCTATACTCTGCTCAGGGTGGTAAATATGTACTTCTTAATCAGATCATCTTCCACTCATTTCCCCACTATCACTGGGTTTTGCTTCAGGGAGCAAAGTTTCAAGTTTCATGTCTTTTATTACTCTGAGGTAGATTTCAAGTTTGTTTTTCATACTCAGCTTGCAGAAATACCTCTTCTTGTCGCACGACTAGTTGTAGTGATTTCCAGGGAGAACGTACAGAAAGATGCTCATTTGTCTATCCTATCATCATTTATCTATCCTATCTCAGTAATCTGAGATAGTTTGATTAATTATTTACCTGCTAAGATGGGGTTTAGAGAAGCAAAGAACAAAAGAAATTCTTTCTCCTTATGAATAAAGAAAATGATCTTCGGATAATCCAACTATGAGAACATTTAGTTCACTGCTCTTGGTATTTTGTCCCATTTCACATCAGCCAAGAGCTACTTGCCATGGTAGAAACATTTTTATCCTTAGCTGAAAATCTCAACTTTATTTTGAATACCCGTGTGTGGGTGTTCCTTGAGTCAGTCTTGTGAAATGTTTCCATGCATAGAGGATGTCACCTTCAGCTGGTCCCTGTTCTCCACTTCCTTCCCTGGGCTGCTGTAACTCAATACTGCGTTCTGTCAACTAGAGCTTTGAAGCTTCCTTTGGCTTCTTAGTGATCATAAATGGGTTCTAATGACTACTTCATATGGGATAAGGATCCAGCCCGTTTCTGTAAATACCAATGTTGAGTGGGATTACAGTCCAGGTGAACCTATTTGTTCATGGAGCTAGCTGAATAACCTCCTGTTACCAATGCTGACACTGATACATGCCCCTGGGTTGCTCTGTTTACTTTCGTTCGCGGAGCGCTTGCTCTGTGCCGTGTGCAGTGTTGGACCAGAAACAAATGCACTTTCCTTTTTGGTCATTCAAGCAATTAGTTACTTGTAAGTCAGTTTGATTTGTTCAAATTCTAAAAATAATACCATCTTTTTCTGGTTTTGTTTTCTAGTTCATGCAAACTACCTGGATTATGGATATAGTCAAACCAGAATCTATTTGAACTGTAGATAATTATAAAAATGCAAGTATGGGGGCCCCATCACTATGTATCCTTGTAGTAACTCACTGTTTCCTTGAAATACACATTAATTTCCAGCCAACAAGTCAAGAGTCAGACCAGTGGCTCCTCTCTACTTTTCAGCAATGTCGTTTGGTCCTCGGTTTGAGGATGAGGACTTTAAAACAATGATGGTTTAGAGTGAGGAATCGGATGAAAAAACCACTTCTCCGAAACAGATGGTCTCCTATAATACCCAAGACAGGGTACAGGATGCACTCAGAGCTTTGCTTTGAGACTTGAAAGAGTCTGGCTGGTGGGCCTATTTATACAGTGGCGCTCTTGATAAAAATGCATCTCACAGCACATCTGGTTTGATTCAGCAAAGTCCACAGAAACAGTGTATTTGCCTTAGAAGCCACGTCTCTGGGGGTTTGGGTGTACTGAATTATCCATGAATATTATCTAGACATGAATAATACAATGTGCTTGCCTTTATTAGCTGCCTGAATCACTCATCCTGAGCATTTATTTCTGATGTGTCATGCTTCTTTTCTGATGAGTCATGTCACATTACTTACTCTTTGGCAGGGAAGAGGCATGTCATTTTGCTAAAATGAGTTGCAGCCGGACATTGAAACGACTCATAAAATAAAGCACCAAGTCCGAAAAACCACCTGATCAATCAATAGGCCTAAAATACCAAATGCTCCAGTGGAAGGTTCAGCATGTTCCCCCCATAAACCAGCATGCAGCCCTCCCCAGCACCCTGTTCCCTCTGCCTTTGCCCCAGGGAGCCGAGGAGGAGAAGCAGAGTCTCCATGCTGCACAGGCTTCTCCACCAGATCACTGCTTTAAAGCAATAAAATTACCTCCCTTTTCTCAAACGCCCAACAGTTTGTTCAACTGAAAAGAACCCAGCTGGGAGTAACAACCCTGGCTGGAAGGGTAGACAAGCCGTTGACTAGTTCTGTGACTTCAGCCATGGGAGGAGAGCTGTCCTGGCTTGCGTGTCTCGTGTGTAAAACTTGGCTGTGTTGCTGTGTGTATTGCAAGGGATGAAGGTATAAAAGGCGGAGCATGTGGAGTCACTGAAGAAGTGGGGGCTGCTCCACTGTGGGGTTTTCATTTTCCTGCCATTTACAGCTTTGTAAGCAAGATGCCTGTCTCCATCCATTGTATGTATTCAATTCAATCAACATTTTATTTCTCTTGTTAGAGTATCAATCATGAAGCTGTGTGTGAGAGAGCAGCACAGGCCACGAAATGTGAGTCAGAACTACTAATCATGTGAGCACCAATGCATCACCAGATCTCTCTGGAATACCATTTTCTTTGCAATATGCAGGCACTGGAGATCTTCGCAAAGGTTTCTTGTGGCTCTCATGTGCTAGGATTTTGTGATTTCAACTTTCAGGATAGATAAAACCAGAGCAAGGAAACTTCAGATCTCTGGCTACTTTTTTTTTTTTTTTTTTTAGTACGAGAGATCGAACTCAGGATCTTGTGCTTGTGAGGCAGGCGTGGTACCACTGAGCTAAATCCCCTGGCTACTCTTTTAAATGGTAAAATCAGTTGGTTAATGTTTGGATTGTGAAATAGGCCTATTTGATGAAAGATTAGTATAGTTAGAGAGATTTAGCAGATACCATGCAGACATCAGGAGTAAAGACGGAAATGAGCAGCCCTGGAGAGAGAATTACTCCCAGTTTATGATGTCCTGTTGGTACAGAGACTCTCGTAGACATGTTGGAAAGAAAGCAGAGTCTTGCTGTAGAAGACTGAAATTATCCTTAATAATGACAAACTAATGTATGCAACAAAAGCTTGATATAAATGACATGAAACGCTAAAAATTAAGGCTAACAAGAGACCTCTGTTTTTTCCCATAGTAAAAAACAATAATCATGGATACTTGATCAGCATCACAGTAGTCGGTATTGATAATATTCCATGACCAGTGCCTGCACAAACCCGGAGTGGTTGTTTTTTATGGTAAAGCATTTTGCACAGCGAGTGAACATTGATTTCCACTAGATGAAGACATTGTCTCCAGGAGAGTTCACAGTTCCCAAAGCATTAGCTCTGCTCGGCATTAAGAACCAGGTGGAAGAGTGCTGCACTATTTAAAAGCAGTGTGGGTGGTGGAACTCAGCCATGTGTGAAGCTCAGGAGGACCTATTTCCGTTTCAGCACTGGAAACCGATGATGTGCTAATGGGTACTCCTTATCTCAGTAATGATGTGCTTAGCAGCACCCTGGGTGCCTATGTAAAAAAGGGGGAGTAAGGGTATCTATCCCAGCCCTGTGAGGATTAAACAAGACACAGCTTTGCACAAAGCACCTACTCGGTTAGTGCAAGCTATTAGGAGTAGTAATGATAACACGCTACCGAGGCACACATGGAAATGTTCTAGAAGTCAGAGTCGACAAAAGAGCTCATAGACAGAAGTCTAAATAGGGTACGTGTGATTGTCAGCCATAACAGGGCATGTTTTTGGTAATAGTAAACTAAAGAACTAAAGCAATCTGTTTCTTGGGAAAATTCTGTCCGACTCTGTAACTCAGAAACTAAAAATAGAAATTCCATTAGACCCAGGTATTCTCCTTCTTCTAGGTATCTTCCCCCAAAAGTTAAAGACATCATATTACAGTGATCCATGCACACCCATGTTTATAACAACACAGTTCATAATAGCTAGATCTTGGAAGCAGCTTCTATAACCATCAATAGATGAATGGGTAAAGAAAATGTGCCATTTATACACAATGTAATACTATTCTGCCATAAAAAAGATAAACTTAAGTCATTTGTAGGAAAATGGATGCACCACGAGGCTATAACATTAAGTAAAATAAATCAGACACACAAGCCTAAATATCACATGGTTTCTCATGAGAAACCCAAATCATAAATAAAGAGCAAAATAAAAGATAGACAATAGGAAGCAGGGAGATAGAGCTTTCTCAAATGGAAAGAGGATCAAGAGATGAAGGGAGGGAGCCGGTCCCAGCAACTGGAAGGAAGCTCCCCTGCCTCCATCCCAAGCTCCTAAGGCAGAGAAGGTGAGCTGCATGGGCACCAGAAGCACACCCCCCATCATGGAAATGAGAAGACACATAAACAAGCCTCAAAAACAGACTTCCAGATCACCTACAGCAACCCCAAAGGGAAACGAGATGGAACACTCTG
>NW_004624835.1:1387391-1486750 GCF_000247695.1 Heterocephalus glaber | reverse complement strand
TTAGGATTAGCACAATGTTGAGTTCCTAAAATGAGGGGAGAAGTGTTCCTTCTTTTTTCTGCTTTAATTGTTTGATATAACTTATCAGTTAAAATGTGTATGAGGCTGCTGTTGTCATATAGGTAGGTTTTCAAGCTAGGAATATACTTTCTTTAATAGGTGCTATTAATCTCCTGTCTGTTTGCTAGTAGGAGAGATAAAGCCAGTATTCACAGTGGATATCAGGGCACAAACAGCAGAAATGCATCCATAGAATCTCAGGTGAGTAGATTCGAATGACGACATCTGGGAGTCACTGAATTTGAATCAACTCAAACTGAATTTGAAGAAAAGAGAATTGTTTCTGAAGTTATTTCTAAAAAAATAATTGCCTGTTTCCCTTAGGTGCTAATTTGGTTTCTTGTGAAATTTTTTCTTTCCCACTTTCCTTCAAGATTGAGTTAGACCTAGATCTTGATATTGTAATTTTAAAAATGTATAATTGATATTGTGTAATAGAAAGTAAAGGCCTAAAGGAGCAGGGGAAGTGGGAAGGGTAGGGGTAGGGAAAGAAGGGAAAAGAAAAAATATGAGAAAAGAAAAAAATGGAAACAAAGTCTTTGTAAGTAGGGAAAGGATGGCAGGGGAATAAGGAAAAGAATAAGAACCAAGATATATCGTGTAAAGGTACAAGATCCCAACTATGTATGTAACAGTATTTTATACCTAAATGTACCAATAAACTTAATGGGGGAAAAAAAGGTTGAGCTAGAGATCTGTGTAAGGCATCCACAAACACTGTTCTGCTTTATCTTGTTTGGCATTGAATATTCTGAAACTGTGTCCTGTTTCTCCCTCTGGCTGCTCCGGGTATAACTTGTCCTGGAGCCACGAAAGCAGGGTTTCGCCCACTGCTTGGGCTGAAAGAAGCCAAATTTCTCCTTCAAAATTGGTGCACTTCCCTTCAGAACCCCCCAAAACCCGTCAGCACCATGAGCCCCCTGGACAGACCCTCTTTAAATCCCCCGGGTTTACAGACAGGGGCTGTGTGCTCTTAAATTCCACATTGGATTGGATGTTTTCCAAATTCTAAATCCACATAAATGTCCTATCTTTATGGAGTACAAGTTGGCACTTGCCGGAGGAATTCCTCCACACTCAGGCATTGGGAATTTTAGGGATCACCTTTCATTATTTTGAAATGATTCAGTGGTTCCCTAGGATCAGAGACTGTAAACCAGAGCTTGTTGTTTTCCTGATAAGATCCTGCAACACAAAAAAGTTCTTAAACACTTCCTGATGTTGTTTAAATTTTCAGTACCTCCTAGAGTTTCTTCACCGGCTGTCTGTATAGCTTTCTGCTCAGAGAATATAATCCACAGCTTCAAAGAGAAGGCAGAAGGGGTCTTGTGCAAAGAAACTCCGCTCTGAGTTCTGGAATGAGTTTCTTGGAATCCATCACAGTGATAATGACCTGAAAGCTGGAAGAAGTTCGGGCATGTTAAGAGAAAGGGTTATCAGAGAGACACATTTTGGGAGAATGTAAAAATATAGCTTGTCCAGATATACCTTAAAAGCAAGGCTAGGTATCTTTCACCTATAGCTTCCATGTTTCACGGTGCTCATTGCTGAAGCCCAGGTCAGTAAAAGGGTCAGGGACACCAGTGGAGGGAGGCACAGGAATGGTTTTCAGCTTCTCTAACCTCAAAGCAATGGGCTATAAATATGGGTGAATGGGCAGCTTTAGAGTAGACGGATCCAACAGAGCGACAGAGAGCAGATAATGAAGATTCCTGCATGCCACTCTGTGGAACTTGGACTTGATTCCAAAGGGTGATAGGGACCCACTGAAAGGTGATCAGTGGAGCGCAATACCAGCAGGTTTCCTTGAGCAGAACTTCTCTGGCAGCAGAGAGGAGAATTTATTAAAAGAGGTGGGTGACATTTGAGTGTGGCATTAGTTACAACATACAATAATGCAGAGAAGGCTTTAATAAAAAGCATATAAATTAAAAACTGAAGGAGGAAGATAATAAAAGACATTATTTCAGAATAAAATATTTTAGACCCCATAACTGAGGATGTGGGGAAAGAAGGAAAGATTGTTCAGAGAAGAATGCATCCTGCCCATCTCAAGTATACTACTGCACCATCTCTGGAGCTATGGAACCCAGGCGGAAAGGGAAGTTGGCAGCCTGGGGTGAGTCAAAGTTTGTGTGAGCCTTGGACATCTTATGTTTGGTTGAGTAGGCAGTTAGAAGGAGTAAGAACTTAGATTTGAGGATCTAATACAGATGATTTCAAACACTTGCGTGATACTTTGGGCCTGGCTACCCTCTCCCACTCTGAGTTAACATTTTTTTCTCTCTTATTCTAGGTAAGAACAGAGCTTAATGGCTTCGTCTTTTATAGGGTAGCATAAATTTGGTAATGCAAGTTTGAGTTTCTTCATGTTAATGGAACTAGGTAAATTTGTATTATCTTCCAAAACAGTTTCACTATATTTATGTATCTGGTTCCCAGTAAGCACTCCCACATGGGGAAGGTGGAGATGTGAACCTTGCTACAATCTACCTTCACACATCCAACCTTTATTTTCTGAATGGAATTCTTAGCACGGAGATATCATTACTCATCTATCAGGGTAGCAAAAATTTTTAAATTATCATAAACTTGATGTTTTGCTTTATGTTTTTATATTGATGCTCATGTACTTCTAAGGTAAGAAATCCCTTGTTCTCAGGGTGTGGAATATACAGTTCCTTTTTCTTTGGTGTTTGTATTTTTTAATATTGAATGACGTGGCACATTCAGCTGAATTCCTTTTTAAGATGTGTGATATACTAAAGTTGTTAAACTTGTTTTCTCCATATAAATAAATAATCACTGCTGCACCAAGTAAAGAGTTTTTAGGATTGAGCTTGGAAATGGTCTCAAAATTCAGTTTAGTTCAATTCCCAGGTGAGGAAACTGGGGCCTAACCTTAGGGCCCACTTAGAGGCCACCCTCTCTGGCGGCCACCTTGTTTGGCTCCTTTCTTCACCTATATTCTGGGTAGCCATGTCCACCTCTATGTTTCCAAATTGTTCATCTTCTGTATGCTTTTCTTTGTCCTCCCCTTCAATACTCTCTCAAGCCTTCTATACATAAGCTTTCACCCAACAAAAAGTTAGATGGTAAAAGTATGTATCCGTAATATTTGATATCTTCACATTGAAAAGCTGTAGCCTCTAGGGTTATAAGTGAGCGCCACATTTGGCACCATTTAACTTTCACAAAAGGAGCATTTCCTGAGCTCTTCTTTGTCATTGCCCAGCTCCATATATGCGCTCTTTGGCAGGGGAAGATTCTGGTGAGGGTTTTGCTGTCTATAACAAGATGGTGTTGAAGTTGGGTCTAGCTGATAGACAGTGATACTGATCTATTTTTTATGCTTCATGTACTAATTTTAAAAAAGTTACACCTGCAGATTTTTATCTGCATTCCATCAGCATAAACACTCCAAGATCAGCACTTTTCAGTTCGCCCATGAAAAGTGGTGAGATCCTGCAAAGGCTGAGGTCATGTATCTGCCTCAGTGCTGTCTTAAATGGCCGCCAGGAGCTGGGGCATAAAGTGAGTGGTATTTTGGCCACACTTTATTGAATTCCCTCTCCAGATGCTCCACATATTTCACCGCAGAATTACCAGTAGCGATCACTGTGGAAGATCATAAATGTCCCAGCTTCTCTCTCAATTCTCAATACTACTGGCCGAAGAAGATGACAAACTTACCCCATCCACCTGACAGTGCAAAGAGCTCATGTACTTGAGGGCTCTGGGGTCCAAGTGAGAAAGGAGGAGGGTTAAGGGGAGCACCATGGGAATGGAAAAAGCCTGGCTTTGTGGAGACTTCTCCTTGTGCGACATTCTGTATATTTTATGGGGCCTAAGAGGGCAGCCAATAACCCTCAACCGTGTTTCATACCCTGAGCCCCAAGCTGGAGTTATCATTTTTGTTCCAAGTTCACAGGATCTTCCTGCAAGCCTGTGCATCCAAAACCACTTTAGCAGGTAATTTGCATAGCCAAACATTTCTTGAAAACTCTCTCTGGGGTGAGCTTACCTAGGAATCTCTATGGTGTCATCTGAAATCAAGTGACCAAGATTTTAGTTTTCATTTAAAGTTGCAGTCTAGCTCAGCAGTTCCATCAGAGTGATGTTAATGCATAATAATATTCATAAGAGCCCATGCCTTGTGGGAAGGTATATTTAGAAGGTTTTCTTTCCACCGTGCAGCTATTTAAGGCATGTGGATCACTCTCCTTAGTGTGGCATCTCCTCAAATATAGCAAAGGACTGTCAGCAAGTAAGTGTCAAAGTCAAACTGATCTTCATTTTTATGCTACAAGATGAGGGCGAAGCGTAAATCTGAACCTCAGGACCCTGCAGTACCCCCTCATTTTTTGGTTCTCTGTGTGGTCAACATAATCTGATGACAATGTTCAGATCTATTTCTTAAATATTTATCGTCCTGAAAAGCTCTATGAAAACTGAGTGGAACTGATGGATTTCTCCATCTCCACACCTATCGATAATTTTGTGCCTCTAGAATATGACTCATCTTTGCAACATCTGCCCTCTGAAGAATTAGGAACACTAGGAGCTTCATGTATGTGAATGATACATGAGTTCTATACCATCATGGTTTTTTTAATCCTATAGCTCTTTACTGTAATTGTGAGTGTCCTAGTGTTCATACTTTTGGGAATAGACTGCAATCTGAGCCCACAAAAGGTGAACTAATCTACTTATTGAAAGTAGCATACACTAATTTCCCCATTTTTATTTGAGACTAGCAAATCTTGGACTGTAGCCCTCTTGAAAATGATCACATGAAAAAATGTTCTGAGAACTTTATACAGCATATTCAGCTCACTGCATGCCTAGCCAGGCTATTAAACTATTTCAGGTACTGATAGAAATGAACTGATGGAAGGGCAGTCAGTTTGGTGGCTTCAAGTTCATTTGTCACATTGTCTTCCATCTTATTTCGGTTTATTTGTTGGAAAGTTTGATCTAGGCACTTTGAGTACTTACAGGAGAAACAAGTCGTGCTACTCTTCAATCTTCTACAGGAAAATCATACATTCTTCATCCTGGAAGTTACTTTGAGAAACTGCCCAGTACACAAAATATCTTAGGCAAAAACTATACCTAGATTCATTCTAAGTGATTTTATTTTAGGCATCAAGAAAAAACAATTTCACAGCTGCATCTGATGCCAGTTCCATGCGCCCCTTCCCATGTCCAGAATGCAGCTTCTATTTCTGCATTGCCTACAATTGTACACATGTGCACACACTCATGCACGTGCACTGTTCCACACACATTCACATACAGGAGTGCACACTACTGCCCACAGCTGCAGCCCATTTCCTGTGGCTTCATCCTTTGCAGAAACCTCTTGCACCCAACACTGACTGGGTGGCAGTTGGAAACACACTGGGGCTCTTCCCAGGCTCTCTGGGTTCTGAGCATACTAACAGTGAATGGTGCGGGTGCAGGGAGGTCCCTGTTATCAGGCAAGCAATTGCTAACTGTGGACCTCTGACTTTGTAATTTGTTCTTTATGGACTCGCCTGCAGCCAATAAGCAAAATCAATAGTCTTTGCTGAAAAGTAAGCAAGTGCCAGTATGTTGTGTGACAGGTGAAGATACATGTGCTTACCAGGGGTCAGGGGGCCACATCAAATTTCTCTCTGACTTCTTTGCAAAAAGCTCAATCCATTTAGGGGGCATTCGTCATTGGAGAATGTTTCAGCAGGGAATAAGAAAAGCTGCTGCTCTTCTCTTCCCATTTAACGATGTTTGTTTTCAACAGCCTGTTCAATAATGTCACTGGAAGAAATTATGTGAGAAGAATAAAGTGCTTGGAATCTATTCCTTCATTCATACATTTCTGCAGAATAACACTAGCTGTTGCTTTCTCATGTATATTAATAGAGCTGTGGTCATCCCGACATTTGTTTGCTCTATTCCTTTCCAAGAAATAGGTAAGTCTCTTCCTATTGCCCCAGAATTGATTACCTGTAGTTTAAGGGAGAAGGAAGTTTATACGAGCTTAAGGGGAGACATACATATCTCTAAGCCAACATTATGGAAAGATGTAAATCTACTCGATAATTTGGCTTCTGATAAAAGGCCAAGAACCTTTTTCTATTTTCTCCTCACCACCATCTGACACCAGGCATTTTGGAGAAGGATATAAAATAAAAGGCTAATGAGCAAAAGTGGATTCAGGGGAACTAAAATAAAATGGGCTTTTAATCACTGATATCGTGTCACCGCAGTCTCTCTATTTGTCTTCTCACACACCAGTGTATTTTAACGTCCGCTCAGAAAACAAGATTTTAACCACAAGGAGGACCTCTTAACTTGGTATTAAGTCTGAAGAGTCAGTGGACAGGGGATTTTCCTTTCCTTTTCTCATTCAGGGGATTTTGAAGTACCTGCAAACCCACATCTAGCAGTCACCGGTCAGAGGGGTCAAAGGAAGATAAAATGAAGCAACAGTCAGGTGGCTGCCGCTGGCCATTTCTGGGAACAGGTTTCATAGGGCGTGGAGTCTGCTTTGACTTGGAAATTGCTCCAAAGGAAAAGTTAAATTGAAGACCTGTTTATGTAGACCAAGGTTTGACTTAAATGGTCCCTCTGGTTCCCAGGAGTAAATTTGATTTTTGTGTGTTTGCTTGTTCTCACCCAGAACTAGTTTGAATTTTTGTATTTGTGTTGTCCTCAGGAAAAATACAGATGCTCCATTAAGAACCATTGCAAAAACTATGTTTACCTCAGCCAGAGCTGTTTCAGTAGCACCACGGCTGCTGTGAATTTCATGAGGATTCAAAACTCTGCAGCATCAGAGCTGATGCTCAGTAAGATCACAGATCATTTATTAGGTGGGCTTTAGATTATACCTCAATGAAAACTCCTGCCCACCAAAAGAATCTATGAAATCCACCTTATTCCTATTATATTTAACATCACAGGATTGCAGTACAGGAGAATAATTTGGGCAGTTTCTTAGAGCATGTGAAGTGTGGACATTTCTCCACAACTAGAGTCTACATTCCTCAAGAGTAGGTAGGGACTGTCTTGCATGACTACATACCCCTATATTTTGGATATTCACTCTGAGTCTTATTAGAGGAACTCTGAATCCAAATTTGAGGATAACATATATACACAATTTTTTTTCTGGCATGGTTGTATGTCAAATATGTATATGAGATTCATAAATCTATTCTGTTTTTTAAAATTTTTTTAATTTTTTTAGTACTGGGAATCACACTCAGGTCTTTGGGCCTGCAGGGCAGGCGGCAGAACCACTGAGCTAAATCCCCAGCCTATCCTGTTTTTTAACTTAGATTAGGTAAATCTATACATACAAGCTTCATTTTCCTTAGCACATCACCATGTTTATCTTATATTTGTGTTTTTATGTAATTATGACAACAGGAAATAGGATGGAAGTCCTTTCTTTAAGGGACTTCAACACCCATTCCAGTACATTTCTGTACTATACAGATGTGAAGTAATTATAGCAGGACAAGTATGCTCCTACTTGTAGACGCATAAACTGCTAGAAAGAGCATAGAGCTTCTTGTCTACCTATTACATGTGGCTGTGAACACTCGAAGAGTGGCGACTCAGAACTGTATGTGATGAAACTGTAAAATAAATGCCACAGTTTGAAGACTTAATGTGAAAAACACAGTGGGATAGTACCTCATTCATAATTATTATTTTGATTAGTTATTAAAATGATAATTTTTTATCTGTTGCATTAAATAAAGTACACTATAGACCATTAAGTTAATTTCATGTGTTACTTTTAACCTTTTAACATATGGCTAGTAGAAAATTTGAAGTTTCACTCAAGGCTGTTGTTGCATTTCTGTTGGATAAAGCTGGTAAAAAGTGTCTCACCCAGGCTAGGACACGGTGTCCGAAGCATGCTGCTCCCTCAGATCTACTCAGCCCCTTACACAAATACCATTTCCATTTCCTATTGGCTATAATTACAAGATCATCAGTGACATTTTTATTCAGTGTTCTTTCCAAAAATACATATAAATTATAACTACATGAGGTTAAATGTTTCATTTTATGCTTCTTAAAAAAAATGAATTTATGGGGCCAGGGATTTAGCTCAGTGGTTTTGCTGCCTGCTGTGCAAGCACAAGGACCTGAGTTTGATCCCCGGTACCAAAAAAAAAAAAAAAAGAATTTATGCATCAAACCAAAACCATTTTGTATCTTATGCTCTAAGTTTTGGAGTATAAAGAAACAGGGTCACATTAGTGATATGTATCCTTACTTACTGGTACATAAACAGATGCAGATTTTTCTCAGATTAAGTGTCTACTGGCCTGTTTACCATATTCCTCCTCTTTCTCCTCCTCCTCCTCCTCCTTGTCTTTCTTTTTAAGTTCCTCCTCTTCTTTCTCCTCTTTGCTGGCCTTCATGTTGCTACTTCATGCTTATCCCCAGCATCTCTACACCCTAAGGTTCACTCCAAATGTTCTAAATCAAAGTTTTTGTGTCTTACCAACTCTAAAATCTGGGTGCAGTTTATAATCAATGACATCATAAGAATCATGGAATGGTTTAACTGACATTTTTCTTTTTTCTTAGATGTAGGAAAAATAATTCTCTGACTATAGTTTTTAGCACTTTAGATTTGATGAAATGTGATAAATCATGTTGTATTGGCCAGCTTTCCCATTGCTGGGACAAAACACCTGATATCCACAACTTGAGGAGAAGTTTATTTGGTTCACAGTTTTGGGGAGTTCAGTCCATAGTCAGCTGTCTTTGAGTGAGAAATACCCACAAATTAAAGAGAAGTTTATTTGGCTCACCGTTTCAGGGAGTTTAGTCCATAGTAAGCTGGCTCTGAGTGAGAAGGCCATGGTAGGAGGGCATGGTGGAGCAGTGCTGCTCAGTCCATGGCAGCCAGGAATCAGAGAGAGCAAGAAGAACCAGAGAGAAGATACATCTCCCACACCAGTGACAAACTTCCTCCAGCCAGGCCCTGCCTCCTAATTGCATATTTAACTATGAACTCCACCGTGGATTAATCTATTGATGAGGGTAGGGCTTCCGTGATCCAATCACTTTCTGAAAATCCCACCTCTGAACACATGAGACTTTTGGGGGTACATTTATCTAAACCAGAACACATGTAGAGAACCTCATGAAATACACCTGTCAGAGCTCCCTCTCATTTACAGTAAGCCACACTCTCCAGTTGGCATCTGCTCTTGTTGAAGTTTCCGCATGATCCTGATCCAGCACTGGGACCAACATCTCAAACACTGCTGGTCTGCAGCCTTAATGTCATGGATATCCTGAGGAATGCAGCCGATTCAGTTCATCCTCAAAACAACTAGTTAGCCAATGGACAATTATTACCTATTACCAACAACTGCTAGTCACCAAGCAGGCCCTGAGAGATGGCTGTGATGGCCCTTCAGTCCTTTTCCAAAGAATTGACAGCTTTTCTTCCCAGTGCACCAGACCTTCTTATGTCCCTGCATTTTCCCGAAGATCAAGCACTTGCATCTGATTGTCTCTAGACGATCGGAAAACAAGCATCCTTTAGTAAGTTGACTAGTGCTTTTGCCAAGAGATGCATAAGATGATGACCACTTCAGAGGCAAAGCGCTGTTTGGTTAGAAGCAGCGACTACAGCCCCAGACCTATGGCAGTGACACAATTTGAAAGCCAAATCACAAGCTGCACAGGAGGTAATGAGTTTCCATTTTTGACTTAATTAAGACTTTAATGGTTATAAGGACCAAAGTCTCCCCTTAATTCCGTACTGAGGACAGCAATTTCAACCACTTTTCTAATGTTGACCTTAAGGTAGACAAAGAGGAGAACAATCTGACTTTACTAAGGACCTTGTGCTATCCAGGTCACTTGAAGCCCTGGGCCAGGAGAACATTACCATCCATTGCTCATGTTATCACCTTGCTCTACCCCAGCTGCTGGATGTAGACCATCAGCCTGCGGAGGCCCTGCGGTGTCATTTGGGTGAGAAGTAGAAGGAAGATGAGCTGTGAAACACTTTAAGAATGCAGGCTCCTCTCCCCTGCCTTGCTTTCCTGGCTGGGAGGCCCCTCCCTCAGCAGACACTGAAGGGTGTAGGAAGGGCACCCTTTCTTTCTGAGGAGGGTTTTTTCTGTCAGGTTGTAGGCCATGGAAATTTTCCACTGCAGATGCCTCGGGTTAAGATATTTTCACCTCTACCCAGAAAAATGCACTTAGTAGGTATGACATACTAAGCTATCATTAGTTATTCAGAGCTTGAGGGCAAATACTTAATAATCCATTTATCAATTGCTTATTGAGCCATAAGCTAGATCACCCACTGTGCTAGGCACTGAGAATAGAATGTGCAACCAAAGTAGATGGAGACTATAACCTTGGGCATTTCCAGTGCAGTGAGGGAAATAGATATCAAGAGATTAAAATTATAATAAAAGCCTGATCACTGATCAAAGTACACAAAAGAATTTCAGATTATGTGGGCTTGCCGCTAGTAACTAGAAACAAAACAACCAGACTCGGAGGCCAAGGCAGAAAATGTCCGTGAGGAAGTGACCCTTAAAATATACCTGAAATAGGAATAAAGATGAGTAAGAATTGCCTAGATAAAGAAGGAAGGCAAAGGTAAGGCTCATTAGGACAGACTTCCCTCTCTTCAAGATGGATTTTGTTTGATGGGTTTTACTACTGACAAGCCACAGAGAATGTGAAGGATGCAGGGAAATAGGAATATCTTTGGTAGGGAGACTATTTCAGGAATGTTTGGGAACTGAAGTTTTATATATTTACTAAACAATAATTTAATTGTAAGTAGTGAACAGAATGTATTTAAGACAGCAGAGAGTGACAAAAACTCAGACAGTTGAAGCTTACAGGTAATGAATATCTCTATATCTCTATCTCATCTGTGTATGAAAACATGTTACCTTCTAACCTGAACCAGAGATTATCTATAGTATATGTGGTGGACAGGGAGGAGTATCAACTTGCATTGGTTTGGGGATTGGAGCTCACTTCTGGGTGTGTCTGGGTGTATCACCTATCCCCCAGGTGTGATGTTGCGGTCTAGTCTGTCCCTCGGCCCTTCCTCTCTGGCACTGCTTCCTGCTGTGTTTCCCAGCCACCATGCAGTAAGGAGCTTTGCTTCACTGTGCTCTTCCACCATGATCCTGCCTTGGATCCAGCTGACTCTGGATTGAGAACCTCTGAAACTGTGAACTGAATTAAATCTCTTCTCCTTGAAGTTGTGGTGTGAGGCACTGTACCCCAGCAACGAAAAACTGACTGATACAGAATGTAAAATTAATGTGTCTGCACACACACACCTGTTCTTGGATTGGTGTGTGCTTTCCACGCCTAGGACAGAGGCTATTAAAGTAAGAAATGACTGGTCATCACAGAGGAAAATACAAGAGAGGATAAAGGACCAGGAATGGAAAAATATACAGGTACAGAAATGACTTTCCATGGAGATGGGGAGAGGTCAAAGTTCGGGGAGAAGGCAAAATGTAAGACCTCACCTCAGTCATGGTGGGACAATGGCCTTACCAATGGTGGGAACCCAGACCACTGAGTCATCAGTGCTGATGATGTGCATCTTCTCAAAAGTGCAACATGCAGAGACTTGGTTTTTTGATAAATGAATGGAATTGATCTAAATTAGGTATAGAAAAGAAGTTTCCTCGTACAAGCCAACTCTTACTGAAGGGAAGCCCATAGTTAAGAGTATAGAAGTTAAGAAACACAAACCACATCTGGGTTTGGCAGCATAAAGCCCCTCAAGGGTTAGCAAAGCCTATCATAGATGAGGGAATAGCTTGCTTGTCACTTTTTTTTTGCTGTCCCTGTGCTAATTACTCTCATTCATCTGCGATTTACACATTGTTCCTCTTTCCTTTGGCCACCTTGAGCTATTATTTCAAGAGATAAGGAGAAGGAAACCATTTTGGGGTTTTTAATAATTCGCATTATTACAGAAGTGATATTAGCTCATCAGAATTTTTTTAATGATTTTAGAGAAGAAATAAAATTAGCAAACAACAAAGGCAATTTCCTGAACATAAAATTGAAAGTTCTAAAGAAATTTGCATTTTCAGTGCTGGGAAATGTCAGGTTGTTTTTACACTCAAATCCCTGCATCTCCCACCAGGGCAAGAAGGGTAATGTTTATAACATCTGAATCTCTGACCCAGTGAATAAAACATATCAGTGTTACTTAGCTGAGACTCGAATAAATATTCATAACAATGGCACATGCATAGCTAATTGAATGACTTTTGTTAATATTAAACTAGATATTCATGGACATGTGCCTTTTTCTATAATGAAAATACTGCCTTGGGCTAGTTTTGTTTTTCTTGTCTAGAACAATTTATTTGCTTTCACCGAAATGAATATAAACTCCTATTCTCATGACAAAAGAATTCACCATTAATTTGAATAAAGAATTTCTTTATTCCCTTTGTGATATGCTTTATTGAGAAAGCAAATCTAAATGTATCTCGAAATTTTTGTTCATACATTATATTTAATTCCAACAACACATTCAATGTCTATAAATAGAGATTCTGGGATTATTAGGACCAGATATATTGTTCTCAAATCCATAAGAGATTGTCTTTCGATTAATTTAGAAGGTAATAAAAAAAAGCAAAGCAAACAAAATTCCTGTATGAGTATGTAAAGTCTGAAACTATTGCCTTCCTTATTTCTCCAACCTTTTTTCTCTCTTCCTTTTCTTCTCACCTTCAATTTTCCTTATGTGCACTACAGTGGCTATTTGTTTTCTTTATTGGTTGCTTAGCATTTCTTCTCTCTTCCTAATAGCACCTGACTTCCTTTTAGAAAAATGAGCTCTCCTCCACTGTGAATAGTCCTGTCTCCCACTACACAGCCTGAGTGCTGTGTCCACTCTCTACCTGGCCCTGAAGAATCAAGAGAGCTGGCAATGCCCTGACCTTGACCAATCACGTTCGCTCGGAGAACTTGGAATGCTAAACAAGGTAGGCATGGGCAGAGTGAGCTCTTGGAGCCCTCCCAGATGACAGTGCTGCTGCAGCCTCTCCAGCCCGTTCCTGCTGATGACCTGATGGTTCTACTTCCTGCCTCCCAGACCTCTGGCCCTCCTTGGGGTCTGCCCATTGGCTGGACCATTCTTCTCCCTCCAGGCCCCTGGTGACCCCCAACACCCTTCCAAAACATTCTGTTTATTCATCATAAAGTAACCAGAATCACTTTTGTGAAACCGACACAGTTCAGTAGCAGATTATTACCATAGTCCCTCTTAGATCCCAGTTTGCCAAACATCGACTCATACCCTGAAGCCTGTCAGACTCTAGGCCTGGTGAAAGATTTCTGCAACCTGAATAACAGACAGAGCACAGGGATCATGGTGTGATCCAGGTTTCTCCAGTTCACCGTCATTCTGTAGTGATGACAACTGGACTGAACTTGAAGCTGTGGCAGTAACTAGATGCTTTATGCCAGAGCCCAGTGACTCCCAGTTGTTTACAGGGCTTAGAAACCCAAAAGATAATCTACAATGCACTGAAAACTATACAGAGATTGGGTGATAGTTAACTTGCTATTTGGGGCTCTCTCACATGACTTATTCTAGAGCAGAAATTTCCAACTTGGTCATCAGAATTACCTAGGATTAGAAGACAAAGTAGATTCCCAGACCTCATCTGGCATGTCCATGGTAACTAGGTCTGGGGTGGGATCCGAACTACCGAACACATGAAGTCTAAACTGAGGAGGACTGGAGCAGGAGACCCAAATAAAGGAGTTTCAGTAATGCAGAGGAGATACTTCAGCTTCAAATTAAGGTAATAACAGCAGAATATGCATAGGGAGGAATGGATTTGAAATATATTTAAGAGGTAAAATAAGCTGTGCTTAAGATCCATTTAATGAGGTTGAAATAAATAGGATCAAGCATACACTTTGGGTTTTTAGCTTGTGAAACTTGACTCATTGCTGAGGCAGGACATATTGGAGGAAGAGAAAATTTACAAAGAGGTATCTATAGACTTAATGACTTAAAAGGCTTCTGTGTCATGTCCAAGAAAAATGTTCAGCACAGAAGCATGGTATGAAGCTCAGGTTAAAGATAATGTCTAATGATACAAATCTGAGGATTGGCTGTATACAAGCAGTAATTCTAATCATATGAGGGATAGGCTCATTCAAGGAATGTGTAGAAGAGTGTTAGGTAAGAATTGGGCCTTAAGGATCACCAACGTTTGAGGAACATCAGAAGAAGGGAGTTGAGATGAAGTCTGACAGGAAATATCCAAAAGACAGAGAAGAGACTATTCTGAAAAGGAAGCTACCACCATCGTCAACTACAATGGAGGTGCGGGACATAAAACTACAAAGTATAGGTTTAGTTTACAGAAGGAAAAAAACCCCACATTTTTGACCAGGATTGTCAGGTGAAAATTTCGAAGCTAACTTTTGGTAAAAGTGGGTTGAGTTATCAATGAGAAGTAGGCTTCAAGTGTAGACAATTCTTTTTCAAGAACCGAGAGGTATTTTATTCAGTTCAGATCTCCCATCACAAGGATAGGCCAATCTTGGGTTCCCCAAATCCTAAGCATCGGAGTACAGGGTAATTATGCAGTCACAGTCTGCTGCATGCATCAATTCTATGGTGACATACTGCCTCATTCAACAAAAATTCATGCTCTCCTTTTTGCGGTGCCGGCTTGTTTCTGTTTGACAAATATGTGGCCATGGACATTGTTACAAGCCCTTGAGTGGAAGTCAGGCCATGGAAGTCATTCTCACCAATGGGACAAGAATAGAAGCCATACATTGCACTCCTATCTGGGGCTCTTAAAATACAGGAGTCTACACTCTTTCTTTGTCTTTCAGCAATATGCCTTTTCTCTAGGTGGAGAGAACTCCAAGGCTATGGTCATAGTCATGGCAGTGCACATGATAGAAGTAGTCTGTACATTCACATCCTTTAAGAGGAAAGCCACCAGCCAACTGGATTGGCACTTATTCCATATGTTTCTGAAATGTTGACATTAGTTTAACAGCTTTAATACAAACCATGTCTGAGCAATCTCTGGACTAAAACTTTTAGGAAACTAACTTATAATTTTAAAAGTTTTAATACATAAATACATTGACATCATAGAAATGCAAGTTATCACATTTACCTGATGCAAAGTTGAGAGAATGTGGCCCAACTCCCAATTCATTGTTTACAAACTTTACTAATTTAAAGTTTAGTGATGCTATTCAGAGGTAACAAGTGATCCTCAGCACTAAATTAGCTAATCAATTAATTCAATTCTGAAAGCAAATTAAGATTGGTAAATAAAATACAACTCCTTCCACTGACAATTAAGCCTTAATGATCTGGTACTTCCTTTTGCCTTCAGAGTTACATTAAGATGTCTTCAATCCATTATTTCTGCTTAGAAATAGATAATTATTTGATAATAGTCCTATGTGCCCCCAAAATAGATGATCTTCTTCTCTAAGTGCCATCTAAAAAAGTGATGCAGGTGTTGGCTTTGGAACCACTGTGGGTACACATGGCCCTGTCCTCCAAGAGGGCTGGAGTGGGGTGACAAGTGGCATTGCAGTGTGTCCTGGTCCTCTCATACACAATGGGCCCCAAGCAAAGATGACAAGGACATACACTGGTCTATGCAGAGTAGGTGGCTCCATCTAATTTGTCCCAAAACACCATGGGGGCTAGTAATAGCTCCTGATGGTGACACTTTGTCCCTAATAATCCTGGTGTTTGTTTCATATAAATAGAACTCCATTTTTATTTTTAGTAGTATGCCATGTTTGATTGATGACATATTGAATTATTTTTAAGTATTTTCTCTTACGAGCAATACTCCCTTGGAGATCCTTGAACACATATGTGTATTGTCCTGGGGTAAATTCCTTCAACCAAGATCACTACATTCAAGAGAAGATATATATGTAATTTTGATAAGCATTTCCAAGTTGCACTCTGTTATGGTTTATATCTAGATGTCCCTCCAAAGCCTTGTGTGCTTAGAGGTGGGGCTTTGGGGAGGTGACTGGATCATGAAGCATGATACCCATCAGTGGATGAGTTCACTAATAAGTTTCTATCTAAATGTGAGTTAGGAGTTGAAGCCTGGTTGGAGGAGGTACGTCACTGGAGGTGTGGTCTCCCTTCTCCTTGATCTCCCTCTGCTTCCCACTACCCTGCCATGGACTGTTTCTCCACTGCCATAGCCCTCTGCCATGCTTCTCTGGCTTGGACTCAGCCAACTATGGACTGAAACCTCTGTAACTTGTGAGGCAAAGTAGACCTTTCATCCTTAGAGTTGTGAGTGTTGAGTATTTTGTCCAAGGAACCAAGAAAGTAACTAAGACACTCTCCGTAAATGTTGGTCAGTTTCTAGCCCACTAGAAATCCATGAGAAGGCTTCTTTTCTCTCAACTCCATCAGCCAGTGTGTATCAGACATTTTTATCTTTACTAATTTGAAAGAAGAATAACTCCCTCTAAAGCAGCTTTAGGTTGGGCATGGTGGTGCACACCTGTAATCCCAATACTCTGGGAGGCTGAGGGGAGAAGATCCCAGGTTTGAGCTCAGTCTGGGTAACTTAGCAATTTAGCAAGACTTTCTCTGAAAATAAAAAATAAATTTAAGAAAAAGATTGAGGATGTAGTCCAGTGCAAAAGCTACTAGGATTCAATTCCTAGTACTGCAAAAACACAAACAAAACAAAGTAGCTTTATTTTTGAGCTATTCTTGTGAGGGAAAGATCATTTTGTATGTTTTGAAACCAGTTGGTGTCCTTGTTAATATATTGAGTTTTTATTTGTACAGAAAGTCTTTGTACATCATTTCATTTCCAACTTTTCTTTGTCAGGGTTTTTAATTTTGTGTTTATTATGTATACCATATGGTAACATTTTATATTTATGCACTATTTCAGTCTTTATCTTTTAAAAGAAGAATATGTCCCATTTATTTTGTTTATGTGAAATATACCTTTCAATTACAGTACTATTACCTTTTATGTTATTTTTATTTTTATGCTTTTTAAAATCTTTCACTCTAATTCATATTTTCATTGCACTTATTTATCTTTTTTCTGTGGTGCTGAGGGGTGAACTCAGGGTTTTGTTCATGTTGAATAAGTGCTATAGCACTGAACTGCATCCTCAGCCAGTTTCTTTGCACTTTTTAAATGCACGTGTTTTTTTTCTGAAAGTTTGTCTAATTCTGCTTCTATCTTGTAGCAGTATAATTTTAGAAATTATAAATTCAATACTAAATTGAAGAAAGCAAGCTATTTCTTTAGGTGATACCTACTGCCTTCCCACTTCGAGCAATGGAAAATTGCCTGTTTGCATTCCTTCCCAATTCCTATTCTCTCCACATTGATTTTAGCTAATCATACTACTGCTATCAGTTTTGCTAGAGATTTCTTGTTTCTTTAATAAATTCATTAAATATGTTTAAATATGCCCTACTTCGTCAGATTCACATCATTTACTTTGAATTTTACTTCACAACTCCATTTTATTAGTACATATTCACAGAACATGAAGTTTACATGAACGTTAGCAAGTAGGTACATGTACACAATATATTTTGATTCTATTTTCATTAAAGATCTTTCTAAAATTAGTGCACCTTAGCAGCACATAACAATTACATTTATGGTGGAGAGTTGGTACATGTCCAAAATATGTCTTAATCCTTCCTTTTTTAAAATTCCCTCCTCCCTCCCTCGCTCCCTCCTATTTCCTCCAACTCTTGGTCCTCCTCCCATTGGCGAAAGGTCTATTTCCATTCTCATTTTTCCCTTCAGTTCTTTTTCTCCCATCCCTTTGTCCTCCTCCCCTCTCTCTCTCTCTCTCTCTCTTCTTCTCCCTTCCATTTGAAAATCATCTCCCTGCTTCCTATTTCTCTGCCTTCCATTTTGCTCTCTCTCATTCCTACATCCATGAGAACCCCTGCCCACTCACCTTCTCCCTCTGACTTTAAATCCCCTCTCCCCATTTACATTTTTATTGTTATTTTTAGTTCATATTTATGGCATATAATGTTGACATTCTTTGCTGGGATTTGGCACATTTGCATGACATATCTTAAATCTTTTTACTTCCCTTTCCCCATCCTGCCTCCGCTCATGCCTCGATCTCCTGGACCCCTTCTTATTTCCAAAAGATCCATCTCTCTGTTTCCTTCTAATGATCCTTTATTTGTTCTGTACTTGTACATTGCCTTACTCAAATGAGAGATATTGCATGTCTGATTTATTTCACTTAATGTTACATTTTCCAGGTGCATCTATTTTCTTTTTTGTTGTTGTTGTTCTGTATTTATATATTTCTCTTTGGATTTGGAAATAGTATATTTTATTTTATTTTTTTGCTTAAATTCCTTTATTGGTACATTTTAGGTATACAATATGTTTACATTTATCATTGGGTGCTTGTACCTGTACATGATGCATCTTGGTTCTTATTTTTTCCCCATTACCTGTGCGCCCTTCACCCCTCCACCCTTCCCTATTTACAAAGACTTTGTTTCCATTTTTTTCTTTTCTCATAATTTTTCCTTTCCCATCTTTCCTATCCCTTCCCCTCCCACCTCCCCTACCCCTTTAGACCTTTTCTTCCTATTTCAAATGATCAATTATTCATTTTAATTGTTTAATCAGGCATCTATTTTCTTACAAATGTCTCCAACTTACCCTTCTTTACACCTGTGGACACTCACCTTTCACCACTCCCCACTACCACAGGTGTGGAAATCAGGCTACAGACATCCCTTCCCCCTTTCACTCCTTTCCTACCTTACTATTATTTTATTGTATTGGAGTGATTTCAGAGAGGAGCATAGAGGAAAGACACCTTTACTGTGCTGTCCTATAATTGGGAATCTCATCTTTGTCTGCTCCATAACACCAGGTATGTTATTTTGCATGTGCTCATTCCTCATTGTATCTAAAATTCCACACTTGAGCTGTGCATGGCTGAGCTCGCCTAGACAAGCACTTCCCTCCATTGAAGCAAGCCTTCTTCACTCAGAGGCAGCACTGGATGATTGCAGGGCTTCCCTGAGCTTAGCATGTGGCCAAGAGCAGACCCACGCTATGGGCAGACAGGTAGGTCCAAAGCATGACCCTCAACAAGGACTGAACCATTCAGTTACCCCCAGGTCTTCCTCCCAAATTCACAACATAACTGAGAGGAAAGATAGTGCAAGGGAGGACAGGAGTGTTTTGCTAGATGATCTCTCTTCCTATGGAAGGAAACAGTGGAAAAAGGAAAGGGGTGCCCCGAACTCGCATCCAGCATGTCCCTGCTTCATACATTCCCATAACACTTCTGTCAAAAGCCAGGCAATAACTAGTAGTCAGTGAGGATGCGCACTTCCAGAAGGAAGGTAATTACAGGAGGACACTTGATGACGTAGTCACTTTCTTTGGTATTTGGGATTCTGGTAGGCAGCATAATGGCCCCAAGATTCCCATATCTTAATCCCCAGAACTTGTGCATGTGTTATGTACGAAGCAAAAGAGTCTTGCAGAGGTGATTAAGTTGCAGACTTTTAAGGAGGCAGATTATCCTGGATTATCTGTTGGACCCAATCTAATCGCCTGAGCTTTTGAGAGAGGAAGGCAGAACAGTTGGTCTGAGATGCTGCACGAGGGGAGGGGGGAGCTGAGACGAGGCATGTGAGAAGTGTGCAGGGACTGTCGCTGGGACCCACAGGCTGTGCCTGTAGAGCGCCTTGCCTTGCTGCGGGAGGGAGGAAGGGCAGGCAGTCCTGCAGAGCTGGGAGGACAAGGGGCCCCTCCTCCAGCTGTACTGGACTGAGTCATGTCCCAGCTGGCCAGAGGCTGGAAGGGGATTCCCAGAGACCCCAGAAGGAAGCACAACTTTGCCAACACAGTCCCTTGCATCTCGTGATACTCTAAGCAGTGTCACTGGACTGGGGACCCACTGAACTCCAAGAGGATGTACCTCATCCTGCTTTAAGCTGCTTAGTCTGGGGCAAGTGTTACAGCAACAACAGGAAGCAAAGGCAGGGCTGATTCAGGGGAAAACAAAGCCCACTTCGGAACCTGAAGGTCTACCCTGGTGGTACCGTGTTGTTCTACCTGTGATGTGCAGGAACTCGATGGACAGTCACCTGCTGGAGGTCGTACTTGATAGGAGCAGGCTGGAAGATCCTTGCAATGCGGGAACAAAATAAGTAAAAGCAATTGATTTCCTCCACTCACTGGACAAATCTGAATATCCAAGTCAGCCCGATGCTTGGTTTTCCTAGCTTGTGTGTGGAATTTAAGCTCACTATAAAATTTTCAACACTCCCCATCCCTCTATGGATACCCACGACTGAGACATGAGGGTGAACTGTAAATTATAAGTCCAACTGGACTCAGTCTCAGAGGAAAACAAACTAAAGTGCTAGAAACTTTGTTCAATCAGATAGCTAAGGAATGGGGACAACGAAAAAGTAAAGCAAATGAAAGGAGCCTTGTGTACCAGCCTGGTCCCTTATGTTAGTATTATTATGAATTATGTTACTGCACATCAGGTTATCCAAGAGCTCTTATTGGAGACACTAGTTCCATTTCATCCTCAGAATCCCCTCGGCATGGGTTACAGGTGATGTTGAAGGCACAGAAAGGAAAGGCAGCTTTCCAGGCTCACACAGCAAGATCTGGTAGAACTTGGGCTGCTATACAGTTGGGTTTTGCTGGTTTGGTTGCTTAATCCCTAACTACTGTTCTCTTCACAGTTACACTTTGAATTTTTCCAAATAAGTAAAATCCTCCTGTCTACTGAAGGCCCAGTCAGATGGATGGGCCAAATGCACCCATTGCCTGTCAGTGAATTCTAGCAGCTTACTGACCACCCTACTGTGAACCCTCACAGTAGAAGGCTTATTTTGAGAAAAACAAACATTTTTGTTAATTAAAGAGATTTTCTTTTCATAAACTTGTCACTACATCCTTCTAGAACAATGATGCTTTTTGACAATTAATATAAAGGGGTTTAGAGCTCCTTGCCAGGCCTCTTCTTCTGCATATTATGCAGCACTCAATAACTCGACTTTCAGTCTGTTTCTCTTTTGCTTAAGAAATCCTACCCTTGTTCTGTGTTCCCATGCAGAAAAGAATCGATCCCTTTCAATGAGAAGACAGAATCACAAAAAGGAATTGTGTGTATGCGAAACAAAAGAGGTGGTGATTTTTGTACCATGCAAAATCTGTTATAGTATATTTCTGACACGATATATAGGAAGGAGATTTTTCACTGTGTACTCTTCCTGAAGTTTTGACTCTTATAATGTATTCCAGTGATCCCCATTCCAAACATAAACTAAACTTGAATCTTAAAAAGAAAAAAATAAATTATAATTTGTAGAAACAGGGCAAAATAGGGAAGCAAGTGAGCAGAGAGAAAGACAGCTGTAGCACACAGTCCTGGTGTTCTGGCCAGATGCGCTGGTCCCTTTGTCCCTTCTCTGAGCATCTGACCCTGCGCGTCCACTCTCCACACTCACCCTTCCATGGACAGTGCCTCTTCTGCTTCTCCTCTAGAGAACAAGCTCTTGGGCCACTGGAGCCATTGGGCCCCCACTGAAAAACAGGATGGAAAGGATAAGAGTCTGCGGTCCAGCTGGGTGACCATTGTCCCAAGCTATAACAGAGGCAGGAGAGTCTGGCTCCCTTGCTTCAGGTTGGGACGGCTCTGTGTCACTTACACTGCCAGGTTCCATTCATGGTCAGGCTGAATTCTACCTTCTGAGGGACTTGGCCTTAGACCACACCAATGCCTGGCTTCCTCTCTACCCTGTCTGCACCTTGTCTTATTAGTCTTCCCCGAATTCTCTGCATTGTTTTCTGAAATGATTTACATGCAAATCCTCTTCAGAGCTCCCTAACAGGGCTGGTGGCAGAGTGGTCCAAGGAAGCAGAAAAGGCAGACTGAGCTCAGGAAGTTGATATTTGATGGCCACCTGAAGAACAGGATCCTGTACTGGTGCGAAGTGGACCAGTGATCATCCCTGGTCCTAAGTCCCTAAGCCTTCCTATCTGAGGCTGGCCTGGAATACAGATGGGCTGGCCGTGCTGCCTTGTGCAAAGTTGCTTGAATTTGTGAGGGATGGGAGCCATAATTACAAAGACGGTGAAGTTGTTTTATTGTTGCTGAGAGCCCTGGATGCAGCAAGGAGAGAAAAATGTGTGTAGCTCACTCATTACCTACGTGAGGCACAGTATGAATCCTAGTAGGACATTAGGACCATTTAAAGGCTCTTAGACACATCCTTCAGCCACAGGGAAGAAAATGCTCAAGAGCAGGCACGGGGCTCCGTTGCAAGAATAACATAGTTTTCAGAGAAAGGGGGAACCTGCCAAGTGTCCTACCCCTCATCGTGGCCCTGACAAGCAAGGAGGGACCCAGGGACTGGACACAGGTACACGTGAAGGGGTGCGCCTCAGCACATCGGGTCCCTGGAGTTTGCCGAAGACCTTTTCTGTATGCTTTTCAATTCAGTGCCTGTGTGCAGTGCGTAATGATCGCACACCTCATGGGGAGTTGGTGCATGGACTGAACACATCTCAGACTTTCACCCCTTTCTCCTCCCCCCCCACCTCTTGATGCCCTTCCCCTTTGCAGAAGATCTATCTCCCTTTTTCCTATTTTCTGTCTTTTTTTGCTCTTTATTTATGTTTTATATTTCTCATTATATGAGAAATCAAGTGATATTTAAGCTTGTGTATCTGATTTATTTCACTTGACATTATGGCCTCAAGATGTATCCATTTTCCTACAAATGACCCAAGATTATCTTTTTCATGGCAGAGTAGTGCTCCATTATGTACAAATACATTTTCTTTATCCATTCTACTGTTGATGAATATAGGCCCTTTCCAGGATTTAGCTATTAGGACTTATGCCACTATAAACATGGGTATGCATGGATCCCTATAATATGATGTCTTTAATGCTTTCCAGAACATAATCAGTCAGAGAATGACTGGGTCTAATGGAATTTCCAGTTTTAGTTTTTGAGGAATCTCCATACTGATTTCCATAATGCTGGCATCAGTTTACATTCCCACCAACAAAGTAGATGGGTTCCTTTTGCCTGAAGACTTGCCAGCATTTGTTAGTATTTGATTTCTTAATGATAGCCATTCTTCTGGAGCAAGAGAAAGCCCCACTATTGTTTTAATTTGCATTTCTTTAATGGCCAGAAATGAAATACATGTTTTCATGTATTTATTGGCCATTTGTACTTTTTCTTCTTCTGAGGAGGAGGAGTGTCTGTTCATTTGAGTTGTCAATTTTTTCATTTGGATCTTTTATTTTTGAAGGTCTACTTTTTTTTTAGTTCTTTATATTGTCTAGATATGAGTCCTCTGTTCGAGAAATAGCTGACATCTTGTTTTCCACTTTGTAGATTGTCTTTTCACTCTGTTGTTTTATTTGTTATGGAGAAGCTTTTTAATTAGATATGATTCCATTCATTGATTCTTGATGTTATTTTTTATGCAATTGAGGTTCAGTTCAGAAGGTCCTTGCCTATGTCTGTGTCTCCTAGGGTTTTACTTATTTCATCTTCCAGCAGATTAAGGTGTTTCTGTTTAACATTTAAATCTTTGATCCATTTTGATGTTAGTTTACTACATGGTAAGATATATGGGTCTAGATTCAGTCTTCTGCATATGGAAAGCCAATTTCCCCAGCACCACTTATTAAAGAGGTTACCTTTCCTCTAGTGTGTATTTTTTGGCTCCTTTGTCAAAGATCAGGTACATTCAGCTTTCTGTATGCTCTTTTCTAGAGTCTAGCAACTCCCTTCATGCTCGGAGACTGATCAGTCACCTCAACTAAGGCTGATGTGTTGGAAGGAGATCTTTTCCCTCCTCATGGTCTGATTCCACCTAGGCAGATACCTACAGAAATCAGGTCACTGTATGACTCGTGTGGAAAAAGCTTGGCCTTATTACAGGAGGAAAGACTTGTTTTCTGAAGAGTCTGTAGGACCTGGGTAATGTGTACTCTCTGATATGGGAAAAGGTATGACTGGAAGTAGATCCTGGAGATTTTGGACCAAGATGGTGGATAGAAGAGAGTTTATTGATACAGGGACACTCTGTGTATGAGAGTGTAACACATTCACAAGGCACCTGGATGGAGCTAGACATACGTGGTACTGGAACAACTTCTAGAAACTTAGAAGGATAGCAATCTGGCAGAGTATTGAGAAGCAGACCAAGAGATGTAGAGGTGTATTGTACATAAGTATGTTCCTCATGAGGCCTGAAAGAAAGTGTTTTCCCTACAGCAATGGAGAAGGCACCTAGGAGCAGAGTATAGCATCATTGTGAAGCTCAGTCGCACTTGAGAGGATTCTGGAATGGCCAGAAGAAAGGATGGTGAAGTACCACCACTTCAAGACCTATCGCAGGAGCAGCAGAGAGAATAGCTTTTTGACTAGGCTTCCACTTACAAACTTTCTCCTGAAATGTTGAGCAACCATCACCTTAAAGAACTGGAACGTGAAAGGAATTAATCATAGGAGGGGTGAACCATAGCGGAAAGTATTAGCACTTTGCACAGATCTCTTCACATTTCTCATATTTTCTGTACATATTCTCCACCCCACCCCACCCCACTGATTTCTATGCCTTTTTTAATAATGGCTACAACTTGAAGCTTTTCTTGGTCAAGCTAATGGAGCTGCTTTACCGTACACTGGGGGACTAAACCTCCATGCTCAGGGTTTACCTGCCCACCAGGCTGTTCCTTGACAAGTGACTTAGGAGGCAGGATATTCAAGCCCAATCCCTAGGCTCTGGAGGGACTTTGTCTGCAGGACACTTTCACACACTTCCTTCCTGTCCCTGTCCTATGGCCCTCACTTCCTTACTGGTTGCCCCAAGAAGCATTTTCTGAATAAATCACCCACATACAAGTCCTTATAACAGGGTTTGCTTCCAGAGAACCCAATCTATGACTCCACCTTTAGGCTTGTGTCTTTTTGATGGAAGTAAATGTTAGTAAATCTTTTTGGACAACACGTTGGCAATACTGCCAAAGACAATCAACGGTTTTAAGGTGTGTATAACTGCTGAGCTAGCCATAGCTTTCCATCCCACAAAAATGTTTATGCATAGTTAGGTTGAATGCAGTGTGGTTTATAACAGTAGTGAAACAGAATGAAAACAATCTAAGAATACTGTGATAAGAGATTTTTTAAGACAGGATACATTCACATATGAAAGATTAGTGAGTAAAAGTCAAATTATTTAAGAAACAAGAAATAATTAAAAATTATTTCTATCTTTTAGATTAGTCTTCCCTATCAAATTGCCTCTCTATTGCTTTTATTATGGAAAATGAGTTCCTTCATAATTCTTCTAGTGATTTAGAGGACACTTTTAAGTTATAAGATAGTTAAGTAAAAGCAAAACTGTGCTTGGAATGCAAGAATCTCAAGTGATAGTGTACTTGATCTGTTTGCTACCTATGAAGCCTTAAGCAAAACATTTTATTTCTCAGTGATAAGAAAACTTTATGTCCTTTCCATTTTGAGGAAGAAAAAAAAACAAGTAGGGCTAATCAACAAAAGGGTGGGCAGGATTCATCTCCATAGACATTGGTAACTCAGTGAATCCAAAATGGTGCAGAAAATATGAACCCTCAAAAGCTGGAAAAATTATCCAGTGGTTTAATCAGAGAATATACCATAAAGTGGAGCAGAAGCACTGCAGATATTGCACATATGACTGAGGAATGTCCAAGTCCATTTGAGGGAGCAGATGTTGGAAGGACCGACCTTTGTCCTTCAGTATGCATTCTTACCTTCTCTGGTAATGACAAAACCTCTTTAGATAAGGACAATAATGACAACTCCTCTCAGCTTCCCTTGTAGTTAACTTCAGCCGTGTGGCTGTGCCCAGTAGGCTGGAAGCAAATACAGTGTGCAGTTTGTGGGTGGTGCCTCCCAGGGAAGGGTGGTTCCCTCTGCTCTTCTCATCTTCTTATACTGGGAGCATGGACATGGTTGCAAGCTATCTTGAACCACACCAAAGGTAATGCCCTGGGATAGGTTCCTGTGCAAATGTTTAATGAATATGGGCTAGTTTGGGATGGACAGATTCTGGTAGATAATTAGTACTTTTTTTTTTCTATTCGTTTGTTCAAGCTACCTTAAAATAACACAGACTGAGTGACTTGAGAAAAAGTTATTGTCTCACACTCCTGGAAGCTAGCTGTTCAAGGTCAGGGTGCTGGCAAATTTAGCTCTGGGTGAGGGCTGTCCTCCTGCTCTGCAGGTGATGTCCGCTGGCTGCCTTCGCGCCTTTTCCTGTGCACGTGCCCAGGGCCAGGGAGCACAGGCCCTCCTGCTTCCCTCTTCTCACACGGGCAGCAGTGTCACCAGCTAGGGCTCCACTCTTCTGACCTCAGTTAGCCTTCACCACCTGTGCAAGGCCCATCTCCAAATACAGTCTCCCTGGGCTTAGGGCTTCGACACAGGCACGGGGAGGAAGTGGATGCAATTCGGGTCCCAACAGTCCTGTTAGCTGTAGTCACTGTGAAAGACAGACATAAAGTGAGTGAGAAGATTCCCAGAAACAGCACTTGGATTTCCTAAGCATTGATAAAACACTTGTTCTGGCATTTGTGTTGCTATTCTAACAATCCTGTCCTGGTTAAACAACTATACTTAAATACTTGACAGCATGGGCTATGAGCGATTAGACATTAAGCAGATTAATTGGTCATTTGTCTACAAAGTGGCAAAGCTAAAATACTACCATTTTTTTTCTGCGTTAATAAAATGTATTTGAATTGGCTTTGGTTAAGGTTGAACATTTATGTATTTTTCCTTAACTTTGGCTTGATTCTACTCCCTGTAAACTGTATATTTTTCTAGTTCATTATTGGCACATAATAGGTGTTCATAATATTATGAATAAATGAGTCTTGATATTCCTTCTTTCTCTAAGCCCCCAAGCCTTCAAATGGGCCATGTACTATCTTATGGTTTTTTGATACTGATTTTTCTCACCTCATTCAATATCTAGCATGTTAGTACTCATTTAGAGTGCCTTTATTAGGATGAGTATGAATGATAAGCTATCTAATGGAAAGGTTTTTTAGAAGATCAATTCGGAAGACTCTACCTTCAATTAAAGGAGCTCTTTAAAAAGTATGTATAATTTACAGAAATAATTATATATTTTGGTCATAAGGATATTGAACAATGATTCTATCTGGGCTCTTTCTCCGAAAACTAATACAAAAAAGGTACACAACCAAATAATAGGTTTTTTTGCAAGGAATTTCTTTTCCAGGAGATAATTTGTCTTCTGACGAAACATTGGTTCAATTTTTTGTTATTTGTCTGTGAATGTCACAGACCATTTTCAACAGGAGAGGTGGGAACAATCTGCAGCTCAGGTGGTGGGGACTGGAAAGTGGAGACACAGCCACAGCTCCCCATCACATGCAGGAGAAGTTGGTTCCTGGGTGCGGAGGGGTGAGCAGAGCCGGGAAGGGGACAGAGCGAGGTGCGGGCCTGGGAGTCCAGCCCCTGGAGACAGCGTTGCACGGGCCTCCCTGCAGCTGAGGAAGAGCGTTTCCATCACGTCCTCCTCCACAGGAAGCCACGTTTCAACTCCGTGTGAAAAGAACAAGAAAATGCACGAAGGCAGCACTCACCTCACAACTGCGTGAGGTCTAACCCAACCACCTTTCTGCTGGACTTGAGTCTCTTCCTTAAAGTAAAACATACAAACACACACACATGACACTCGCATGCACACCCATACACTTTCTCATGGCCAAGGCCCCTCCCTGTTGTGCGCTGTCATACCCTCAGGCACTTCTGTTTAATTCTGAGAATGGTGATGATTTCACACTTAGGACAGTTTGATTAGTAGCTATTACCTCACTAGACTACACTGAAGTAGGGCAGGAATAGCACTTGTTTATTATCTCATCATTTCTCTTTCTATTGCCCATCTTCTTGCACTTAGCTGGAGAAAAGGTTGGCATTAGGGGCAAAGAACTATTCCAGTTTAAAATGGACCCAGTGCCACATAACTCCTATTTGACACATGAAAGGTATTATTTTGAATAATTAGGTTTTTCAGAGGCTGACATCCTCTGTCACCTTATTTTTGGGGGGCAGAGGGATTGAACCCAAGGCCTTTGTATCCCAGACCCTTTTCTAAATTTCTAATTTGAGACAGGGTCTCATTAAGTTGCCCTGGCTGACCTCCACCTTCCAATCCCCCTGACTCAGCTTCCCTTCCAGAGTGCTGGGGTTGCAGGCCACCACACCAGCTCTGACACTCAGCATCACTGTAGCTTTTTAAAAAAATCATGTAGCTCTTGATTGGCCACATGTCTGAGCTGCTGTGCGTGCTTCTTTCTGAGCCTTGCTCTGGATTAGCCTATTGCTGATGGTGACTAGTGAACCACAGTCACTATAGCCAGACCTCAGCCTCCCTGGCTTTGCTCCACATAAGCTGCTTCTCAAGTGGCAGTACTGCCTCCGTTTCCAGAGGGGAAGGCACTGTCGATCTCATCAAGACTAGACCTGCGCTTCATTTCTGGTACTGAGAATCTCTTTTCCGGAGCTTGCTTAGCTGAACCGGCCATGTGTTTCTAGGCTTCTTACAAGCAAGCTGCCAATCCAGCCAAACTGGATTTGAGTATAATGTTCACCAGGCTCAGCAGGGGCTGGCCAAGTTCTCAGCTCACCCTGACACTGAGTGGGGACACCAGGCACACTCAGCACAGTACCGGCTCCCCCTCCACTGTACTTAGTGTGATGATTAATTCTCCCCTTGCAGGGTGGAGGTCACGGAATGAAAGTTGGTGCTCACAGCCCACATCTGGCCAGGGGACACCACCCCATGTGACCTGTGGAGAAGCTGGGTGGGGGGTCTTTGGTGACCCAGGTCTTGCTGGCATTCAGACGCCTGCATTCTTTGGTGCCAGTGTCTTTGGCCATTATCAGTCCGCTCATCGGAAGAATGAGGGGGGTTTGGAGTTTGCCATTTAGGTCGCAGGGAGCTCTGGCCTCCCCTATGGCTCACTGCATATATAACCCGGGGAGAGAACAATTTAAATGCACCATTAATCCCTGATGGTCGTGAGTTGCTGAACCTTCTGGGATTTCAGGGACAGAGCAACCAGCGTCTACTTTCTCATGATTTAGCAATGAAACCAGTGATTTTTGGCTCTGCACCTTGAGCCTTTTCCACAGTTTTATTCCTGGTTGGATTTGTTAATCTTTTCTTTATGAGAACTTTCTCTGGCTTCACCCATGTGAAGGGCTGAGCTTGGGCTTGGGCATAATGACGTTGCTTAGAAGGAGAGGACAGTATGAAGAGGAAAGAAGGGAGACTCAGCTCATCAACAGCTCTAACACCTATGCAGCATCTGGAAGGTGGTGGGCAATCAGTACACATGGACAGAATTCTTTTCGAGTCTCCTAAAACTAAAGCTCTGCATTTCTCTGCTGTATCATTTCTGTCCTTAAATAGAAAATTAGATGCTAATGGTTGCCGTTACCATGATGTAACAGTGTGCTGATCATTGTAGAAAGAAAATTTCATATACAAGCTGTGATAAAAAATGCAACATGTGTTTAAATTTTTAAAATTTATTACAGCAAAAGACAAACTGCCATTAGTGTGCCTTAAAATACTCCCCTTGCTTCCAACATACTTATCTCATTGTTCTTGGCATTTTCTGAAGCAGCTCTGGAAGTCCTCTCTCCTGAGCATCATTAGCTGTGCTTCAATGCCTTCACATCCCGAATCAACTCAGAGCGTTTACCTCTCTTGGTCACTTTGATTTTGAGGAAGATGCAGAAATCACAGCACCAGATCCAGGGAATAAGGTGGGTGAGGACACACTGTAATGTTGTTATGAGCTGCCTTTCTGTTGGATGGCACTTGGCCGCAGCATTCTTGTATTTTTTATCACGCAACACAAAAGTAGACCTCCAGAACTGCTGCAGAAAGTGGCAAGAACACTGGGATAAGTGTGAAGCAAGGGAGGGTATTTGAGGGGGTATGGAAATGTGACATTTTCTGCTCTAATATTTAAAAGTTTAAGCACTTGCCATGTATTTAGATCACTCTCGTATTTTGTTTTGCTGCCTGCCATGGTGTGAAGGTTTGTGTCCCCTCCAAGATTTGTGTTACATCTTAAGCCTTAGTGCAACACTATGAGAGGGTGGGGATTGTGGGAGGGACCAGATCACAAGGGCTCCATTCTGGGGAATGGGCTTAATGCCTTTGTCCATTCCATCCCTCCCACCCCGTGATGGCATAGCATTCAAGGTGCCATCTTGGAAGCAGAGACATGGTCCTCATGAGGTGCCCAACCTGCCAGTGTCTTCATTTTGGACTTCCCAGCCTTCCTACCTGTGAGAAATAAATTTCTATTCTTTATAAATTACCCAGACTGCTATATTTTGTTATAGCAGCACAGAGCGACTGAGACTGATAGAGAAATAAAGTTCAAGATTGGTAATGTTGCCAAAAGTACAGAGAATACAAACACTAAACCAAAATATGAACGGTCAGGTCACACAAAGGTGGTAGTGGGTTCACGTTTGAAGAGGGGAGCCTGACCCCACTCATTTCCAGGTAGGAGTCAGGGACAGAAGTGGCTCTGGGAGCTACAGCATCACACAGAAGGAAAACATCTGCACACTGTCAGGAGGCCCCAGGAAACATGGTGGGCTATTGGAAGCATCTGCCCCTCACCCTGACTCTGCCCTCTGTCTAGAATCAATAAAGGTTAAAGCCTGAAAGGTGCAGCAGGTGACATCTAACCTGCCCCTTTCGTTTTACAAATGAAGAAAGTGTGCTCAAATGTGGGACATGACTTGCCCAAGAGAACACAGCTGACTAGTGGTGGCGTTGTGCCTAGGACACAGACTTCTGAAATTCAAAGTTCAAAAAGAAGATCTATATAATACCTAGAAGAAAACCTGACACACGAACCTTGTAGTCTCCCCCCAGAAGGTCGGCTCATGTCCCCATGCCTGGAGTCTATGAGTGTTACCTGCTTTGGAAAAAGTGTCTTTGCCAATTCAATGAAGTAATGGATCTTGAGATGAGATCTCCATCTACCGAGGTGGTCTCCAAATCCAATGACAAATGTCTTTCTGTGAGTCAGAAAAGGAAAGATGCGGACAGAAAGGGAAAGAACAAAGAGACCTCATGGAATAATGCAGCCACACAGGCTGCCAACAAATTCCAGAAGCCAGAAAAATCCAGAGAAAAGCTTCTACCCTGGAGCTTCCTCAGCCTTCTGGACTCCAGAAGCACCAGAGAATAAGCTTCAGTTGCTTCAAGTCGCTAAGTGTAGAGTGCCATGGCGGGGTTACCCAGGAAGCTCATACTGTGGGCATTAAACAAGTAAACCCCATCTGTTTACAGGACTCGGGGTTGAACCCAGGCCTGCGCACTGAGCTACATTCCCAGCCCTTCTGGTTGCCTTTTTTTTTTTTTCTAACATTTTGAGACAGTGTCTATAGTAAGTGGCCCAGGCTGGGCTTGAACTTGTGGTTCTTCTGTCTCAGCCTCCCAAGAAAATCCTACTCTTTTAATTGTTTCCCACTTCTTGCCTCTCCCTGAAAAGGATGTTCACAACACTTATTATTTTAAGTAAATGGCAGTTAGAGCTACCAGGACTGGCTCAGCACTGTGGCCTCTCTGGGATCAGGGTAATGTAGTGGGGAGAGAGCCCAGTTTGGCTCATTGAATCTTAGGAAATTTGATTGATCTCGTGATGCCTGCTGGAATCTTGGGAGCAGGCAATAAAATATCACAAGTCTAATATCAGGAAGAAGTGTTCATAACGATTTATATAGATTCTCCATTCGTGTTTTATAATTTTCCCCAACTCATGCCACCCTCCAATTACCATAATAACCATATCCCACAATACACTTCAGATGGTTTGTCAGGAGATCTGGAAGAAGTAAGCTTGCAAGTGTGATCTCAGCTTCCAACAGAGAGGAGATGATGACTTGCAGTCTCAGGGTCTGCGCTGGCTGCTGCTGCTCAGGAGCACGGGGCGTCACTGTGAAAATCCCACCAGCTCACAAACACTGGCATCCCCAGGTAGACCTGGGCACCCTGGACACCTTGACACTGTTGCATTTACATCCTTCCCAGTGCCGAGCCTCACTAATAGGAAAGATAAACACAGAAATTTAGAAATTATCTGTGCCAAATAAGAGAGAAAGGGCTCTACTCCACCTATGAAAGTCCTGAGAGAAGAGGGGAGGACAGCCAGCAGCAGATGAGGTCCAAATGGTGGGAAAGAGTAAAACCCAGATCCAGGGGGTGCAGGGGCAGAGAATGGTCCCAGGCAGGCTGACTACACACTTTCTTGCTAAGCTGGGCAGTATCGCATAGTGTGCTTTTCACAGAATTCATCCCTTCTCTCACTGACACTCCTTCACCAGCCAGGGAGAGGACTTCAGACAGAGAGCCATGGGAACAATGATACACAGTGCACGCAGGCTCCTGATTCCAGCCTGCTCTGTGAGCCCCATAGCTGCCATCACCGTGTAAAACAAGACAGTCCCAGAAATACATGTTGTTTCCAACTTTCTTGATTTCACCTGGTGGAATGCAGTTCTCCATGAAAGGGCTCTGTGAAAAAGCCACCGGTCAATAATCCCCAGTACTTCGGGCAGGTACCATCAAAACACTTTCTTCTCATAGTCCTATGTTCAGAGCATTAATGTAGCCCCGATCTCACTGTGAAGTCAGATAAGCACTTGTCCCTGGAGCACCCAGATGGTGTGATGAGTAATAATGACAAGCGCTGGGAGAGAGATGGCTACATGGATGGAAGGCTACATGAATGGATGGGTACTTGGACGGATACATGAATGGATGGATACTTGGATGGGTGGATGGACAGATAGGTGAACATAATGTTCCTTTTTCTACTGTGCCCAAGAGGTTTTTCCTTGAACAAAGTAGATCTTGAGGCAATCTTAAGGTACAAAGATATAGGAACTTGTTTGGGAGTAAGACAAGTGCCCTAACTATGTAGATGACTGTTCTTTCCTTCCCCCAACCTCTCAGGGATAGTCTTGGAAAGCAGACTCAGTTTTGAGAGAACCCCTGAATTTTGGGTCAAGTATCCCTGACACTTTCATTTCAGCCTAAATGGAAAGCTGCCTAATAAATTGGTACAGTTCATTTTCAGGCTTTCCCTAAAGACTCTCATTCCCCGATGGGCTCAGCAAACTAAGGGTGTTTATTAAATTAAGATTACTATTTGGCTTTGACAGATAAATGTGTTTCCTGGAGCAATGTTGCTTGTACTTTTGGAGTGTTGTATCGCTTTGTTTGAAGACATCAGACTGTTTCTTGGTATATTACCAAAGAAGCAACATTAATCCTGCTGGCCTCAAGTAGGAATGTTTCTTTCATCAAATATAGGAGTAGGATTACATCACTCAGGACTATCGATCTACAAATCTTGCTGCTGTAAATCTAGGTTTTCACAAATGTTTGTACTTTAATCAATGGGTAACAAAATTCTAAGATTTTCTGATTCATATATTTCATGCATTGAACACTCAATACATATCTGTTCTTCTGAATATCTATTCTTCTTCCTTCAATGCTATGTGCAAAAATTCCTTGAAACTGTTAGTAGTGCTAATGTTACTTGCTTCTCTTCCGTAAGGAGAGAGTGCCGTGATTTGCCTGTTTGCCAACTTGGTTCCTCATGTTAGAACCACTCACCCTATCAACAAATTTCTGGAGACTGCTTGTTCCATATCTCTGAAATAATTCCATAAACTAACAGAGGAAGCTTGCATTTTCCTCTTAGAATGCCTCACCTCTGAATAATTTCCAGAGGGGCCTTGGTAAATATTAGTAAGAGCTGAATTTGTGATCCTTTTATATGAGAGAAGAAAACAGACTAATATAAATCCCTTATTATCTGAGTCAATGTTACTCTAATGTCAGAGTTATTGAACTCTAGGATGTTTATGGACTAAAGGGGAAAAATTTTGGAAATAAAGGACTTTTCTAGCTATTTCTGTTCCAATGTCACAAACAACAACATTACTACAGGAGCTTCTGACTAAGACAGGATTACACCATTGACACTGAAAAAGAAAAGCTCCTGGTCTTACACGAAGCAGTGAATCAGTACAGGGGACAAAAGTGTGCTGGGTGGGACCCCATCTCTGAAGGGGGTCCTGCTTAGACCCTCAGGAGATGGTAGCTCAAGCTTTAAGGTGAAGGAGTTACATTTTTTATAGTTATTAATTTTAAAAATCAAGAAACCATGAGATATCACTTCACTGCAGTAAGAATGGCTGTTATAAAAAAAAATAGCAAGTGCTAATGAGGATGTGAACAGAGAACATTTCCACGCTGTTTGGTGGGAGCACAAATTGGTACAGCCATGATGGGAAACAGTATGGAGGTTCCTCAAAATATTAAAAATGGAACTACCATAGGATCCACAGTCCAACCACTGGCTATATGCCCAAAGAAGATGCAATCAATATGTCAGAGAGGCATCTATGCTCCCATGGTTATTGCAGCACCGTTCACAATAGCCAGGATATGCAATCGACCAAGATGTCCATCAACAGGTGAATAGATAAGAAAAGATGGTGTATATACAAAGTGGAATACTATTCAGACATAAAAGGATGAAATGCTGTCATCTGTGTTGACATGGGTGGAATGGAAGGACATCTTCTTACATGAGATAAACCAGGTAAAGAAAGACAAATACTGCAAGATCTTACTCTTGTGGAAGCCGATAGAGCTGATCACACAGAAGTAAGGCATGGAATGGAAGCCTGTAGAGGTTAGGAGGGAGAATAGTGAAAGAGTAAATATTGAGTTCCAAAACACCATGAAGGGGAATTAGCTTTAATGTGAAATAGTACAATAGGAAAGCTATAACCTACAAAAATGAACAATACATTTCCAAATAACTGCAGAAGTGTGTGTTTCTCAACACACAGAAATGATCAGATTTGAGATGGAAATGCTACTTATCCTGATAAGATCATTAACCATTGTAGACCGGTATTGAATTAAAGTAGTACACCCCATAAATAAGTACAAAAGCTATAGCCATCAAAAATAACAACAAAAAAGACTAACAATCTTAAAGTGCATGAATTTCTTGGATTAAAAAAATTAAATTTAATACATGGAAAGTTTCAATTGTTGTTGAGGAGACAGCAAAATAAGAACCAAAAGCAGGATAAAAGAGGACAATAGGTGAGGACAATTTAAATGGGCTTTTGTCAAATAAAGTGAAAAATACTCAAAAAAAATCAATTGGCCCCATCTTTATCAGAGGCTAGCACCCGATGAGAGCAATGAAGTGGACTCCAGTCAGTCTGTGACAGAGCTGCTCCCTTTCTTCGCTCACTAAAGTGGGGTACAGAGTTCTGCACTTGAACCATGGTCTTTAAACCAATCAATATTTATTCATCTCATTACAACAGAGCTCAAAATATAAGACAAGGCTGCTTAAGCATTAACTTAAACGCCTCTCTAACCTCCTAGATGATGATGATGATGATGATGTGTGTGTATGTGTGTTTAGACATTATGCAGCCAAAGTAATTGGACAAATGGCTCTTTTTAATGGGTTGCTTGTTTGGATATGAACATATTCAGCACTTGTAAGGTCATGGGAAATATTCCAAAACAATACTCCTTTCAATCTTTTTGCTTGCTATATCACACCAATACTAATAGTTCTGATTCAATTCTACTTCATCCAAAATCTCTCTGGCCACTTCAGTGCAGTTCCCTTTTCTTCTGAAATCTCACAAGAGTTTCCCAATGTAATGCTCATAATGAATCTGAAATACACCATATACTAAGCTGCGGTATGTTTGTGTGTTGTGTATGCAAGATTTTTCAGGTCAAGGAGAGTCCAAGATCAGAACTAAGGCTGCAACTTTATCATCTCCCCACCTATCAGAGAATTAGGCACACACAGGATCCTTGATTAATTAATATTAATTGTTCGGTTATTTAATCATAAGTAATTAATGAATTAGCAGTTAATAATTTACAAATATTTATATAAATTATCTACTTGCTGTGTGATCAGCACTATTGTAAGAGATGTGGATTCAAAACTGATAATATCTTTGCCCTCATTGGGTCTGTATTCTACTCAGGGAGACAGGCCAATAAACAAATGATGAAACAAGTAATTAAAATAATGCCAGACTGTGGTCAGGGCCCTGAAGTAAAGGAAAGCTGGACAAGGAAGTAGAAAGAATTGGGCTTCTAGTGGGGCACTGGTGGTGATGTTTGAGCTAGAACCTGATAGATCAAAGGGAAAGTCATGAATATCGAGATCTGAGCAGAGCCTTCCAAGTCCTTGAGGTTGGCTTATCTAAGGAACAGCAAAAAGACACCAGTGCCTAGTGTAAAAGAATATGGTATGTTAATACATAGGAAACCAAATATTGGTTTTAATAGCTTTCAGAGAAAAACTCAAAAAACTTATTTTTCAAAAATGTTCTCACTCTTTTGTTTATTATATATGTTTTTTGCCCTCATCAATACTTCTAGGTGTTTTGGTTCTGATCTCCCAATCTTCTGACTTCAGAATTTATCTCCTAAAGTAAACGTAAGGCCATACTAACCATCTGAACCAGGGAAACACAAGCAGTCTAGAATCTCTTTCATACTGGGCCATCTCTCACTTATTCAAGCCTGAGTAGGTCCAACCAAACATCTTCATTCTTCCCATCAGCCTGGGATTTGTTTACTAGAGAAAGTGCCAGTGGATACACATGGGTTCCACAGCATCCTGAGATCCTCAGGCCCAACAAAGACCTGAAATCCGTGGAGTGCTGTCTTAGTCTGGGTTTCCTAGTACATACAGGCTGAAGCAGAGACAAAAGGTTGATGGTTTATTTGGGAAGTGATGCAAAATGGCAGGGAGAGGGAGCTAAAAGGAAACTGAGGCAGAGAAAGATGAGTAGCAATGCAGGGTGAGGCATTCCAGTTATAGCCATGAAGAGACTCAGCCAGTCTTTAGCACATGTGTCCTTTTGCTTCAGTGGGATGCAGAGGAAATATTTAACAATGAGCCAGGTATGGTGGTACACACCTCTAATTCCAGCACTCGGGAGGCTGAGGCAGGAGGATTGCTGTGAGTTTGAGGCCAGCCTGGGCTACACAGGAAGACCCTAGCTAAAAAAAAACCAGCTCTCCAGAGGGTATAGTGCTGGCCAATTCCCACGGTGTAAATGCTCATCCCATTGTTGGTTTTAAGCTACCAATGCAACAACACTGGATGCAGAGTTGAGAAGAGATGCATTCAACCACCTCTCAGAGAACATGTGGGAGTCAGCTCAACTGCACCACTGATTGGCTGCACAGACTTCCAAAGCTATTGGAATGTATCATTTTGACTCCCTTTTCCTTCTCCCATTCGTCAAAGTTCACCCCATATGGACAAGTGCTTACACTTCCGGGCATACCCCTGGGGCACTCTGACAGCTGCTTGAGAAGCTGGATCGCTTACCCAGTCTGCGAGGAGAAATCAGAGACTGCTGTGGGTTGAGAGGGCTCAGGTTGCACAGCCACAGGTCGAGGGCAAAGTGATAGCCCAGGCCAAACAAGTGGCTGAGGTTCTAGAGATGGTGAGGCCGGAGCATTTGAGCAAATGCTATCACACTCAGGGCCACTCCGGTACACTCAGACCATCTCTGTTTATGTCCAGTTCCCACACTTCAGTGGAGGGTCTCCAGTGTGTGTGTGTGTGTGTGTGTGTTTGTGCGCACGCACTTGCAAATAAGGTACCTTCCTTCTTCCTGAGAGAAGAGTAGCAATGCCACTTAGGCTGTTAGGCCTTCGGGGCCATAACCATCTCAAACTCCAACGCTTGATGGGGGACCTGTAATTGTCCAGCAGCAGCACCACCGGGCCCAGGAATTGTAAAAGTATTCCTCTGGGATCGAGTCATACTCTTCTTCCCTGCAGAGTTCCTTATAACAATCAGGGTCACTTCCTCTTCATGATAATCAGCTACAATGATCCCAGCAACTCAGCCCAAAGTGGCCAAGTGTTAGTCAAAGCCCCTGGTTCAACCACACACTTCTTCTCTGGGCCTCCTTGTCCCTAATCCCGTGTTATTCCTTCCGGATGCCTGATCAATCAGATAAACCATTTGCTTCTTGGAGAAGCAGTGCGGACTCGCTCTCTCCCTGTGAAGTATGTGCCCACGTGTAGCTGTCAAAGCTCTGTCCACCGGGAGGACTCCACTCCCTAGTCCCCTAGGTGGGGCTGGAATGCACAGCAGTGCATTTCTAGGGAGAAACAACACTGTGCCCACTCGCTTATGAACTCAGCCTCTGTCTCGTTCTCTCAGGCTGCTTGCTCCCAGCAGCCCCCGCTGTGTGTACAGGCACTCGCCCCTGGTGAGGTCGTGAAGTAAGCGAGGAGAGTGGCACTGGGAACAGCAGACAGGCAGCAGGCACTGTGGCTTCTCCACACCATTTACTTTTGCTCTTGACACCCGCTTGAGCTTTGTCCTGATGCCAGTGAGGAGGAGCTGCTGAGCCTGCCCAGCTGTACACCCAGGTGAACCCTAAAGTGCTGAGTGCCTGGTGAGTCGCTCATGCTGAGGAGTCAATTGGTCTCCGGGGTGAGATGCTCAGGGTCTACTGTGGCCAGTCAAGGGCCTTTGTACAACACACGATGGTGCTCTGCCACACACTGCTCAGTCGGTCCCCACACCCTCACGTTGTGCTGACTGACACCAGCCTTCTCCTCAGCTCTGTTTTGTTTTGATGTGCGCTCACCAGTGCCTGTGGGCTGCCTGTGTCCCTCCTACAACCCGCACAGTCTCTGCAGCTCAGGCACTCTGATGGTTGAGCAGGTCTGGACTCTTACGGTCACTGCTTGTGGTCTTCGATGATTCCCAGCTGCCTCATGGCCTTTGAACTTTGACGGTCTCACTTAACACTGTTGATATCGTTGAGTTCAGCTTTATGGTAAATGCCATCAACACTGACAGATTTACCTACAGAGGAAAGACGTGGCTGAACTTTTCAACAGTCAGTGCATTCTTCATTGTCTCTCAGAGAACACAGGGGTAAGTTTGCAGCCATGCATAATTACCCCATAGGCCCACTTCTCTGTGATTCTAGCCCTACTTCCATATAAACCAAGGAGGTCCTGGCATCTGCCATTCACTTCACACAGGCCGGACATGACTTGAGGGTTCAAGGGGCCATCTTCACAAACCATTGTTTCTATTGCCAGTGCTTTCGAAGACTTCAAAACCTGACACATGGTTGGGTGCCCTGGGAGAATGAATTCTTCCCCCACTGAACCCTACATTCTTTCCTCTCTCCAGTGTAACACCCTCAAGATAAGTTCCTCTGATTCTCACTAGTGTTCCTTCGATTCTTCTAATTACTTTGGCATGAAGACTGCATTGGGGATGTCAGACAGAACTGTTTCTCTGCCTAGGAGCAAATGGGTGGTGTGGGTTAGTCTTGAGTACAACAGCCATCATCTCTCAAGGAAATGAATCCAGATGAAGCCATTGCAAGCTGTCTTTCTCCAGCAGAAAGAGTCCACTTCTGCTGGTCAGGCTGTCTGGGGAATCTGGACCTCAGGATCCCCACACTTGTCTAAACGTTCCCGCAGGATGTCTCAAGTGCACTTGGTCCCTATCAGAGGCACAACTCTGTCACCATTCCTCGCAGTTAGTCTTCCACAATTCTACAACCTTAAAACTCAAATCACAGATAGGATTTTCAGCACAACTTCCCTTTAGATTTATGAGATGAATCTCTTCAATTTTCCTTACAAATTTTCCTACAAAAAGCTTTGAGGCTTTTAGAGTGTGCCTTATGTTAACAGCTAACTACCTTGAGCTTGCTTTGCATGTATGTATATATTTCTTTGCAAGTTTCCAGCGCCATTAAAATCTTGCCTTCCAAATCTTTGTATTCTCATTGCTCTCATATGTCACCAATGGCTTCGGCCAGTTGATTTCCCAGTGCCTATGCCTCTATGTGTAGCTCATTTTAGTTGTGATCTGAATCCTACTCAGCATCCACACTTGGCTCCCTACTGCTTTCAGACACACTGGACGCCTCACTCCCAAAACCCATCTGGTAGGAAAACTTCTAAAACTCTAACAGCAGTTACCTTTGACTTAGTGTCTTAGGAAGCAGAGACCGAGAGAGGAATGAAGTTTTGATGCTGTACTGTGGAGGTGACATCATCCCAGGGTCCCGAGGGAAGGAAGGGACGGAGAGACAGGAGAGTGAGGGCAAGCAAGTGCAGCAGCAGGTGCCCTGCAGCCAGCACTCCATAGGACTGTGTCCAAATCTCCTCTCCTGGTAAGGACACCAGTTGTGTTGGATTAGTGACTACCCTGAAGACACCACTTAAAGACTCTAACTCCAAACATATTCTAGGACTTTTAGTCAATGCTTCCTAGAGTCAGTGGTTTGCAAGACAGCAGATTTAATGCAGGGCACATAAATCTACAAGACTGCTCCACCATATTTGCCCACAAAGCCAAATGTAGAAGAGTGCGAAGATCTGTCTGTGCACTGGAGACACAAAGAATACAATCAGGGGCTAGGAGCCCACAGCAATGTCCATGCAAGTCCATGTCAGCATCAAAAGCCTGAAGGATCTGTGCCAGAAGGCTGAGGGATCTGCACTGCAGCCAGGAAGCAAACACTCAAGGTAGAAGTGAAGACCAAAGTTCCCCAGAAGTGAACAGCAACCATCACTAGTGATAGCAAGGACCTGAGCTCGTCCAGTGTGGACAGCTGAGGTCATACCAGAAAACCAGCTGCAACCAGCCTCTTCAGGAAAATCAGCAAAGAAAATCCTCCCCTCCTGTTCTCCTTCTAGACCTCTTCCATGGCCAGAACCATGCTGATTTGGTTTAGCTGGGTGTTCCCACTCAAGCTGACCACTACTCAATCCACATAGAAATTCAATATAGAAATTCAAGGGAGGAGGGACACCATTCAGCCCAGAACAGTGTCTTAGGTTGCAGTCTATAATCCCATTGTCGTGAAATTCAAATTAAGAGACAATTCTGAACCAGTTTGTTTATTTTAGGGGTGGGCTTCTCCTGCTTCCTTCAAAATAAGCCCCACTCATAAACAACATAAATATAGTTCTTAACTGAGCTTACAGTATATATTTTTTAAAACACCAGATGGTGCATACCATCTAGCTCTTGCTCATACTCCCTAGAATTCTCTAGGCATGGACTTGTTAAGATGCAGTGAGCCTGGGTCAGTAGGTTCAAATAGTTTTTCTAACATCTGGGAGTTAGGGAATCATTACTGTGGGGTCCAACAAAACGATGGTCCCCAGGTGTTCCCGAGGAGTCGATTTCCTGCAGTCTTCCCAGGGGAGCCAAGTTTCACTGCACTCACACACAGAAAGCAAAGAGAAGAACTGAGTCAATTTCGTGAATAACTGTAGCTTGTATGGCTCTCTTTTTTGTTTATTTCAGGAGAATACTTGGGGCAGGGACTGTATATAAGATGGCTAGAAAACTCTTCTGTCCGACACTTTGCTTAAGGTTTTGTATGCTCTATCAGTGAGCAATTGTGTCCCCTCCCCCCACCCAGGGACATTTGGCAGTGTCTGCAGATATTTTTTGATTGTCACTACTTGAAGGTGTTACTGGAATCTAACACATGCTACACATCCCGTAATGCACAGAATGGGCTCAACAAAACACAAACATTGCCAATCTAAAATGTCAATATCATCAAGGTTAAGAAAGCAGATCACCATGGTCTATCCGTATCTACATCAATGATAGTTACATCCTATGATTGTGTGGGAGAGTCAGGGCTAATTAATAGGTCTAGTTTCCCTCTTTGATCATTTTTATTGAAATTACAAAACAAAATTACTGGTGCAAAATGAAAAAGAGAAGCAGCCTTTGAATATTGTATAACTCAATATATTAGAGTAGGATAAGGACTTAGAATGCTTTTAAGAAACCTATGAAACAATTGCAATTATAATTTTGCTATAAGCAGCTAGACCACACATTTGGCACCCTACTGGCAGTATAGCACTGCAGATACCCACCACTTCTTCGGTCAAACTTCTGTCAGATTTAAGTGTTTCTGCTCCACAACTTGTGTTATGATATATATTTGACTTCTATGCCTCCAAAATCTTACTCTTAAACCAGGTGTGGTGGTGCACACCTGTAATTCTAGCACTATGGGAGGCAGGGCCAGGAGGATTGCTAATTTCAAGTCCAGCCTGTGCATTTTAGTGACTTAACAAGAAACTATTTCAAAATAAAAAACAAAAACCAAAAAAGACTCAGGGATGTAGCTCAATACAAAGACCCTGGGTTCAATTCCCAGGACTGACCACAGAGAAAAATCTTATTCTTGCAAAGATACTATGTTCTTAAGAAAGTTACACATCGTGCCAAAGAGAGCTAGGGTGATAGACTTCTGTAAAGTGGCAGAGCCAGGCAGAAGTTGTTCTTGTGACATTTGTTCTCCCTCACTGAAATGGGAAAGTGATTGCTTTACTCACTGCCCATCTTTGCTGCCACAAGAAATGCAGCTGTGAATTCGGAGGGACCTCATTGTCCTTAGATGAGGTTTTTGGCCTTGCAACCTCACAGCAATCCTCGTTGTCAAGAAACGTGATTCTTGACTCCTAACTCGGGAAGAAGCAAAACAGCAAGTTAGATTCTCTTCTCCAGTTTTCCAAATTTCTCACCATAAAAGGATTATCAGATGTGTTTTCTCAAACATGATTGTGGGATGTGGAAATGTTGGGAAATGTTACCCTAGATCACCAATCCACACACTATAGCAAATGGGCTGAAATTGAATTGCTACTTGATTTGGCAAATAAAGTGCTACTGGAATAGTCATCACCATTCTTTGACATATCTATCACCACTATTGCTCTATAACAGCAAAGTTGAACAGTTTCATATAGCCAGGAAAGCCAAAATATTCTCTCTCTCTCTCTTTCTCCGTGTGTGTGTGTGTGTGTGTGTGTTCAGCTTTACAGTATCAACCTGATTAGCTTGGGAGACACCTAGGGAATTGGAGGTGGTGATAGGTCCAGTTGTATCTGTGTGAATCACTGAAGTGTGACCTTAGGTACTGGATATAGTCCCTGGCCTCTTCCTCTCTGGCATTGTTCCTGTCCTCTGCTTCTCCATGAACTAAGCATCCTTGCTACTCCAGCCCTTTCCACCATGATGTGTCTGTCTTGGACCCAGCTAACCATGGACTGAACCCCTAAACTGAGAGCCAAATTAAACTTCTCTCCTTTTAAGTTGTGAATGTCAAGTATTATGTCTTAGCTATGGAAAAGCTGGCTAATACTGTACACTGTTCCTCTATAGGAAAAGTTTGTTGAGCCCTGTTTTAGGCAGGGGTAAAGTTAGATAGTAGATATGAGCAAAACAGATTTCTGTCTGCCTAGAACTACAGCATCGCACTGGTCCAAAACAAAGAGCCATTTATTTAATTTCCCTGGGGGGTCAAACAACTTCAAGGAACTGATTTGCTCCTTCAATTAATTAAGACTTATTGAGTTCAAAAATGCATTTAGAAATATTTTAAAATATGAAGCCTTATGTCCTTTGGGAAAATTGCCAAATATAACATATATGAGCCAATTGGAGCAAAATGAAGTGCTAAATTGTATGTTACTGAGTAGAAAATCAGAAATTTAAAGGAGAGGTGAGTTCAGATAGGAGTAGTCTAGGCAGCAGAAGATAAGTGAGGTGCTGAGGTTAAGTGTAAGATTATGCCAGGCATGGGAGGAGTAAGTAGTAAATGCATACTCAGTTGAATGAACAATTGGTTGGCCAGTGTATTGGGTGATACGTGTGCAGAGAGTTCACACATATTGAATTTATTATCTACTGCTGAATAACAACTCACCCCCAAACTTAGTGGCTTGAAACAGCAATTATTTCCGATCTCACATTTTCTGAGGATCCTAAATGTGGAAACAGCTTAGCCAGGTGGCTCCCAGGCAGGGTTTCTCAGAAGGATAAGGTTAAGATCAAGACATGGGCTGAGGTCACAGTCAAAGAAAATATTCATGGGGGCTGGAGGATTTCTCCCAAGATGCCACAGTCCCCTGAGTGGAGGCTGGAAGCCTCCGCCTCTTGCTGGTTATAGGCAAGAGGGCTTTATTCCTTAACATGAAGACCTCCTAGGGCTGCTGAAGTGTCCTCGGGACATGTGGCTTCCTGCAGGGTGAGGGATCCAAATGAAAGAGAGAAAAAGGAGGAAGTCTTATGACCTAAAACAGATCTCCCATCATCTCTGTCATATTCTGTTTGCTAAAAATGAGTCTGGAATCTGCCAAGCACGTTGTCTCAGAAATGGAAGTTAGACTCTAGTATTTAAATGGAGGGATCTGTGGAATTTAAACTATCCTTGATACTAATAGTAGATGTGATGAGAGGAAGAATCTGGGACTATGATAAAGAACTGATGTTTTCTTCAAGCTCAAGAAGATGTGTGGCATGCTTCCACCTCCAAAACCTGAAATCCTCCACCCATAATTATCCACCTAAATTATCTCAGTTGTGGAATCTTTCAACTGGCTTTGGCATAAACCAGCTGAACAATGTTTTTTCTTGATTCACACAGGATAAAGACAAAGATTAGCCTCCTCTATCTGCAGGCCTCTTTTCTTTTAACAGAGAAAAACTAGGGGGTGGGGTCTGGGAGGGAGAAAAAACATGTAATATTTTTTTCTTTTCATTATTCCAGTGTGTACATTTCCAAACCATTCAGAAAACTCAGAAGTTTAATGATAAAATGCTATGAAAGAAAAATCTTAGGCTCTGGAGTCCTTTGCAACAAGAAGTGTGAAATCTTATTTTTTAGCAACAGATCTTATTTGTCAGTAGTTGCTTTCATTTCGTTTGTGATATTTTCTTACTGCTGAGACAGTTGTGTCTTTATCGTATTGTTTAGTTCAGCGTTTTAAAATTTCATCACTCACTAATGTGTGCTTAATGTTGTGATCTTCTGGTGATAAATGATGGGTACAGACCAATTTATTACAACACTTTTAGAGATGATTTTAGCATCAGCATTACCAAATTTAATCAATCACTTCTCTGGCCTGTTATACCTGCCTGCAACTGTGGTTTCATCATACAGTACACTCTCACCACTCTTGTAAAACACTACCTCAAATTTGCTTTGAGAAATCAGCGTTGACAGATGCTTCAAGACCTGCCAGGGGTTGACACCCTTCTTCATGTCAGGTGAGATCTCTGTGGCCACAAGGCAATCAGCACTTCCTGTTCCGCGCCACAGACAGGAAGTGACAGATGATCCTATTCAGACCCCTATTCAGGAGCAAGGACCTGAGCTTCTTTCGACTATTGTGGGGAAAAATGCGGTTTCGCTGTCACAGACGAGTACTTTGCTTCTTCACAGAGAAAAGGGACAAAGTTGCTACTGAGGAAAGAGAGAAGGGAACAGACAGTAAAATCACAAGTGTCTCTGCTTCCAGAACTATCCCAAGCCAGGGTTGTGTTTTCTGTCACTTGAAATGCACATATCCTAATTGATAAAATATCTCATTGTCTGATTTAATTAAACTCTGTTTTGTTGGGGTTTTTTGTCCATATTTTCTTGCTCTCAAAACTCTTGCATAGACAGGACAAATAGGCAGTCACTGAAACATTTCTCAAAATTCCAGTGCAAGCAACTATTATCATAGTTGAGTTGTCTCATTTTTATGTAGGCATGGGCTGGGAGAAAATGATTTTTTTTTTAAACATTAAGTCTCCCTGTGGGGCATGTCATTTGAAGCTTCTGTTTGTCATGCTTGTGGCGAAGGCAAAAACACTCACTATATTCAATCTCTGAATTAAGCTGTAACCAAGCTTGTATATTCATTAGAGGAGAAAAATTCTCCTCGAAGAAGTTCAAATTGTTTATTGATTTTCATTTCTGTGTTCAAAGGAAGCCTGAGTGAGTCTGTCTCAGCACTGTCCCCATGGGGCTAAATAGCCAACAACTACATCACATTTAAACCCAGCTGAGCAGCTACCTATAAAATGGCAGGATTCTCTTAAAACTATATTAATAAATAGTAAGACGGTGAGATTTCCAGTTCAATAAAGTTGGTTCTTAACAAGGAATAACAAGTTTTCCAGTGTTGACAATAAATGGCACTAAAAGGGAAAGTTTGAGAAAAAAATTTTAGAAATTAAAAGAAAGAAAAGGGGACATACAAAGTCCACTGGAGTGGCCACCTTTCGCCTATGCCTTGGAGTAGAAAAGGAGCTTGTAAAAACTCACTTCTTCCTAATGCTGGTAATTCAACTACATATGCAGTCACTCTGGTAGAGTCATTGCTTGTGCATACCCAATGGTTCGTGAAGACAAGAACATGGACTTCCATTGGTAATGACCACAGATGTCTCCATGAATCCCCTCTGAGACATTTCTGAAAGAGGGAGATACCAGTTTACAAAGAAATGCATGCAGGTATGAACATTGTATGTGTCTTGGAGCAAAATCTGAAAGTTAGCTTTGAAAAATGTATGTGAAAGTTGCTGACTTCTTAGAGCTTTTTGATAAATGTTCATTGTCTAAAAACTCACCACACTCTGGTACATAGAGACTGTCTCAGCCTGCTCAATCTGTACAATACTCTTCCACTGTCTTTCTTATTATTTTTTAATACCTTTTATTTTAGAAATAAATTTAATTATGTTTTATTCTTCTAAGAACAAAGAAAAACTTATATTTGATCTTGGCATTAACCTCCTTTGCAATACTCCCACTTGCTTTGAATATACTTATCTTTTTTGTCACTTTCTGAAGCAGTTTGGGAAATTCTCTTTCATGAGTGTCTTTATGAGGTACGATAAAAAATACTGGTACCAAGTGCCATCCAACAGAAAGGCAGGCTGGTAGAAACATGACAGTGTGTCCTCATCCACATTACTCACCAGAGCTGGCACCATGTGACTTCTGGCTCTTCTCCAAAGTGAAAATGACCATGAAAGGTAAATGTTTTGGATTGAATCAGGACATCAAGGCAGCCACAACAGCATAACTGTAAGAAACTCATGAAAGAGGACTTCCAGAATTGCTTCATAAAGTGGCAAGAACAATGAGATAAGTGTAAGAGTATTTTGAGGGACATTAATGGTAATATGTCTTTTCTTGCAACAAATGTTTTTAAAATTTTAAACATTCACTGTATTTTTTGATGACCCCTCACACTTCATCATTCGGATAGGGATAAAAGCATTTGTTCTGCCTCAGGGGGATGTTTAAGGATGAAACAAGATAACATTGACAATAATATGTGTGCAAAAATATAAGCACATAAAACTAACTATAAAGCTTAATAGCCAGACTGTTACTGCATGGAGGTCACACTGCTAGAAGAGGAACTGCTTAGCAGTGATAGAACCATCATCCAACACAGTGTCAGCAGCCTCAGCCAGTCAGTGCTTCTATGAAAACAATGTTATTACAGGGGAAACCTCACTTAGGTAGCTGTGTGCCCTTCTCACTACTCTAGCAAGCAAAAGGAGTTCTGGGAAAGCTACTGAGAGCCCTTCACCAATACAGCTCTCAGAAACTTTGCACTCTGTAGGACTAGATTCAATTTGGGAAGGTTGAGAAAAGAGAGTATGTAATTATATACCGTTAAAATATTTAAATTAAAGTGAATAATCAATCATCCACATGCTCCATCCTTACAAGCACGTCATGTATACGAAGGCTTTATCTATACAAAGGGACTCAATGTCTAGACACTCCCAGTCAATTGAATGTTAAGATTTCTTTCAATCCAGGTATTTATCACAAAAGAATGTGTCCTGGACTGGAGCTCATTTCTACACTGAACAAAATTTCTATCTCTTGGTGTATCAAGCTTTTATTACATTTAAGGTAAAGATCTTCAAACTGCATCCAAAATGAAATTTAGAGTAAACTGGTTCCCAGGACCAGTAACATCATTCAGGGCTAGGAAGTATCTCAGAATTCTGACACGGGTGTGAGAAGCCCAAGAAAATGCCTGTGTCATGAGAGCTCTTTTGTCTATCAGCAAGGCTTTGATAAGCTGCATAACTGTAATTCTAAGATTAATTTCACCAGTAGTTTTATGTTAAAAAGACTAATTTATTACTGAAAACCTCATCTGAATAAGAAAGCTAAATATTTTTTCAAAAACAAAATTTTAGGTGAAGTCTAGTATAACAAACTTCAGGCAAGACAAAAGTTCTTTTTCAGTTTGGTCTTTGATTGAGCTCTGGTTTATTGGTTGTAAGAGTCATCTTTCCTTTGCTAGGATAAAGTGTCTGACACACACAAAGTAAAGGACGAAATGTTTGTTTTGGTTTCTGAGGGTTCAGTCCATGATCAGCTGGCTCCAAGGCAGAAACATCATGGCAGAAGAGCATGGCAGAGGAAAGATACCCAATTCATGGAAGCTGGGAAAGGGGGAGAGAGAGAGAGAGAGAGAGAGAGAGAGAGAGAGAGAGAGAGAGGAGACATCCTTCCTTTGAAAGCACCACCTCTAGTGACCTACTTACTCCACCCAACCCCACCTGTATGGTCCCATTTATGAACTCATCAGTGGATTGATCCATCGATAGGGTTTGTACCTTCATGATCCTTCTATAAGCCCCACCTCTGAACACATGAGACTTTGGAGAGACATGTGAGCTCTATTTTACTCCTCTTATAACTGTGCAGACTCACCACCTATCCAGGTGAGACTGAAGAGCATGGAGGCCTCCTCTGTGCCCACAGCTGCTTACCTGGTATCTGGGGATGAACATCTCTCTGGAGGGCAGAGGCTCCTGAGGGAAAACCAAGGACCTTGAGATGCTCCAGTTTCCTGCACTCTGCACAGAAACTCACACTGAGTCCTTTGCTTTCACATAACTAGGATCGAGAGTTTTCTGGGTTATTACCTCATACTCACTGACCAGTTCAGCAGTCAACTTCCTGTTTCCCTCTGTGTGCAACATCCTGATGTCATCCTAAGAAACTGCAGTGCATTTGTGGATGAGTCAGAGAATACATGGGCTCCTGGCTTCCTTGGCTTCAGTGATTTTCACATCCCGGCCCTTCATGCTCCTCAGACCTGCAGACCCTCTGGACCCTCTCCTCCCCTGCAGCAATGTCATCCTAGACTTCTTAACCTCAGAATTCCCATGCCCAGGCCATCCTGTACTCTCCTTGTACTCTCTCATTGCTCCTTCTGGCGCACCCCATCGAGAGACCGGTCCTTTGGCCCCATTAAACATTTTCAGCCCATCGCAGCTATTCTGGCTTGAAGCCTTTGCTACTTAGCAGATTTCCCATTTTTGATCCCCTGTTTCTCACCTGTGCCCAATCACCAAGCTGGCCTGGGGTCTCCTCACTATCCCTCCACCCTCAACCCCAGGTCCTGCCCACATCACCTCTTTGCAGGAAGAGTGTCAGCTCAGGCTCTGCCAACACTACACGGGCTCTTCTCTGAAGTCTTACTTAGAGCTCCTTTCCTGACATTCTCCCCAGGCTTCTCCCAGGCTGAGCGAAGGGCCTCTGTCCCTCCACACTCTTCTGTCTGGGCTGTTATGGTACTGACCACAGGCTAGTGACAAAGATCCTCTGACATTCCTGTCTTTCCCAATAACTACGAGCTTGCCTGGAAGAAGGTCTTTGTTTCTTCCGTCCTCGACTCCTGTTCAAGTAGCTGGAATATTAAGGCGCTCAATACGTAGCTCTTGAAATGAAATGAATTAAACACCTGCCCTTCTTCCAGACTTCCTTAATCTTCCCAGTATGGGGCAATTAAACAACCAGGACTTTTCATTCTCATAGCACAGATAAATCTCATAACCATTATCCCTTTAGACAGCAACTACGGGAGACCTGAGCCATAGCCCTGGATCCCCAGGGTCTACAATGGAGCATGTAGTAGGTGTTTAAATATTTACAGAATTTCCATATTCCATCTACTGATTGGGGAGGCAGGGTTAATGAGAATGGAACCCAGAGCTTTCATGTCCAGCCCTTTTTATTTTTTATTTTGAAACAGGGTCCTGCTAAGCTGCCCAAGTGGGACTCGAACTTATGATCCCCCTCCTTCATCCTCCCTTAGTGCTGGGACTGCAGGTGTGTACAGCTTGCCTGGCTTCCATAGTCTATCTAAATATGTCCTTTTCCAATATTAAGTTGACCCAAAACACATTGGATTTTTTTTCTCACACTTGAATATATTTTTCTCTTATCTTCATCAGAATTTACTCCAAAACTCTCTCAATTCAAGTATTTGACCCTGATTTCCATTTCCTTGCATGAACTAACCTCCCTCGCCAGGATATATTAGTGGCTCTGTATCTGCATTAGACATGGTGGATTTTCTCATAACAATGAAAAATACTAGCATTTCTATTAACTTAGGTATTGACTAATGCTAGGGCTATAACTTTCAAATAAACACAGGTAACAAAACTATGTCTATCAAAATTTATTTTGCACCATTGCAATTAATGATTTGTTTTATTAAATTATCTTGTAATAATCAATGTTGTATATTACCATGATTAACAATAAATAATTCCTATAGCCTGCATCCATGGATATCTGATCATGTGCTGTAAAAAAACCTATAGGAAAAGAAGCACAGAGATTTTTAATCATTCAGCACTATACCACTCTTCTCACTAAAGATACACAGCAGTTTCCATTAGGGCTTGGGCACTGGCAACGCTGGGCAGGAGTTTGAGACCACTGTAGATGTCACAGAGAATAACCTAGCTAAACATTCTGAGCATGCCCGTCTGCTAGGGAAACATTCAGATAAAGACAAAAAGACTAAATATGCTTTTGATCTTTTATCTATAAGTAATCTATGTAAATCCCAAGTCCAAGTGTTCTATAGTTTTCAGACACTTAGCTTTAGTTCCGCCCCCCCCCATAAGCACCATACTTCCAGCTCAACAACCATTGTACCATAGAAAAACTAGAAATAAATTCAGGTAAACCACTTGGACAAAACCCTCAAGGAATCAGTCAAACTTCTCTTGTGTTTGGATTTCATTGCACCAAATATTAATAGCATGGGGGCAATAAGAGTTTTTAAACAACTGACTCTAAAGAGAGATTTTATTGCAACACAGTTTTTCGCAATGAAATTTAACCTGTATATAAGCTAGAATCAAAAGGCAGAAAATGGCTCATTTGTAAATTAAGAGGCATGACCTATCAAAGTACAGAGACTTTATTTATTGCTTAGAAACACAAAAGATTTATTTATGACTTAAAAATTTTGCAGCTAATTTTTTAAAATATTGAGTTCAGAAAGAATGGGTTTAGAACAGATTAAATTAATATCATTGATTTGAAACTAGATAAAAGCTTTATTTATTGTCATTATTTTTGAACCCACTGTATTAACTCCGTATGTGTTTGTTAATTAAGTTAATTGTTTTTACTGAAGAGAAATAGACTTTTACATTAATGTCATCATTTATTTCAATCCCTGAGTCAGATTTCCTGCCATGCTTGGAAGGTATTTTATTGGTTTGCAAACATTTGTCCAATTTTCAAACAAACTGATTTTGTCACAAGGATCACTATAGTATACTCAAGGTCTAAAAGACTCTCAGAATAAATGGAGAGATTGGAAAGATCAAATGTAATTTTGGACGACAAATGTGCTTTCCCTAGACTAACTTATTCTTACCACCAGAAATAAATATTGAGTCAAATGTTGAAGAGAAAGAAAATGAACTGGCAACATTTTTCTGGAAGGAAAAATAATGTGCATACAGGTGTAGGAAGAAGAAAGGGAAAAAGAATTAGAGAACATATTTGACTAGAGGTGACATACCTTACATAATCTTCCACCAAAAAAAGCACTTTTATTAAGAAAATTTTATGGCTAAAATCCACATTTTTATTTTATGTGATAATCCTTCCAAAATATCACTTCCTGTCAGAAAAATCAACTCAGAAAGGCTGGTGATTGAAACATTTGTATTTCAACATTCATTTATGGACACTACTGAAGAAAATATCTCTATACATTCATACAGTGTTTGTGTTGGGTGTCACTTATTTGTAACACAGTGGATGAATTTTGGTTTCCTGGCCTCTTTAGTCCAAAGCACTAAGTTAAGGCAGATCGCATATGGATGAGAGTGTAGCAGAGCTGCAGGTAACAGATCTAGCCATGTGATCTAAGAAAGGGAAAATAGATTTTGGAGGAGAGGTGTTGGTCTATACCACAGTGAATAGGCACATGAACTGCAAGTACAAAGCTAGTTTCTCAAGGAACTCACAGCCTAGCTGGGAGATAGACAGAAAGAGAGCATTATAAAGCGCTGTAAAGATGCAGTCCGTAGAAGAGATGTGTTTTGATAACCCATACAGCCCTGTGCCTCCTATTGCAGTCATCCGTGTGCAAAGTGTTTATGTTTTTGCAAGTGTGATGTTCAAAAGTAGTCTGTTAAGCAAACAGGTTCAACAGTTTTTGTAAACTTGACCCAGTCATCTTGGCCAAGATTTTTATGATAACGTTAGTGTGTCGTTTTCTATCCATGGAACATGTTGGATTACAGGCAACCCAGAAGTTGACGGTTTAACACTGACTTGATTTTTAGATGGCTAAGAAAATGACTTCATTCCATTTCAATATGCTGTGCTGTTCAGAAACTGTCCCCAACCTTCCTTGGTATGCGCACTGGTAACAGATCACTTGCTACGAAGTAATTTGAACTTAAATTCCATTTGGACGCAATCTTAGAGCTTATGAGAAACAGGTTCTTGCCAGAAACCCTATTAAAATAGTTCTTACAAAATAAGCTCCTGTCGATCCTTTCTTGGGAGACTTGCACTGGGCTATGGCCTTTAGAATAGTGTTGGATCCGTGCTTGGGGCAAGCCCTAGGGTGTCCACACGTCCTAGGGATAGAAACTGCAACTCCTGCCTTCAACCCTCACCGTGTGGATCTAGGGCATTTAATGGACATTCTATATCAGTTATTTTTGGAGGAGGGATTGTGTTCCAGTCTCTTAAAGTTCCTGCCCTGAATTGCACCACATTTGTCCAGAGACCTAGACATGGCTCAGTTCCTGTTTCATTCATCTATCTTAGAGAGATCTTACTGCTTCCTGTGGGATTCATTCCAGTCTAATGAAGTGCCCTAAAATAATGATTGTGGAGCCACACTGTTTAGAGTGTCCCAATGCCAAACTTTCTACCAGACTCAACCCTAGGAAGGACCTATGTTTGCTGAGTTTTTTTTGAGCTGAAGCCACTACCCTCATAATAATGGACCCTTTCTGTTGACTTGCTTTTGTTTTGTAGATACCCTTGGAAAAAGCCATGAAATTCACAATAAGCATCTACACTAAAACTGTCATAAAATGTTCAAAATACTCGTCCTTCACTTCTAAGATTGGGAAAGAAAATAAGGATAGGAAAGCAATTGTTTAGATGTCTAACATGGCAAAAGTTATTCAAATATTTTTGATGCCCTCTTATATTGCAAGAATGGTGCTAGACAGAAGGAAATTTAGGGTAAAACAGATGCAAAATGCCTACAGACAAGGCTCATACTCTTATTTGAGACTTGGGCAAGTAAAAAGCTAGCAACTATACAACATACACGTGTTATCTTAGGTGTGAGATTAGAACATCATGATGATCTATGTGTACTAGTTTGAGTTGTTCCAACACAATAGCAGCAGACAGTCCTGTCAGCCAAGTAATACATACAAACAAGGGAGCAAGGTGCCATGGGTAGAGATAGCAGTGGGGATTGGCAGATTGGGAGACGCCTTCTAGAAACATTTCAGAATAAGTGTCTCACAGAGAATAAAGATTTATGCTATTTTCCAGAGCATTGTATGAGATTATGTACACAGAATATAGGGCTCAATGTTCTGCCCAGTTGCTTGATTTTCTGCTGTCAAATTCTATCGTTAAATTAACTAGAACATTCAGAACTAGTCTTAGGCAAAGTAGTTAAAAGCAGCTTCTGGAAATTTATTTTTACTTCATGTGCAATCTTGACATTAGATAACTAATATAATCTGTTCCTTTCTCCTTTCCTTTACTAAAATTCCTCAGATCTTGTATTCCAAGAAAAGGACAAAGCTTTGACAATAATGGATGCTTTCCTGAGGATTTATGTGTTGATGGGTAAATGCCTGGCTCCGGAATTTCTGAATATCAGTTGTCATTTAGGTGAGCAGGATTACAGGAAGGCAGTGGCCCTTCCTGCCCCCAGAATCAGAATGTAGGTACTCTGCCCTCATTCTTTGTCTCGGAGAGCCCTTCCCAAATTGTCTTCTTCAGGCAGGAATGCTACTGTATCTGGAAACTGTGACTATAGACGAAGAGCGCCAGTCCTGGAAACCATGTAACCCCAGAAGTCCAGGCAGACGAAAGAGGGCAATGCTAAGACCAGGCAGGACCAAGGAAGATCCAAAGGCAGATGGCATCAGGCTGTCTCTAACAGCAGACTCTCAGGCACTAGAATGGATCTGAGGGGAAAAATTGAAGTCAGGAAGAAGGTAGCTGCCCCATGACCCGAGTAGGAGTATCAGGAATCCAAGCAACAAGACTGACAACGAAAATCTCAAGTACAGTCAAAGGTCGAGTAAGTCAAGGGTGACTTATGAACTAATTCGTTCCTGAGGTCTGGTTGTAAAGCAAGTTGGTCAGTTGAAGGCTCAGGCTCCTCTACACAGCCTTCAAAGTATCTCTCCTGTACACAGGCAGATCTCAGAGTCCTTAGAGAGACACTGGCCCAGGATTTCTCAATTAACCCCACACAGGAAAGGATGCTGTAATGTTCCTTCCAGAACTCTTTAAGGGTTAAATCTGTATCTGAGACCATCTGGAAGCATAAGCAGCCAGCATATGGGTTGTAACTCAAGACTTTGGTCATAAGTTAAAACTAAAGTTCCAGTTGTAACCCAAGTTGTTTGTATGTCAGGCCTGTTGTAACTCAAGGGTCCACTGTATTATCTTTCTTGACCTTTAAGCCAGCCAAACATATCCATCCACCATGTACGCATTAAAGTAATGAGAAAACAAAGACCTCCTCCCTCTTCTGCTCTGTCAAGCTGTCGTTCCTGTCCCTTGGTTATGACTTTGTCCTATTCCTCTGTGTTTCAACCCCCCATTCCAGGCAGGGGCTCTTCATTGGCTCTCCTTACTCCTTGATCCCTGTGGATATGTCTGCCGTGGACTTGCCCATTGTGAGCCAACCCCCGAGTTCTGGAACCCCCTCTGACTTTTCTATTCTTAGAGAAGGAACCCTGAGATGTCAAGATTGTCTCAAAAGCCAGAGACAGGACCAAGCTTACAAGTACAGGAATGAAGTCATCCATGCTGGAGGGAATCCTAGGAAGAGTCTGACAACACCATAGACAATGCAAATCTCTTCTCAGGCAACACCCAGTGTTGAACACACAGGAATAACATTTTGAATTGACTTCCAAACATGAATTTATTCTGTCTGTTTCTATCAAATCAAAAAGGAAGTCCTAACTGCTGTGTTAGCTCGGTAGTGGAAGAGGCTGTGATCTTTTCTTCTCTTCTCTGTAGATATTCCTTTTTCTGCATGATGATACTGATGTTCTCAGTCTTACCCCTTCTGAGCTCATGATTCACTCCTGCTGCCCATAATCACTGACTTGACTAAAATACACACACACACACACACACACACACACACACGCCCTTAACATTCAGGTCTTTTTCAGAACAAATTCAACATAACTGAACTCAGACACTAACTCAGAAATCTAACTCAGACACTAAACCAGAGTTTTTTAAAACCTTGATTTTCAAGCTGTTATTTTTCAACTATGTGTTAAGGACCAATGTAATTTTGAATTTCCATTGATTTTTTTCATAATATCCAGGAATATGCTCCCTTCTTCACATCAATGATGAAAATCTTAAACAAGAAGCAGCGGACCTAAGATCAGGTCCTGAAGAAGACCTCTTCTCTGTCACTCTGCGAGTCAGCTCATACTTGCATCTTTCCACTAGTGGGAAATATTCCCATTGCCATGATGATTCTAATCTGAAAATCCATTTTCATAGTATGCCATTGACTAACTGACTTGCTGGAAAGCATTCTAATCTGCAAGGTTGAAAGCTTTCCATAAATGAGGTGTCTGTCACCAGTGGTCTTTTTCTTGTCCCGGGTGGTTAAAAAAAAAAGAACAAATAAAAAGACAAAACTATAATTGGTCTGGTAATTGAACCATAAACATATACTATAAAAATGGGAAACTAAATAAAGGCCACAGAAATGGTGCCATTCTGAGCAACTCCATGAATATTACAGAGAAGTAGCTGTTGTGTCCTGTCTGGTGTATCTAGTATATCCAAAAACAGGTTGTTTTGTTTTGGTTGGTTTTTGTTTTGTTTTCCCTTTTTACAAGAAAGGAATGTCGGCCGCAATTTGGAATGCAATAAGATTCACGCCAGGACTTCCTCACTTTTCCAACAGAAAGTGGAAAGATTTTTGAAAAAACTCATTTCACTCAGACTTAGATAATTTAAGCCTTTGTCCTCACATCTGATCTGGAGAACAAAGAAAACTTTAATAATGGCTCACTGAAAATGTGATAATCTGACATGTGATAACCCTGCCCCAAATCTTTGGTTGTTTTTTTTTTAACTAACCCATTATTAAAAGAAATTTATTAATGATTTGTATTTTGACATCTTTTTGAAATTATCACAAGTCCTTCTACAAATGAGAGCACTTCTCTGCCATAATTGCAGAAAAACACCATGCTAGACCACAGATGCTCTCCTTGTTGAAAAAAAGGACGAAAATGGCTACCAAAAAGAAGTAAAATGGATCAATTCCAAAACTTAAAAATAAAAATTTAAAATAAAAACAGAAAGGTAAAACTTGGTTCATTAAATAATTTATTAATAAACCTTTAACAAGATTCATCAAGGAAAACAAAAATTCCAATATCAGAAACAAAAGAAATGATATATTTAAAGGTCCTACAAATATTATCCTAAGAGTAGGGAACTGTAATAAATAATTTGGTGCTAATAAATTCTACAACTTAGATGAACTAAGTAAGCTTCTGAGAAAAGAAGCACACAAGAACAAATAGACAAATATTTATTAAGGAAACTGAAGCGAACTTAAAGCTTCCTACCCAAAGAAAACCTGAAGTCCAGAACACTTCACTTGTGAATTCCGTTAAACATGCAAGAAGAAAATAATATATTCTGACATAAACACCTTGAAGAAAATAAAGAAGGGAAGACATTCTAACACGTTTCATCATGTCACCATTTGTGACGGTGCCAGCCGTCACTAGTCGAACAGTACCTGAGAGGAGGGGAGAGGATGAATGAAAAACAAAACCTCTGAGGAAAAGAAAAAGGAGAGAGAGGCGGAGGAGAGACCCCTCTTCCCACTTTATTGCCCTTTATATACCTTTTCCACAACCCCCAACCCCTCCTCTGTACATAATTCGGCGACTAATTATTTTCCAGGGAAAAGGTCAAATGTATCTTTATAACTCCGGGAATAACATTCCCTTGCATTACAGACATTCGAACTCTTTCTATTTAACCACTCTCGTTACAAGTAACCATCCTTGTTTTTGTGCCAGCTGCATATCCAGGATTCATTATGTTCTCAAGAGACTCAGAGGTCTCTGAAGGTTATTTCAACCTTTCGCTCTCCACAACCATTGCCTAGCTTCACATTTGGCAAACTCCTAACAACAGAATGACAGTCTTATATCCATCAGAGTACAGACCTAAAAATCCTTCAAGTATGATTAGTAAGTTGAATCCCATTTTTAAAAGTAGGCATCACAACCAATTGGAATTTTTTAGAGTAATGCAAAATTGGCTTATTATTTGAAAATTGGTGTAATTTGCCACATTAACATACGATTTATGATGCATGTGGCCATTTCAGTAGATCCAGAAAAAGTATTCAACAAACATGTCTCATGATTTTTAAAAAGCAAAAACCTAAGTGAATCTTAGAAGGGAGTTTTCTCAGTCTGATAAAAGGGATCTATGAAAGCCTTTTGGCCAAGAATGTTATATCATGATAATATAAAGTAATAAAGCAAGAAAAGATAAAGAACAGAGAGACAAAAAGGAAGACACAAAACAGTTTTTATTTGTCTAAAATATAACCCTGTCTGTGAAAGTTCTAATAATCTGCTAAAAACCCTGTTTTGTTAAATGAACTCAGCAATGCTGTACTATATAAGATTAATATATAAAAGTCAAATTTTTGCACACTAACAATAAACTAGTTTCTATTTACAATAGCATCAGAAAATATTAAGTATTTAGAAATAAACCTCTAACAGATGTGTAATGCTTCTCCAGGTGAAGCTACAAATATAACTAATAGAACTTAAGGAAGGCCTTACTAAATGGAGATAGATAAAATTTCAATCATTTGGAAGAGTCGATATTGTTTGTTTTGTTTTGTGGTACCGGGAATCGAACTCAGGACCTTATGCTTACCAGGCAGGCACAGTGCCACTGAGCTACATCCCTGGCTAGGAAGAGTCGATATTGTTAAGATATCATTTCTTTGCAAATTCGTCTAAGGACTCACCACAATACCATTCAAAATCCCAGCACACATTTTTCTTTTTTAGCAAAAATTGATAAGTTACTTCTTAAAGCTATATGGTAATTCAAAGGACTTGTAGTGGCCAATATAAACTTGCAAAAGAACTGTGTTAGAAAGCTCATTCTACGTGACTTCAAAATTTACTGCAAACAGTAATTACGACAGTGTGTTATTATTATAAATAAGAATAAATAGATCATTGGAACATAATGAAGTTTAAAAACGTACCAACACATATTTTCAACAAGCATGTTAGAACTATCCAAAGTGGAGAAAAAACCTTTTTTCAATACATGGTGATGGAAAAATTGAAAAAAAAAGTGAGGAAATAAATGAACTTCAATTCTTCCTTGCAACTATACATTGACATTAATGTGCAGTGAATTGTATACCCAAAATTAAAAGCTATAGTTGTGAACCTTCCAGGAGAAAACACAATAAGGTTTTAATGTTGGAATGAACAATACTTCTTAGAATATAAAAGTATTAACTATGAAAAGTTGTCATAGTATTTTTATCAACATTAAAAGTCTGATTCAACAGACATCTTAGAAAAATAAAAAAGCAAACCACAGAAAGAAAATATTTGCATTACACACGGGTCAAAAAAAACATATCTAGTGGATAAAAATCCTACAAATCAACTAGAAAAAGATAAGTATCCAATAAAAATGTATACCAAAATTTTGAACAGATGCTTTACCAAAAAATGTACATGAATGGCTAGTAAGTACACAGAAGTTATTAGGGAAATCCAAAATAGAAATCACAATGGCCTATCACTTTACATTCACAGAATTAGTTCAAATAAAAAAGATTGAAGACATCATATACTGTACTGGCAAGGATGTGGAAAACCAGAACTACTGATACAATTACTTCAGAAAACTGCTGGCTTCTTACAAATTAAATGTTTACCTATCTTATCACCCAGAATTTCTACTCATTAATAAACAATAAGGATACATGTAAAGGTAAGTCCACAAAAAGGCTTCTACAAGAATGTACTTATTTGACTTCCTTTGAAATAGACAAACACTGTAAAGAAATCAAAATTATTTCAATAGGAGAATAAGTAAATTGTATTATATTTATATAGTGTAATACTAATAAGCTATAAGAAAGTATAAACTACTGGTAGACTCAACAGTGTAGATAAATCTCTAACACGTGTTGAATAAAATAAAAGCAGATGCAAGAGAAGTACTGTTTAATTACATTCACCTGAAGTTCAAGATCAGGCAAAAGTAATCTGTGGTAATAGAAATTAAAGTAATGCGCTGGTGGTGGGTAAGAAATTGGAAGGGGGCCTAAGGAAACTTTCTGGGTTGGTAAAATGTTCTATTTTGATTACACTGTCGGTTATACCAGCGCACACATTTGTTCCATGTCATTGAGTTGTGTAAACTGAAGATTTCACATGTAAAAATTTTACCTCAATTGTAGAAAAATGTTTTAAAAGATAAGTAAAATACATTTGTAGATAAATGTTCAACCCAAATGACTTTGGATGTGACAGGTGGTCCTGGAAAACAGTGAACACAGGGGTATATGGTCAAGTTCAAGATGTTTTCAAATATATTACAACAGAGAAACTTTAGGCTTAGGTTCTGATTTTGTGTCTTCAATACAACAGTGTAATGATACGTGATGGTGAAGAAATAAACATAGATCCTTCTAAATTTCCCTGGAAACAGGCCTACCCAGGAAACAGCAGCAGTAACCGGGGCCCAGGACTGACCTCTGACCCTATTTCCCCTCTCTCTTGCTTTGAAGGCAGAAGAGGGTCCTTGGGTCTTTCTGGTGGCCAATGGGAGCCTTAGTAGTCAGATCATTGCCTTTCTGTGAAAAGGCTCCCAAACAGCACACTCAGATTGTCCCTGAAACTAACCTGACGAATGTGGTTGTGAATATGAGTATTGAAGGAGAAGTATTTCCAAACTCACCTTTTTAGCCATAACCATGATGATGTATTTTCATCCTCTGACCCCTCCTGCCCAACACCCCAAGGACTAGTGAAGAATTGTGTGAGGTGTGATTGAGGAACACTGCAGTGATGCATATTCCCTGCTTCACTCCCTGGCTGCCCCTCCGTGGTCATGGGGCTCTGTGGCAGAGGAAGCTGTGATTGCTGGAGTAAGTGTGTTAATACGCTTTTCCATTCTCTCTCCAAGGATGCAGTAGAAAAGTCAACCTCTGTTGTCCAGTTGCCACTCTAGATTCCAGAGACCTTAAATGGTAGCTCTTTGCACAAACAGGATTTAGATGTACGCTGAATTTTAGTTTAATTAAGAATCAAGACACATCAGCCATCTGAGCAAAATTGTCTTGTATGACATAGATAATAGTTTTGGTAGTTGTCAGAAAATTCTATTACTTTTTTATTGGCTGTGTCTACATAATAGTCAGCTTTCCATTCCTGGGACAAAATTCCCAACACATACGACTTAAATGAGAAAAGATTTGCTTTGGTATGTGGTTTCAGTCCATGGTTAGCTGGGTCTAAGAAGCATCATAGCAGAAGGGTGTGGTAGAGGAAAGATGCTCAACTCATGGCGACTCGGGACCAGAGAGTGGGTTAAAGCCCCAAGACAAAGGCAGCAGAGACCAAATATAGTCCCCAAGGTTATATTCCTGTGACACATCTAGACATGCTCAGAAGCAAGCTTTCACTGATCTCCTAGACCTTTCTCAAGCCAATCAAGTTGACAACGGAGATTAACAATCACAATCTACAACCATAACACTTCTGAAAATCTATTATCTGAGCATTCATTTATGTGAATCCCACAACTTAAACTGCTTTTATTAGCTCTCTGGCTGGAAAATGATCAGTTAAAACACTAGCTGCTAGCACTAGGTACACTCCAGCGACACCAATGGTGTGGTAAATGGAGAAATCCTTTGCAAATACTGGTGCAGAAAATATTCCACTTTTCATTTACTTTGTAAATCTTGCCTATAATTTGTTTTTTCACTTAGCCCATTTCTCACTCCAAAGTAAACTAGCAAACCCTAGTGTCTGGCTTTTTTAAAAAGACTACAGTGACAGCTCACTGAAGGGGATTCTCAGAAAAAGACCATAAACACACATATACAGAAGTACCCACCAAGACTTTCCATCATTTCCCCACGATCCTATAAAAGAGACAAAGGGGAAGACAAACATTTACGGAGAGGGAGATTTTTCTCATAATGGCCCCAATAAACATGTTTGTTGTAGAGAAATAAATGTGCAGAGAAGACATGCAAGCTCGATGTTGAAGAAAGCCTTGTTCATGCTTAATACATCGCAGAAATTTCCAAGAGCTGTTCATCCATGTTAAAAAATATTACCCCTGTAACTCTGCCAAGGGCAGGGAGGTCTGTGTGGCCAGCTGAGTAAGTGCTGGCCGCTCAAGTTAAAGTGCCTGGGGGCAGAAGTAATTTACGTACCCAATTTTTCTAGCATGTCAACAAGTGAAATTTCAAGGAGGAATCCATGTATCATGGGCACATGGGCTACTTGTTTATACATGCACAGGTACAGCACACACTTAATGGTGACATGGTGACACACCAGAGAGTCCCTGAAATTTTTTTTTCCAGAAAGAAAAAACCAGAGGAAAGAAAAATGTCTTGTCTACTTTCACGGACAAGAGCCCTGCCACCTCTCTGATAGCCCAGGATTATCTATAGGCTATGAAAACAACCTGGGAAACAACTGAAAGATACAGAACAACTCCAGAATGTGAAGTCAAAGAAAATGTTATGCATCACTGGCAAAGAAAATATCTGTGAGCTAATCCAAAGCTCATCCTCCAATGTAAATTAGTGCAATTATCAAAGCTAGAAGAATAAGTCAGAAGAACTGAATATGCATGAAACTGTTCTTATGGTTTACAGGTCCACTCAGTCATTAGCAATACTTTTTTCAGAAACACTTATTTTGGTCACTGTCCTTACTTTTGGGATCAGTCCTTAAAATTGCTCATTGTAAGCTATAGCTCTAAAGTGGCATTTTAAGCACATTCTAAATATAATGTTATGTTACTAAATACGATGTTATGTTACTTGGTAACTTGGTAAAAATGTTCATTTTCAGGGGCTCCCTCCTCGCAAAAAACTCTGGACAATTATACATTTACTGCTATGGTTCTTTATTCCAAACGAGACTATTCACCAGGAATAAGACAGTTAAAAATTTAGATCTCACAGTGGAATTGAGGTAGTACAAAATCCCTCTCTGCCTGTGACAGAATTTATTGCAACTCTGAAAGCTCTCTGCCAATCACAATTAGAATCACGAAACTGAACTCCTATTGCAGGTCATATAACCAAGTCTTCAAGGAGAGGATGACAAGATGGATAGGAATTTAATGGATTTATGGTATTAGACAATGAAGAAAAATACCTGTCTGCACTAATCATAAACTTTTCTTTAGTTGCAATTAACCTCATGTTGAAATACTATGTGAAGGCTATGTAATGGATAGCACTTAAGGAAAGCAATGAATGTGTAATTGTCTGGGGCTTGTTGGGGGGGAAAAGGCTCTTGAAAATGAAAATTTCCACCAAATAATATAACATTGTGCTTATATTTAGAATGCGCTTAAAATACCATTTTAGTGCTTTAGTTTACAATGAGAGATTCTCAAGCATTAGTTCCAGAATCAAGAACAGTGACCAAAACATATCCATTTCCAAAAAAATACTGCTGGATAATTAATTGGATGTGTAAATTATAAGAACTGTATCAAGCGTATTCAAGCAATGCTGTCATATTTGAAATATGAACATAGGAACAGAATGAAACTTAAAATTAAAGGACTAGACTATAAACTACTTAAGAGCAATGATCTTATCTTTTTGTTGTCATTGTTGTAGGGTTTATTCCCTCCCCATTTTAAATCCAACCCTCAGCACAATGTCTAGAACCTAACAAGTACTCAAATATTTGTTAAAATATATTTAATAAGTAAAGTCATTCTACTCCCTGTCACTTTCTCTGGTAAAACAATGTCTACTCCATGGCCCTATACTTCAAACTTTGTTGCTATCTTGCTTTCTTCCCTAGCAAACATCAGTTCTACAACAATCTGGAGTTTTCTTCTCCCAGGGTGAGAAGGGAAATAATTGGTTAAATTAAAAAATGTTTTAACTATTAAATTTCACTTGATTTCCAAGATATGATTCTTCACCCAATGTTATATTTCAGCTGTTGTGACTTTTCATACTGGGAGACACTTTAAGCAGATAGCTTTAAAAATGTTGTTTCTTATCTACCATTGTCTCAGCTTTGGATCCACAGTTTATGTTGACCTAGGTCCCCTACTCGGACCTACCTGCTCCATATTTCTCAACCCTATTAGGATCCCCAATTGTCTTTGGAATCCCAGCTCATGGCACAGCATTTCTGGTCCTACAAAATGCCATCAACTTGAGAGGTCTCCATTAGTGTATATAATTAATATATTCCTTGGGTTCAGATATGTTACTTGGTTATCTTAGTTTGGATTGACTGAAATACTTGTTGGTAAAGTCAAATTTTTAAATAACAAAAACCCTAATAATAACTTTATGAATAAATTCCACAGAATGCATAATGGAATATACCAAGCACAAAGTCAAGTCTGTTAAAAATTGAACTTTTGCCTACAAACTGGGGAGGAGTTTAATAAATTGGTGTGTGTGTGTGTGTGTGTGTGTGTGTGTCTGAAGTTCTGTTTTAATTTGGAACATATTCTAGAGTGCATCATAGAATGACCACGTAACGTATTTTCTAAACAGGAAAACTTTTGAGAGTAGAAGGTGCTCAATGAATTATTACAGCAGCACAGGTATAAACTGAGAAGGCTCTGAGGCAACTAGGAGGCATGGTTGTCACCAAAGAATGTCTGGGGTGGAATCAACAGAGCTGCCAGCCCTGGAAGGTAACCTGCTTGAGGGACAGCCCTGGGGAGCACTGGCCAGCAAGCCCATGTTGGGAAGGCTGGGCAACATTAGTGTGGAAGACACTGGGCTTGCAGTTTGGACTTAGTAGTGTTCTATAATCTGTTTCCTAGAAATGTGCCAAACTGCATTGAACTCATAGGCCCTCAGAAATTCTCCATCTTGAATTGTTTGGAGCAGATGTCTCATACAAGATTTCTGTGAAACTCAAAAGAGGAATAGAATTACACACATACATAAATGGTAGAGCAAGCAAGCAAATGGATATTAGAAATATTGGCAAAAAGGGAAAAATATTACAGAAGTAGCTAATGGCTATCTGGATGCAAATAAGATATATTAGTTAAATTGGAAAATTAAGTTCTAAAAGTTTTCTTGTTATTGTCTTCTTATCCAAATGTTTGGTTATTTCTGAAATCATAGCTGAGGTAGTTTCTGTATCACCTGGGCATCATTAAGGCATTCGCCTTCTTTAATTTTCTAGCATGTGCCTATGCCCCTGGAAGACCAGAGCCTTCCCAGGTGTCCTTTCGTGTTGGGTACAGACAGTTCCTCAGACTAGTGGTACAGTATTTGGTACTGGGGTGGACAGAATTCTAATCTGCCCTTGGGTTCCCTTTTCTGGTCTGCCCACTCACTGTTCCTTGAAGTGTGGTCAGGACCTGGGATGATAACAGGACATTCAGGCCCCTAATTGTGTACCATTATATCACAACAGTAAAGGGAATGTCCCTCCCATGGCGACCACTGGAAAAGCTGACATTTTGACAAGAGTTGGCGTAAGGCCCAATGGGCTTGTTAGAACATTCTGAATTGAATGAAGCCTGCAGGCAGGCAGTGGTGGAAAGTCCCAGGCTAGGGTTTTCTTACAGAGGGGAGCACTGAGGATACTCACACTGCCAGGCGGGCTCAGCCGGGAGCCTCCTCATCCCACTCCACTGGGGACGGTGAAGGAAGAGGTGGAAGGCAGCTCTAGGAGAAATGCCTCTCTGTGGAGTAAAATGGGGAAAGAAGCAAAACACATTTTTCATCCAACAGAGAACTAGTGGCATTCTGTCAGCTTTCTGTTTCTTCGCCTTGGAACTAACAGCTTACACCCTCATCTCCTTCATCAAGTGAAGAAACTGCTGTGGGAGCAGACAAAGAACTCATCCAGACAACCTGATTTTAAAATGGGCAAGAGATTTGAACAGACGTCTCACTGAAGAAGGTGTAGAAATATTCAATAAGCCAATAAAATATGCTTACATTGTTAATTATAAGGAATGGTTTCCTTAGGCAACTACAATGAAATTCTAACACACATCCTCTAGAATGGCTGAAATTTAAATTCTGATAACACTAAGTCTTGGCAAAGATATGTAGCAGGTATCTTATATGTCACTGATACAGTGTAAAATGTGACAAACATATTGCAAAAAGTTTGGTGGTTTCATACAAAGTATACATTTACCTTATAATTCAATAATTCCACTTCTAGATATTACCCAGGAGAAATGAAAACGTGCCTTACACAAAAGGTAGTACCTAAATGCTCTTAGCAGCCTTATTCAAAATAGCTAAAAGCTGATAATAATTGCAATGACTGTCATGACTATGAACACATAAACCAGCCATGCTATAGCCATACAATACAAGGCTACTCAGCGGTAAGAAGATACGAACTACAAATACACACAACATGTTAGAATCCCAGAGGCACAGTGCTAAGTGGAAGAAATCATCTATACAAGATGATATGTTTTCTCTTACTTCAGTTTCTCAAATAGGTAAAACTACAGTTGGAGAAGGTGGATCAGAGGCAGCTGGGTGTGGGGGGTGGGACTAAGAGAGCACGGGGAATTTGTGGGAAACACTCAATACCTTGGTCAAGACCTCAGTGATTGTTAAAGATTAAAATTTGTGCACCTGACACCTCAAATGAGTGGATTCCATTTTAGTTAAGTTATCCCTCAGCAAGCTAACTTTGTAATGCTATAAGATTGCAGTTTTGCTTCTGAGATCATTTGACCCCTTGTGCTGGAGAGAGACGGTCAGCACAGCTGCTTATGGCCATGTGAGACTTGCATTCAGGTGACTCCCCAGCCACATGCAGAGACCCAGGAGAGGCCCTGGCAACACGAGCTCTCCGCAAGCTCATAGCATTTTCCTGATCTTGTCACATCCAGACAAGGGTAGAGACCATCCAAACCCTGAGCTGACTGCAGTTCCCCCAAAGCTGCCGTTAGGAAATCTTATCCACAAAGTCCAGGAGTCTCAACAGAATACCAGGCTCTATCACTTGTATAACAGAATGGGGAGGGGATAAACATTAATAATTGCCCAGGTAACTTAATAATGAGCAATGTAGGCTTGGCGTGGACTTTCCCTTCCTCTGGGTTCCAGAAGTGGCTCCATTGCCCAGACCCAGCCAGAGTATTTCACTCCCTTAGCTGCAATGTTTGATTCACAGAGATGTCACGTGACCCAAGTGGGGCATCAGGAGATACGCATTTTAAAGGGAGCTTCCTTCTCTCGGGGTTCCTTTCCCACAGTGTGGACCTCTGTCCCCAGATGGAGACCTAGATGCCCTTTAACGGTAACTACTGTGATTGTAAAGTTTCCCTTTACCTCTTTCTCCCAATCTCAACCCCCTGGATGAACTCGATACTACCTGATAGAAAGAAGCCATGACAGCTAAACAAACAGTGGTGCTTAGCAGAATATAGTAATGGAGATTCGAGGAATGCACTAAATATAAACAAAATCACACCCTCACTTCCAGTACCAAGATACCAGGTTCCTTTGCTAAAACTTGCTCTAAACAACAGAATTTTATAGGACCATGCATATCAGTGGGCCTCCTTAGCTGTCCTTCACATATTCTAGGGGAAAATATTAAAGCCCACTTTCCAATAAAAGTGAGATTGATAAGGTGCTACAAACTCTCATAAGGAATCCTTCCTGAGTTGAAATGGGTGTGAAAAAAATGTACCTTATTCTACATTTACAAGAGCCTCAGAAGGATTCTATTTACTTACTAATTCACTGAAAGACAGGTCCCGGATCTTTTATGTGAGAAGCTGGCTGCACAGAAGTTGGCAGAAGCGACAGACATTCCAGTGTTCACAGCAAGCATGGGTCTGGGACACGGATGGTACAGCTCACCTGGACTTGGGGAGACCCGAAAGGACCACTTGAACTTCATACTGGTAACATTGCAACGCCCCGTACGTTGAGTCCTCACTAAGCAGCAGACAGCACACTATGAACTTCCTGTATGTTCTCTCTTTAATTCTGCATCTTCCGCACCACGGTGGTAAACTTGTCACTCCATCCTTCTGTGGAGGGGTCTGATGGTTAGAAGCTGCAGTATTTCAAGGCTGCCTCTCCTGTCAGTGGTGGAGTCTGGATTCCAGCCCCACAGCCTGGGTAACTGGGCTCCAGGGTGAGATTTCAGTTGACCCTGATGGACTCATACAGGGCATCCAGCTGGGGAAACCACAGGAGGAGACCTGCAGATGGTGTAACTTGGCTGGGACTCTGGGATTAAGAGGAAAAGTGTCAGCACCTGAGTCTGGAAAATAGGCATCGGCTGAACCCTAAGGAGCTACACACCAATAAAGGAATTTGGACTTTTTTCAAAGAGTACAATTGTAAGGGGACACTGAAGGGTCAGCATAGGTCAAGGACCATAATTCCAGCAGCCCAGAATGCAGGGTGTTCTAGGAAACACAGAGACCATGGAAGAAACTGTCACACAGTCCAATCGAGACATCAGAGGCACTCAGAACAGCAAGAGTGGAAAGTGGGCTGGTCTGAAAAGCATCTGAGATCATTTATCAGCATCCTTTTGCAGGAAGAATAATGAAACTGTGCTGAATGTATTGTGCTGCTGACATTCCCATTCCAAGGCTGCGGGAAAGCCACTATGGAGTGGCTTCCAGCCCGATTTTAATCCTTGGCCTGTTGACACAGAACAGGGAGAACACCGATCTTCATTTTATTTCTACAAAAATTTAAACCTGAATTTAGAGATCATCTGCTCTAATTCTTTTCTCTCCTGTCCCATTTTCAGTAGAGAAAATCGAAGTGGGGATTAAGTGCCCCAGATTATCTACCCAAACAGTGGCACAGCCAGAGGTACAGCTCAGTGCTTCCGAGAACAAGGACCACACGAAATGAGGTAGAAGTTATGGTGAAGCCTTGGCAGAAGGTCTAGCACAGAGGAGGAGCTTAGAAAGTGACGGGTCCATGATACTGTATTGGCTTCCTGCAGGAAGAATCATTTCAGCTGCCTTCTTTGGGCTCTTCAGTCTCTTGGGTAGATATAGCCACATATCATAGCTCTGAAAGTGTTTTAGGACACTTTTAAAAATGTTGCTTCCTGCTGGAGGCATGCCATTAAAAATGTTAACTCACCAGGACCAGAAACACCCCAGTGAGGGTACAGAGCTTCCCTGTTACATTTAATTAAAAGATCATTTTTATGACAACGTCATATGAGGGGTGATAAAAGGATCATAAATTGCTTCATGAGGTCACCAAGAAAGTTCCAGTGCACCATTAGTTTTCATGGTCCTGTCCCTAGATATCAACACTCACTTTTATCACAAAGTACATAAAACATACTGACCTTTCTGGTTGCAATACACAAATGTTCCCAAAATCATATTGAGCTCCTTTCTCCATCTTAACCTTATCGCAGCCAAGGGTAGATGTAAAATGTGACTAATATTTCATATGCTATAAAATGATGAAGTTCTGAAAAATTACAGATGTAAGGGCTTCTGTCTCTGAGCTGTAGCATGTCATTGGATAAATACAATTTCAGCCTCCTGTTTTTGGCTACAGAATTACAGTCTCAAACATATGGTGGAAAACTGTATATAAAGAGTACCATTAAACAGGGATGATTAGCGTCTCACTGAAGCATATGTGTTTATTGGTTAGAACTAAAGAAAATTAATTTTGCTATTTATGCAGGTATAGATATTATTCTGCAAAGATGCATTTTACCGTAATCATTAGGACTTGGTTTTACCCTCTGTCAAAAAAAGGCTGAACTATTGGCAGTGATTTTACGAAGAAATAACAGTTTCCACCAAAGTGACTGACTCTTCTGTCTCCCTTATTTGGGTTTGAACATGCCTAATAAATATGCAGAAAATCACAGTGCAGAGGAATTTCTAGAAGTCAGGTTCTCCAAATCGTCTTTACAAAGCAGTAATTTCTCAAAACTTCATAAAAGATTTTATTAAGACCTTCACTGAAACCTTGATTGTTTTATCACCTGGCTTGCTCATCTTTCCAAAGGAAGTGACCAGCCAAAACTCTCTGTATGCAACAAAAAGATAAAAATTTCAATTAAGCTCAGTGCTGTCGTGAGCAGACCACATGAGAAAGCTTGAGATAATCCACATTACATATTGATGTCTATCGGCGCCAAGTCCGCGGCTGTGATTCATTCCAGGCTCCTTTTGTAGGCTTGGCAGCCACTGCACCCAATAAAGGCCTAATCGTATTAATTTATGCCCCTATCAATTATACATTCAGATTCCCCAGATAGCTTGTCAGTTTTTATTCACTATTTTCCAAAATATACGCCTATTACAGTTACTGTGCAAATAGTAGGACTGTCAGAAATGGAGATTTAAAGAATCTCACTTAAAAGAGGTTGGCTGCCTTCGTTTATAAATGTTGCATCACACGTCATACAGGTGCTAGTTTTAAAGTCAGGGGCAGTGTGAAGATGGATGTCAAATGAAGGACCTTCGAGGAAAGGGCGGGGCTCCTCAGTCCCTTTGTGGGTTTTCCTGTTTCTTTAAACCGAGTAATCTTTGGTCTCTCCCTAAATTCCCCAGATATTGCAATCATTTGTTTTTGTTTCTCAGTCAAGAAGCTACATTTAAACAGGACTTTGCAGACTCCCTTCTGATGCATTATTTTGCCTCATGACCCAGGGTTGGGGCAAGTTGTTCCTTGAGGCCGCTGAGCTGTGGGTAGAGACGGTGTCCAAAGCCTGTCTCCAGGCAGGATCAGGGCCCCGGGGCATGGGGGAGAATCCTTCTCCACAGGCACCAGAGCATCAGGACCCCAGGAGCCAGGGACTTGGTGGGCAATTCTGCCTTCGTGGGAAGTTCTATCAGAAGACACTGGAAGTCAGGCAGTGAATTTATCTGAGCCTGGAGCAAACTGAATGAAGTCTGGCTCTGTGCTCTTCTGCTTTCTCTTCTGTTGTCTCCATTCCCTAGACCAGCTCGGATGTGTGTCTGCAGGACGCTCCTGTACCTGAGAACTGGTCCTCAGTGACATAATTCTGAATCAGCTCAAAGCTGAGTCTTTAAGAAGAAAGTGCAGAAAGAGTACATGGTTGACTCTATGCAGACGGGACTGGATCTATTTAGGCCACACTGGACTGGGATGGTCCACCTGTCAGCCCCTTCCTGTACAGGGACTTACAGAAAAAAATGCGGGCCTGGACTCATGGACTTGCGATTCTAGTGGGAGAGAGGAAAACCAGCTAATTAGGATGGAGTTACAAATTGTGAGGCTGGGATTCATACAGACTCCTGTAGGATGTTACAAGAAGGCACAACTGGACCATTCTGATGGGAAAGTCTGGGAAGTTTCCCAAGGAAGTGGCCCTGGAACTGCGGTGGAGGAGGAATTTACTGGGAAGAACAACCTGAAAACACAAGCTCCCTCCCCATCCTTCCTAACCCACAGCCGTGGCCCTGGGAAGTTAAAAGCATAAACTCAGCAGGATTCAAAGAGTAAGAGAAGACACCACGACAAAGGTTTTGAGGAGGCATGGGAGGCCAGGAGATTTAGCTGGGCCCAGGGTATGACGAGGCCTTGCCGTGGGAGGGAAGCCAGGCCGCATTGCAGAGGAGGCGGTTCGGTGGTTGGAAGAGCATCCCCGAAGGCCCATGGTTAGAGGCCTGGTCCGCTCGGGAGGTGCAGAACCTTGGGGAGCCGGGCCTATGAAGTCCTTAGGTCACTAGGGCAAAGCAAGTGCTTTAGACTAAGCCCTGGGCAGCAAAGCAAGAGAGGCTGAGGGAACGCTGGGCGCGGGACACAGTGTCCACAGGATTGACAGACCTCTCTCGCCCCAACAAGGGCTTGGGGTGCCACGGAGCCCAGGTGGCTGGAGCCCAGCTCCGCCTCCGGGGCGACTCAACTGGAGCAGAGCGATGCTGGCTCCTTCAACCCGGCTGCCTGCAGGCAGGGTTCGAGGAGGAGGAGACATGACAGGAGAGAGCTGGGGTCCTCTCCACGGCCCGGTCCCTCCTCCTGCCAGAGAGCAGAGGGGTTTCCCGGAGCTCTGCCTGGCTCTAGGGGGGACGCTCCTCCCCAGGTTGTGAGTGCGAATGCTCCTACAGCCGGGGTCCCCACGCTCCCCCACCTCGCAGGAAGGCGTCCTGCGTGGTCTCCGTCCAGGGAGAGGCGGGAGTCGCCTGCGCCCGGCTCTCGCCCCGGCCTGCGTTTGTCTGTCTGTCTGTCTGTCTGCCTGGGTGGACGCTCCTCAGGGAGCTCCGATCGTCCACTGTGTCGAGCTCCTCCCTTTTCGGTTACACCCAGCCTGGCGCCAGACCGAGAGGTGGTGGGGATTATTGGCACAAAGCTATCGCTAGACAGAACGAGCCCTGCAAGCCCACTTGGATGTGAGAGACCTGGACGTGAGGGCTTCCCCTGCCGGCAGAAAACGGAAACAGGCAGCAAACAGCGTGCTCGCTGCACCCGGACTGCTCAGGGGCCGCTTCCAGCGTTGCAGGGCCCCAGGGATATTGCTCTTGCCCCGACCCGCACCGCCTCTCTCCCACTCCATCTCCTGGAGCTCTTCCCAAAGGAGTCTGACGCGAGGGGACTGATCCGGACATGCAAAGCAGACGGCTGGAAAGCAGGACTGCTGAGCTGACTGAGCCAGGTATGGACTCACCGAGAAAATAAGGAAAAGAGGGGTCTTTGCTCCACCTGCCATAATAAAATACCACATATTAGGTAACTCAAGCAAGTCTGAAGTCAGGGTGCCGCCTTTGTTGCGTGCTGGTGGGGACCTCGTCCTGGGCTCCCTGCTGCCTCCTCGCATGGAAGAGAGAACAAGTCCTGGCACTTCTTCCTCTTCTCTGTAAGGGCACTAATCCTATAACCAGGGCTCCACCCTTGTGGCCCCGTTTGACCCTGTTCACCCCATCTCTTCTCACCTTCATGAACACATGGGCCTCATGCACGTGTTTTGGGGAACACAGACATTCAACCCATAACAGCTGGTCACTTGAGAAATAAAACGTATTCGCGAATGGCAAACGTGTCAGAAAGGATAGGAAGTAAACCTGGGAGACGGTCCTTTCTGTGAAAGGTCATTTGCCTAGTACTTGTTTGTACTCAGGATAGAGAGGTTCAGAATGAGCAGCCCACGCGCTGCTAGCCCTGAGATCTGCCACTTTTTGGGGGGTACATCTGAGTCACACGCCCAAGACAGAAGTCCTTTGAAAAGAAATTTGACATTGTAAATCTTTTAAAAAGACTAGTTTTTACCTGGGTGTCTAAAACACAAGTTTTCCTATTTTAAAAAAAATTCTCACTTTGTTATCATTTTTATTTAGTCAGATTTCTTATAAACTTTAACTGGATTGTTAAACTTCATTGGATGGTGGCCAACTTTCAAGTTTCTGTAACAGGAAAACACACTCCACCTGGCATTTGAGAATTTTCTTTCACGATTGTTGTTTAAATAGCCACTGTCTGCAAGGTTCCATCCCGGGAGTGAATAAAGTTAAGTCTCTCCTCTCCGGGGTGCTCTACTCTACAAGTCTCCTCATTCTTTTGAAGGGAAATCTGCATACGAGCAAGAAAACAAAAGAGAAAAAGATCAGGTGGTAATGAGTGATGTGAGAATTCACCCTGAGAAGATGATAGTGATCGGAATTAGGGAGGTCTCTTTCAGAACAAAACATTTAATAAGAGCCCTCGACGGTTCGATTAAGAAGAGGGTCTGTCGTGCCAAGATCGGGGACTGACCTGAGGCTAAGCTACAGTGACTGTAGTTTATAATATGTTGTATACTGAAGTTTGCTAAAAGAATAGATTTCCAATATTCTGAACACACACACAGAGACATATAACTGAGTTGAGGCATGTGTTAAGTAGATTGGTTGTGGAAATCATTTCACAATACAACTTGTATACCAGGTCATAACATAGCATATTCAACGTACACCTTAAATCTACACAATTTTGTCATTTATACCTCAACAAATCTGGGGGTGGGGTACATTCCAGATGACAGAGTAGCAGACTCTTGGAACCAAGAACAAGTTGTTAAATTACATTGTGGAAAGAAGAACATTTTGGCTCAAAAGTTGGGTCTAAAAAAGAGGAGATGGGCTGGAGATTTAGCTCAGTGGCACTGTGCCTGCCTCACAACCATAAGGTCCTAAATTCAATTCCCAGTACTGGGGGCGGTGGGGAGATGGTGGGGGTGTTCATGATGCGGGAGGCTATGTACATGGGGGAAGAAGATACAAGGGAAATCTCTGGACCTTCTGTCATTTCTTTCTGTGTACCTGAAACTGCTCCAGAAAACTAAAGCCTATTTAAAGAGAGTGAAGGTAGACTGGGACGAAGTTGAAGAAGTGGATGGGTGTCAGGTCACGCAGAACTTTGAAAGCCTGAGTAAGGCTTCGAGGTTGTCTTCGGGGTTATTATAATGCCCCTCCTCTTTGCCATATGCACTTGCAGTGATTTCCATCAAGGGGAGGGGTCTGTTTCTCTGCCCCCTTGTACTGGACAGGCCCTACGACTTTGGGACATTAGCAAGTATGACATGCCGGCCAGACAGGTTCCTTCCTGTGCACTGGGCCTGGCTCTCCCCAGCTGCTGGGTCTGCAGCTGGCAGATGCCTGGGGCAGCTTTCTGGAAGATGAGACCATGAGGAGAGGAACGGAACCATCCCCGTCCAGCTGGACACCGGGAGACAGGAGAGCAAGGCCTGCATCCTACAGTCCAGCCCTGCTCACCGGTGGCCAGAGACCAGAGTAACCATTCCACAGACCCCCAGAATGAACAATGAAAATAAATGCGTGCTATTTTACATCACTAAAGGTTGAGGTAGTTTGCGATAAAACCAAAGCTAGTTGATTCAGCGAGGTGGGAGGGCTTTAGACAGAGCGGGGCCTCATCTGCTCTGCAGCTCACCTTTAACAATCCCTCCCGCAGCAGCGTGCAGGGCAGGTAGAGCACAGGGGAAGCAAAGAGACCATTTGGAAAATCGGTGTGACCAGGTGGGAGATGGGGCTTGGGTAGGGGTATAGTTAACAGTTATAGTCCCCATGTCCTCACTCAGCTTCAGAATTTTAAATGTCACGTGTCTGCTGGTGACCGCGCCCTTATACATCCGGGGCCCCTCTGAGACTCCCGAACCCTGCATTCAACGGCGCCTCTGGGCATTTCTGCTGTGCTGCCTCCTGGACGCCCCAGTGTAACAGAATCTGCAATTCCTGCTGGGCCCACCTGGCAAGAGACTCCAAGCCCACTCCCCCTGGAGTCCTCCTGTTCACAACTGACCATCTTGAAGTTTCAGTCCCTCGAGTCAGGGTCCCTTAGTCATCCTCGGTACCTCACTCTCACGCTCCACGTCTGACCCACGTGTGAATCCTGGTGCTACGACAGCCGAGCTATGTGGCATTTCTACCCCAATCCAAAGCACCACCGTCTTCCATTTGAACCCCTGCATCACCTCCTAACAGGTAAATTGCTACAACCTTAAAACATCAATTTAGTACTTGTTATGTTTATTTGCTTAGTATGTGTTATTGAACAATCTCTTGTTATCTCAGTCTCATGGGTCAGCAGTCCAGGCTGGGTTAGCTGGACCTTCTGCTCTGGACCTCGCTGAGGCTCAGAGCCCTCTCTGCAGCTCACAGGCTGCTGGCTGCTTTCCATCCTGTGTGCTTGTGTGAGTCAGGTCCTTATCTCTTGCTGGTCACTGGCCAGGGACTACTCTTCGTTACTAAAGCCCTCCTATAGCTCCTGACCAGGCGATCACCGTGGTGACCTCACTGCCTACCTTCTGGGCAAGGTGGGCTGTTCCAGCTGCTGCTTCTCTGTAAAGGGTCCCCCTGTCAGGTCGAGGTGACAAGCTCACAGGACCCACCCACCCTCAAGGGAGGAGCGATACGGGAAGCGGATACCTGGGGACAGGCTACTGGGGTCCGCCCAGAATCCTGTCAATCATGCCAACTTTAGCTGGGCTCCCCAAAGGGCAGGTGGAATAATTAACCCTGCTTTCTTTATTTTTAAGCAAGATCAGCTCAGTCTTCTACTCATCACACTCCAACAGTTTCCCGTCTCAATGAATGAGAATCTGCTCTTTGGGTTCCTGAGGGATCCACTCGCCACTGCTTCCTGCCCTTTCCTCCCTCCATCCACCCCTTGCCCAAGTCTTTCCAGACCTCTCAGCTCCTCTCAGGGCCTCTGCCTGACGTCCGCGTGGCTTGGACTCTGCTCTCTGGCTAGAAAGTCCCTGGGGAACACCTGGGTGCCCGAGTCAACTTCTATGCGCCCCCTTCTTTTTAGTCGTCTCTTTTGACCCCAGTCAGTTTGGTTCCCCAAGGAGCAGATGCTGAGATGGATTTCAGTGTGTAAGAGGTGAATGGGTGAGGATGGGGGTGCCTTAGAAGGAGAAAGGGGAGAGGGAGGAGGAAGAGGAGTAGCAGGAGGAGGAGAAGGAGGAGAAGGGCCAGGCCTTCCAGCAAGGTGCAGGGCTGATGGTTGTAAAAGGACAAGGGAGGAGGAAGGGGAGTCAGGAAGGGTGGCCGGCAGGAGCCCTGCAGCCCGGCCGTTGGAGGAACCCACAGCAAGCCAGGGTGACCCATTCAGCCTGGGGGAAGAAAAGGCCTCTATGTGAACACCGGAAATGGTCCATGCTGTGACAGGTAGACGCCATCAGCGGACGACACTCCTCATGTCAGGCTCTGCAAGCGTTAGCATCATCTGGGGGCTGCCTGTGGCTGTATCGCTGGAGTCTTCGGCAGCCCCTGTCCCACAGCCGTCACTCTGCAGCATTTGTGATCAAATCACTCGGGGTGGCTCTTTATATGTACTTAACATCTTCCTGTTTTAAAATGTTCATTTCCATTCTCACAGCTCCATTAGGGAGGTTGTTATTTTTACCCCCATTTTACAAATGAGGAGAACAAGGTATGGAAAGTTCAGGCAGCTGGACCAAGGTTTAACTTCAAGGAGCAGAGGCAGAGCTCGAACCCACGAAGCCAGCCTGGCTCTTGTAGTCTCAGCCCCTGGAGGCAGAGGTGGGACGATCACTGGAGCCCACAGGTTCCTCGCCAAACTGAGCGGCACAGCAAGACCCCATCTCAAAACAAACTTGCGTGTTGCGCTCACCTCTAATCCCAGCACTCTTCGAGATTAAGGCAGGAAAATTCCAAGTTCAAACTCAGCCTTTGCAAGATCTCGACTCAAAATAAACCCTAAAAAGATCTGAGTGTAGCTCTGTGTTCAACCCCTCCAAACCACAATAAATAAATAAATTGCCCAAGCAGTCTGACTCTGCAGCCCGGGCTCCTGACCTCTGCTCCACACTTTTCCCCAAAGACCACAAATGCATTGGAACTCCAGCTGATTGTAGCGGAATCAATAGAATCACTAATACACTTGATGAGAAAAATAAAGGAGAGAGAGCTCCTCGATATTTTTCCTGAGCAATTTAGCACAGTGTTGCTAAGCTATGGGTGTTGGATGAAAAGGGTCAGAGCTTTCTCCAGTCTTTTTCAGGTAGAGGGAAAATTGTTTTAGTCTGGTAAATTTTGAGGAATGTGTTTAGCCTCAATGAAGTCATGCTTCTGAGTATCCAAGATGGGATTTTGAGGAAACTGGAAATACAGATTTGGAAGTTATAGGGTTGATATTTAAAACCATGAGACCAGAAAAAGATCTATGAAAAAAATAAAACAAAAAGTTACAAACAAAACCACCATAACCCCAGCAGGCCATCTTCTGGCCAAAGAAAATGAAATTACCATCTTGTAAGTGTGCCTGTGCCTCCATGTAGTTGGCAGCTTTATTTACAACAGCCGACAGGTGGAAGCAACCGAGGTATCTGTCAATGGAGGGATGAACGTGTGTATGCATGTGTGTGGGCTTGGGTGTGCATTGTATGTAATGGAGTATTGTTCACCCTAAAAAGGGAGATCTTGTCACTTTCAGCTACATGGATGTATGTAAAGGACATTATTCGAAGTGAACTATGCCAGATATAGGAAGAAAAAAAATGCATAATCTCATTGTGGAATCTTGAAGCAGAAAGAAACCTAGACTACACAGAAACAGTAGAACAATGGCAATGGGGAGAGGGGGGCAGGTGGGAGTCAAAGGGTGCAGAGTTCTGTAGGGTAAGCTCCAGGATCTAATGCTCTGTGGAAGGGCTGCAGTTAATGGCGCTGTGTTTGCATACTGGACATTGTTTAAAACATAGATTTTAGGCATTTTACTGCACACACAAGGAAAGCTATGTGAGATGATGGATATTAATTTGCTCAACTGCAGTAATCATTTCACTGTGCGTATGTAACCAAAGCATCATGTTGTGCATCTTAAATATGTGCAAAAAACCACTACAATTAAGAGAAGCTTCTTATAGTGCAAAGAGGAAGAAGACAGAGGACGAGGAGGAAGGAGGAGGAGGAAAAGAAGAAGTGGAAGTAGAAGATGAAGAAGGGAGGAGGAGGAGGCGGGAGGCTTCCAGCAGCACAGACAGAGAGAGCCCTGTATGGGCCTCAAGGGAAGACAAAGCCAATTCCATTCATCCAAGATTCTCAAAGTGACAAACTTACGGAGGCCCTTTGAAAGTTGCCAAAAGTTGGTCTGGGAGAGGAAGCTGTGATTCTAAGTGATAGCACGAGTTTCTTTGTGGTGACAGAACAGGTCTAGATTCTGACTATAGTGACGGTTGCAGAAAACTATACATGGGGTAAAATTCCTCAGAACTACAAACAAAATATGCCACTCACAAAATCCGAGGAATCCTGCATCACTGGACAACACACCATATCTTTATAGTTGCTGGTGCTGTAGCGAAGTCCACTTCAGGGTTTGGGCATCACACTTTGTCAAGTGCTATCAACAGGGCAGCTTGAATGATGCAAGAAGACTCCCTGTAAGTCACATTTTTGAGCTGGACCAGGTATCTGATGCCCACCATTTAAGGGGAGATTTACGTTCGCTCATGGCTTCAGAGTGTTCTTTCCAAGGCAGAAGCAGCATGGTGGGAGATGTGGGAAGCAGGGAGCCCTGTCAGAGAGGACGGTGCCAGGCAGGACATAGACCCAAGCTCACAGCTCCAGACATGCCCAGAGGAGCACCGCGCTGAGCCCCAGGTGGCTCCCAAGAAAATCAGGGTGAGAGCCCAGCTTCATGTCAAACTCCCTGGGCCATCTTGGCACCCTCTTGTGAGTGTTCAATTATCTCATGACAAAATCTATTCTAAAATATAAAGATAATCTGTGGCATTGGTAGCTATATATTTATTTTTATATTTTTCAAATAAAATTGTATAATTCTCCACAGCCAAAGATAGACAGCCTATGTTCCTTTTGAACCTGGATTGAAATATTTTAATTAAAAAATGACTGCAGCAAAGGTTAGTCTATAATACTGGGACCATTGAATTTCTTCCGTATTTCCTTCCTTCCTTCCTTCCTTCCTTCCTTCCTTCCTTCCTTCTTTCTTTTCAATTCTATGGATTGAATCCAGGGCCTTTGCACTGAGTTGTATCTCTAGCTCCTTTTTAATTTTTTCTTTTAACTTGTAGCCCTCCTGCCCCGTCTCCCAGTAATTCCTTCATTTATTCAGTCAGTCCAAGTCTCCATTATGTTCTGCACCACACGGCAGACAGGGGAACCCCACAAGCTGGGAATGCTGTGCAGTGCCATGTGTGGAGATCCTGTTCTAGGGTGGAATGAGCAAAAGCTCCCAACCCTGTCCCAGTGCTTCACGGATGACTCATAGACCTCACTGAGGTTGTGGTGACATGGGCGCTCGGCAAAGGAAAGCAAGTCCTGGTTTCAAACTCTGTGAATACTCGCATAGCTTTCAAAGGCAGAGACCTTAACCTTGTATTACTCTTCAAGGTCTGCGGACAAGACGATTTTGACTCCAATTTTACCAGAGTTCGGCTCCTAATACTATTAAATCGTTTCCTAAGCAAGAAAAATGACTTGGGTCAATAACAATTAGGCCAGTCTTCTACCACTCAGACCTCAGAAGTAAATAAAGCAATAGAAACCTGCTGGTGAGATACGCTTAGTGGAACTGGAGGGGACAGGAAGGGACAGCTGCTTCCAGTGACCAGAAAGGGAAGAATGGCAACAGGACCGAGTCCCATCCCAAGGGTCCCTTTGAGCTTTTTGCTGAGCCTTAGATCAACCTCTTCTGTCTGCTCCACCAAGGAACCTTATGAGGACCCAGCAGAGATAAGCAGTGACTCCAAGTGGCCAGCAGCCTGGACAGGGTGGTGACTATATTAACACCAGAGAGATCAGGAGCAGCGGGTGTCAGGATCATCTCCAATTTTGTCTCTTTTGGAAAAGAAGAATAATCCTCTTAGTAAGAAATTACCTGTATTTGAAACAGCCTATTCACACAGTCCCAAGGGTCTTCTACAATTCATTTCCAAACTTAAAACAGCAAGTTTGTAACATAGAAACCTGGCAGATGCATGCTCAACAATGGTCACAGTCACATGGGCAATGTCAGGGCAGAGCGTGTGGCTCCTGACAGCTCTAAGAGGGACACAGGGTCACTGCCGGGGGTTCCCTCCAGACATGGAGGAGCTCAACTGATCATACGGGCACATCCGGGAAGCCCTGGTGCAGACTGCTGGACAAAGCCCATGTCCTGAACTCTTCAAGGACGTGAAAGTTAAGACACGGACAGGCAGTTGGGGAAGTGTTCCCAATGAAAGGGGACTGAAATGTGTCAGGATTCATCACAGAGCAAGGTCCAGGGTTGGATTCTGGGCTGAGGGAGCTGAGCAGCGAAGGCTATGAAGGACATCATTGGCACAAATGACATAATTTGCAAATGGACTGTGGACTAGATAATAGTATTACAGCCAATCCCTATCATTAAATTTCCTGATCTCCAGTGTCACATTCTATTGTACCATTACATTCTAAGTATATAAGAGAATATCTGTAGTCTTAGGACATGCACAATAAAGTATTTAGGGAGGAAATGATTCAGTGGCTCTAACTTTCAAGTAACAAAGAGAAAAATGTATGTTTTCATGGCTGCCTCAATGTCTTGAATTGATTCAAAACATTTATGGCAGTTTCTGTGAAATAAAAACATCGTAGTGCTCCCTCATCCACCTCATTCACTGGATCTGACGCTGTGTAACTTCTGGCTCTTCCCTAAAATTAAAATCACCATGAAAGGTGGATGATTTGCATTGATTTGGGTTATTGAGGCAGCCACACCCATGCAGGCAGACACTCAGGAAAGAGGACTTCCAGAACTGCTTCAGAAAGTGCCAGGAGTGATGGGATGAGTGTCTTTGATGTGAAGGGGGAGGATTTTGAAGGGGATTCATGGCAATGTCTCTCTTACTGTAATAAATTTTTAAAAATGTAAATATTCACCACATTTTGGGGTCATGTGTGAGTGTGTGTGTGTGGGAAGAGATAGAAAATATGCAAGTGGGACAAATTATTAATTGGTGACTCTGGGAAAAACAGAAACATGGAATTTCCTTGTGGTATTCTTGCAATTTTTCTCTAACTTTTAAAATTAAATCAAAATTTAAAATTCAGAAAAGAGGCACGTGGCAAGTAGACTTGGGTTTGATCACAGCTCCCTTGGGAAATGGGTTGAAATAGGGTAGCAGCGTTCCTCGGCCTCCAGGGGTGGCCTTGCTGGGTGGACCCCGGCATCAGTTAGGGACAATCAAGGCTGGTGCAGGGGAGAGAGAGAGGAGAAAGAGGAGAGAGAGGCGAGACTCCTCCCAGGCTGCGGAGGCTCTGGGACTAACCCTAAAAGGTTGAAGAGGAGCTGCAATGGGGTGCACAGAGGTGGGGACTTGTCTCTCTTTTAGCCTCTAAGGTCGCTGCTGCCTTCCCTGTGTTTGGAGGCAGAGCTCCAGGGGCTGCACCCCAGCGCCCCTGCCCACTGTGTCCCAAAAGCTTGGCCCGCGGAGCCCAGTGGAGACACAGGCTGGCTTGGTCCTCCTTGTGGTTTGGACAGCGCCCCATCTTCTGGGTCACTTTCCCCCTCTTCCCTCTTCTTCCCTAAGGGAGCAGTAGCCCACGGGGACCTACCGTGATCTGGGAGATCAGCCTCCCCGGCCAATGGGAGGAATCGTGGGCGGGAGTGAGTTCGTCTCCCCTCATGGCGGAGTCCACCCGGCGGTTGAAAGCCCAATCCCAGCACCACGAGCTTCATGGACCCCCTGACGGGGGCAGGGAGCAGTCCCTGGACCAGGGCCAGTTATGGCCCATGGTTTGGGGCAGGTGTGGAGCTCAGGAGTAGAGCACTTGTCCGGCAGGTGTGAAGCCCTGGGTTCAGCCCCAGCACTGCTGGAAAGAAAGAACAAAAATAACAAGAAACAAAATTTTAAAACTATAGCTTCTTCTACATCACATCCACCTGCTTCCTGTATGGCTCTGTATATATTTTTTGCACTTTATTAAATTCTTTTATTGGTACATTGTAGGTATACAACACAATTACATTTCTCATTGGGAATTGTACCTTTACATAATGCATCTTGGTTCTTATTTTTTCCCCATTCCTAGCCCTCCCTTCACCCCCTCCACCCTTCCCTATTTACAGTGATACGTGTGTGCCCATGTTCATAGCAGCACAGTTTGTGATAGCTAAAACTTGGAAACAGTCCAAATGCCCATCAACTGGAGACTGGATAAAGAAAATGTGTTTTTAAAAATAAAATGGAGTACTACTCAGCCATAAAAAATGAGAAATTAGAGACATTTATAGCTAGGGGATGCACATTGAGGCGATACTCTTAAGTGAAATAAATAGGACACACATGTGTAAATACTGAATAGTTTCTCTAGTGTGAGAAACTGAAAGTGTAAATAAGGACTAAATGTATAATAGGTAATGTGAAAAAGGAAGAAAAGGGGCAAAGGGGAAGGAAGTGGGAGGGCTAGGGGAAAGGATAGAAGGGAATGGGATTAATATGAGAAAATGGAAAACTAGGAACAAAATCTTTGTCAATAGGGAGAAATGGAGGGGTTGAAGGGAGGGCTGGGCAAGGGTGAAAAATAAGAACCAAGAGAGATTATGTAAAGGTGCAAATTTCCAATGATGAATGTCATTATATTGTATACCTAAAATGTACCAATGATTAGAATGAATAATTGATAATGTAAAATAGGAAGAAAAGGTCCAAAGGGGTAGGAGTAGTGGGAGGGGCAGAGGAAAGGAAAGAAGGGAAAGGAAAAAATGATGAGAAATGGAAAAAATGGCTCTGTATATTTATTTGTTGTGATCCTCCAAGTAAGTTTCAGACTATTTCAAAGGACAGTGTCATACTCGTCTTTTGTCTCTTAGTCCTAGGGGCTTCTCAGGACCTGTTGGTTGAAAAATTGGCAGGGATGATTTTTAGTGTCTTAGTATTTTATTTAATTTTTTTTTCAATGCTGGGGATTGAACCCAGGGCCTTTGCACTGAGCTATATCCCAGCCCTTAATTTTATTTAATTTTTTATTTTTATTTTATTTTATTTTGAGAGGAGGACTTGCTAAGTTGATAAGTTGCTCAGGCTGGATCCAAGTTTGCAGTCCTGCCTCAGCCTTCTAGAATATGTAGAGTACAGAGCCATAGATTTTAAGACTATGTTCTTAACCCACTTTTGCCAAAAATTGCAATTTTTGGAATTTTTGCATGAGTATCATATATGCTACGTAGGAAAACTTCAAGGAACAAGAATTTGAAGAGCAAAAATTTTATTATGTACCGTTGTTATGTTCCAAAACTGGAACAAGCAGGCATGAAAAGATTATTCCTCTTCTGACCTGTCTGCCTCTATGTAACATTCGGCTAACATCCAGCTCAGTGAAAAGCCTTTCATTTCTTCCCTCTTTTATTCATTCATTCATTCAAGCGTCTTTCAATATTTCCTGGAAGTAAATATCCACGGGCATTTCAAATCTGTTTCATTAACCACAGTCATTTACAAGTGGGGCATTTGGAACAGAAATACAGCTCCCAAATTCAGCTACAAATAAGGTTCTCTATGAAGACCTGGTGGAATGATGAAGAGATGAAACTTCAGATTTGGGCCTGAAAGGTTTCCGTGTGGCCTGCAACTCACTACATGCCCTGCTCAAGTTGTTTGTCCATAACATGCTGGGTTTTTTCCCTCCCGTCTCTGTAGGACTTGGTCTTTCCATTTAACAAGGCTTTCCTTAAAGAGAAACGAGGAGCTTACTTTGAAATAAGTAGTATTAGGGCCTACATTACCACAGCACCTGATAATTTTCTCACGCTGTCTCAGTCCCCCTCAGGGCACCGGGGGAGGGCGGCTCCAAACGCGATGACCGGCCCTTTGGAACACAGTAAACACCTAGGGGCGGGGAAGCTGGCCGAGGCCCCGCTCCCTCTGGTGCACGAGGTTACCGTGTGATCTTGGAAACGGAACTCCTTCCAAGATCCAGCCTGCTTTTCATGGTTTCTCAGGCCGCCCTGCATTCCTGCTCTAGTAAAGGAAAAGGTAAGAACAGGCATTAGACCGCAAAGGTCTAGAGTTGGAGCGCATCCACCTCTTCTTGGTGTTCAGGAAACAACCAAGCACAGCACGGCTGGGCCACGGTCGGAAGTGCCCGGACGTCGCGCTCACATGACTCCTGCAGCGCTTCTGGTTGTAGTTGGGCTCCCAGGGCACCCCCAGGAGCCTTGCATCATAGGGATGAGTTTGGAAAGGTTTGTGGCCATGGAAAGGATGACTCCCAACCACCTCAGGGCGCGTACACCCTGCATTTGTCCACAACAGAGCCCACACACCCAATATCCACAACTGGCTCAATGCCTTGGGGGACCAAGAGGTTGTGTACGGCAGGAGGGGAAGTAGACTGCCCAAGCACTCATTTTCCTTCCCCAAGTGAGTGGCCAGGCTGGACCATGCTGTGGGGTGCAGAGAGGCGTCACCCCCTCACCAGCAGCCTCCTCTGGGCGGATGTGGGCCAGTGGGAATGCAGAAGCCAATGTTTTAAGAGAATCAGGAAATCTGAGTCCCTGGGGAAATATAGTTTAAAAATAACTTAAATTTTGTTAAAAATATTGTCCAAAACCCCCTAAAAATCGAAATTCCATTTGACCCAGCTCTTTCCCTTCTGGGTATCTTCCTGAAAGAGTTAAAGATATCATGTTACAGAGATCCAGAGATGCTACAGAAGCACAAGTCATACTAGCTAAGTCTTGAAAGTCGCCTCTTTGTCCATCACAGATGACTGGGAAAAGAACGCGCAGTGTTTACACACAGTGGAGCACTACTCAGCCTCCTTCATGAAGAAGGATAAACGTGAGTCATTTGTAGGAAAATGGATGCTCCTTTAGAACAGAATGTTAAGTGAAATATATCAGACACCCAAGCTTCAAAATGTTGCGTGGTTTCTCTTCTATGAGAAACCCAACGTATAAATAAATTGAAGAGCAAAGTAAAAGATGATAATAGGAAACAGGGAGATAAATCTTTCTCACAGGGCAAAGGGGCCAAGAGATAGAGGGGGAGGTAAGGGAGGCGAAGGGGATACAGAAAGAACTGAGATGAGATATGCTATGTACATGTACCAACTCCCCAAGGAACGTGCTCACCATGTACTGCAAAACATGTACTAGAAAAAAATAAAAATTAAAAAATATATATATTGTGCAAAGCAAACAGCCCATGAGTAAGCATCTGATGGCCCCTTCAGTGAGCAGCTTTCCCTCTTTCTGCTGCATTGCAAGGGACCTAGTGGCTGTGTTCATGATCCAAGTGCAGAGAGAGGGGCGCTCAGGATCACCCACAGCCGGGCTGCACCCTGGGAGGCTCTGGCTCGAGATAGAAGGCAGGCAGGTGATGATGTGGAGGTTCTGGAAGAGGTTAGGCTTCAGGAAGGAGGCGGGAGAGAGGGTGCTAATGAGATAGAATTTTTCTCTTAGGTTTAAGACTAGCAGTTCCTGCAGCAGCGAACAGATGAAACTTATGCAGCCCAGTGTGTCACTGGAAGCTTAAAGCTACGCTCCGGTGGGGGAGTGGCGTTTTGCAGACTAAAGTCCGCTTACTTTACAACGATGATCAATTTCAGAGAGACACCAAGGGACCCGGGGAAGTCATCAATGCAGTTCAACAAGTTCCCAGGGAGCTGGGCATTAGCAACTGGCTCCCTGCGTCCCGTCCTGCAGTGGCGGGAGCTGTGTCTGTCCTGGTGGCAAATGTGGCTGCAGTGCTTTAATGATACACTGAGAGCTGGCTGAAGCAGGGCGGGAAGACTCTGGATCTGCATTTCAACAGAGCTTCACAGGATCACGCGGCAAGTGTAGAAGACAATTTGAGCACCACAAACACCTCAGCCTTGCCTCCTCCTGCCTCTGCCTCCTGGTCTCAGTGATGGAAGGCCCTAAGGACGGCTGTTTAAACATCCTGAGCTTTGTGAGACAAACCTAGCAGGTGTGTGCATGTGTACACAAGCCCTTGTGTGTGTGTGCGTGCAATGGTGGTGTGTTAGGGAAGCCAGCATCGAATACAATCTGGTGTTTCGTTTTGTAAACACTGACATGCTGATGCGTGAGTTTTGTTTTGTTTTTAAGAGAAAGTTTGCCCTTAGTCTAAGATCAAGTTCTGCTGGACTTTGCAAAAGGAAGTTTATTTTTGTCTTTGTCCAGCTGCTTATGCTCCACTCTTCCACTCAGTGTTCATGGCTTCTAATGGCTTATGTGGCAGACTCCCTTCCACCTATGTTGCCCTGGAAACACCACCCAGTGGAAGCAGGGTATTTCCCATGCAGCTTTGCTGCAACTCTAGCTCTCCAAATACAGCATTAGGACGGATCAGTCTCCCGGGCTTCCTTCACAGCATACCCTGGAGACCATTCAAAACTGGGGCAGAAATACACAATGCACAGAAAAGTTAAGTCATAGCCAACAAGACGGTGTCTGGGAGTTCAGATCACATGAACCCTCAGAATGCTCAGCCCAAAGACACCCCTCTGTCCATGGAGGGCAGGGACAGCTGATCATGAAATGGAAAAAGAACACTCAGGCTTTAAGTCTATCCTGCATCTCAGAAGCTAATACATGGCTAGGCTGTAGAATGTCCCTAAATCTGTCATACTTCCATCAACAAAATTTGCTTGGAGGAGATCAAGGGCTTGTATGTAACTGATAAACATGCTTTACAAAAATTCCTATCTAGCTTATAGCATCCTGGGCTGGGTGGCCGTGTTTAATAACTTTTTCTAGCAAAAGAATTGTTTCAAGCGCCAGAAAGAGATGTCCTCCGCCACTTAAGATATGAAATGATATTGTCCAGACCGCTGCTCCACACATACAGTGGTGCCACCAAGATGGAAATGAACTTCCTAAGAGGAAGAGGAAGTGAAACTCTGCCAGCCCTGCAAAGACCTCAGTCACTGTCCTTCCTCTGCCTGTGTTAAAGACTAAGTAGAAGGAATCAGGCAAAATAAGGAATGCTACAGAAAAGGAAGAGAAGAGCAGACTACAGCAATTGTCACTATATTTGTCTACTCAAGGTTCCATAGCAAAATGTCACAGACTGATGGCTTAAACAAGGGAGATTCATTTTTCTCATGGTTCTAGAGGCTGGAAGTTCAAGGTCAAGGTACTGTTGAGGTTGGTTTCTTCTGAGTCCTCCCTTCCTGGCTTGGAGGCAGCCACTTCCTGGCTGCTGTGTCCTCCTGTAGCCTCTTCTCCATGTGTGCATGGAAAGAGAGACCTCGGGCATCTCCTCCCTTCTCACAGGGATACCAGTTGGTCAGATTAGCTCCCACCCTAAGACCTCATTCAACATTGATTACCCCCCAAAGGCCCTATTTCACTGGGTGCTGGCCCTTCACCATACAAATTTTACAGACTGTCTGTAAGAGCTACTGTTAGAATTTAAATTTATAAATATTGACCAAAACAATTTTACATAGGAAAATAATTTCTCTGACAATAACCTTTTATATAATATAATTGACTCTTAACTTTTCTCTTATATTGCAGTCCACTCACTCCTGTAAAAAAATTTTTTGTTAGTAGATTTCACATATGGATATATCTATATGTGTATATAATTTATTTAGCTGTTTCTGCTTATCAACACATCCATATATATATCAATGTATATATAAAAACAAATACATGCATTTGTATTTATCTCTCTTAACTCGTCTATCTAAATATGTACAATAGATCTGTAATATGTGCTGTATATTTATGTATCTATGTACAATGTGTATATCTATAGATCAGTAAATAAATATAGGTATCTTTGTAGTTATGTACGTATGTACTGAAACTTCAAGTTACTTCTCCTGTACTCAACACATAATATATAAATGTGTCAACAGTTACCTTAAGACTTCCCATCTGACAATGGTCAAATTAGAGTCATTTTCCTGGAACTTATCTCCCCTGTAACCAACCTTTCTGTCTTGTTCTTTGTGTCCATTGCTTCTCACTTAGTGGACTGAACACGTGTCCCTGTGATGTACCCTAAGCCTTGTGCTTGCTTTTCTGCTACAGTCTAATCACAAGGTACGTCATGTGGGAGAAAGAAGAGGAAGAGAGGTAAGGAAGCCGCTGCCCTTCTCCCTACTCCACTTCCTTCCCTCAGGAAAGTCTCCTTCCAATTCAGCATTAATTTGCATTTCTTACAATTTCTCTTTTTGTATGTTTTCAAATTTTTATTTGTGCTTCCTTATTTGTCCTTCCCCACAGATATGAAGACTGAAGCTAGAAGATGCGCGCGCGCGCGTGCACACACACACACACACATATTTATCAAGTGAATAGGAGAAAAAAGCTAGTCAAACTGCATAATGGAATCAGCTACTTGTTTGACAGAATGGCTTCTCCTTCTGCCACTTTGTTTGGGTCTTTATCCGCTGCGTGCTCTCAAACAATGTCCACACCGCCCTGACTGTGCCACCAAAAACTGATTTGTTGGATGTGAAACTATAAGCCAATGAAAGTATCAACAGAATGATCTGGATTTTCAGGCTTGATTGAATTACTGTCATATGGAAGGCTCATCTGATTTGGGGGAGAGGAGACACAGAGAATAGTTTCTACAATAATTGCATTCCATGTGTGTAGCATATGTATGTGTATTTACATAAATATATTTTATATACATTCTACTTATCTTGGAAGAAATATTTGGACATCTATATTCCTTCCCCACATGAGATTTTATACTGGCCTTATAAAATAAGTTAGAATTTTTCTGTACAAAGTACAGTACCTTCTATAATCAGTATATCTTTGTTGATATTATTACCAGGGTTAATTCACACAGGTGTGCGCATACGGACTAAAATTTCTTATATTCACCCACTGAGAGCAAGCAGATTGAAAAAGGTAAAGAAGGGTGTAGTTTAAATTTGCCATGTGAAAATGTTATCATTGCTCTTTTTCTGTAATCCACTAAAGAAGGGCCAACTGCCTATTTTGAATCCCCAAAACTGTTTTCCTGATGACAGTGTAATTTTGTTCAGACTGACTATACAGTTCTCTGTAACCAATCAGGGCAACTGGTATACCCAGCATTTCATTGTGGGGAAAAGAAAGGTCAAAGTAGCGTTCAGAACGGTCCTTGCCACCAGTATTCTGTGGCCAGGTGCAAGAGTGAGCAAAAAGGTCTCCCAGCTTTAACACTGCTTCTGTTGCAACCCATTTGAAGTGGAGTTAATGAAAGAGTGTGCGGCAAAACACCCGCCAAATGAGATGGTCCTCAAGAAAAGGATTCTGTGGCCAAGCAAGTTTGGAAACACTGAGTGCCAGGTCTTCCTCCAGGGGCTTCTTAATGAACCTTAGCCTATTACAGATTCTTCAACACCTCCGAGCAAAGCAACATATTTAACTTTGTTTCAGACAATATTCCTAAACATGGGCTCCAAGAATTGCTTATCGTTTAATATCGCTTCGAGAAACCGTGTGTAGAAAGTTGGTTTCATCTTGGACTGTGAAAACTGATCTAACTCTTCCATGATAGGAAAATACCTGAGCACTTTGCTTTTCATGGTTAATTAATGTAAGGGAAACCTCGACAGTCTTCCAGAATTCCTTGGGAAGAGGCATTTACCACAGAGAACCCAGACTATTCCTCAACAAGAGAAAGGCACTACACTGAACAATACCAGGTATCTAGTTTGCCTTGCCTTTTCTCCCCACTGCCACCAAGTTGTGTTCCCAACAGACCTTCTCTGGGCTATTTCCTGTGCATTCTAGGGTAAATTCTGGAGGGGCTCCACTGGGTCCATTTGTAGCCCCAGATTCTGCACTGCAGAGAAGCATGTTTTACTACATCTAAGCAAGAGCCCTTTGGGAGCTCTTATTCTGTTTTTTTAGATTGTGCTTTCCACCAGTGCATTTCAGAGATGGTATTTTACTGTGAGAACAGGGCAGACGTGTGTATTGTACATGTGTGTGAGAGTGTGTGTATAAATCTCTGATTTCCCACCTGAGACATGTAAGAAAAGCTACTACATCAGACCAGTGGCTTCCCCAGTCCTGTGTTTTACCCAGGAAAGGGAGGTGAGTGAGTGCCTATGCAGTCTTCTGCTTTCTCCCAGGTAGTATGTTTTCTTGGCTTTACTGGCATCTTGAGCCTTGTTTTGGAGGGCAGAAGAATGCTTAGGTCATGTTTAGTTTTTATGGCCTCATTTAGTGGAAATGGATCCTTTGGGCCCAGTCTATGCCCACTGCCTAAATTTAAAGTTCCTTTTCTTGCAGGTGGCTTAATTTATATTTGTTGATGGAATAGTGAATGCAAATAAAGGCACGGGTGACCTTTAGGAGGCTGCAAGAGCCAAATCAGTGCTGTGAGTGACTTGAATTCAGAAAGGGATTTAGGTTTAGTTTTAGCATTCCTACAAATACCATTTTCTTGAGGAGGGAAAATGTTTAATCACCCAGTATGTGTTTTCGAAGCATATAGACAGCTAATCTGTGATAAATGATCAGGTGTTTCAGTACCATAACCCTAGAGGAGTAAGATGGTAAAAGGAAGTCCAAGAGGAAGTATAGAACCATGACAGTGGATCAGACTTTGGGGCAAGTATTCGTTCAATCCAGTTTGTCCTGCTCCTTTCTATCCTGGTGGGTCTACACCTACACCTCAAGGAAGGGAATTGAGAGATGGGGGAGGGAAAAGGGTGGAAAAGGAATGAAGATATGTCATGTACACGTGCCAAGTCCCCACAAGGAATACAAACATTATGTGCTACACACTTGTACTAATAAGAAAAAGATGTTTTGGTTGCAGGTAATAATGAAATCAAGTCAAGGAAATGCCTGCTCATTTATCCCAGGTAAGTTGTCTATATGTTTCTAAAGCACCTACCCTGAAAGTAACCATTTCCTTCCTCAGGAAAAGGGTATTCATGGAAATACTAATAATGAGAAAGATCTCTCAGAAAGCCGCTACTAACCCTCAGATCTTTGGTCAATGTGCAATAAATTTGATTCTATAAACCTACATATTTGAAACTCATGACTTATTTCAAATATTAATGTCTGTAATCTCAAAATCAGTTTGGAAAATAAGACAAACACCCTCTGCACTGTCAGGAGCATAAAAAGTGAAGAGGAGGAAGCCTTTCCTGCTCTCGGTAGTGCTGTTGGAAGCCTGTGGGTCACAGACTCCAATACCCACCACAAAGCCCTGCTGGTTTCAAGGAAGCACTCCAGACCAGCGCCTGGGAATCCATGTTTGACCTGGAAGTAGTTCTCGTTGGTGGCCACTCCAGGACTGAAGAGTCGCCTTCTGACTTCTCCCACCGTACCTGATTCTGTTCAAGAGCAGCCCAGGTTTACTCCAGTTGCACAAACTGGGTGCTTTGGGATTTTTGAGAGATTAGAGGCTGAAATCAGATCTCTGAAGCGTACCTAGTTGTGTCACTATTGACCTGGCTTGGACTTACCCTGTGCTTTCTGACTCCTGCCAACTTGGGGCTCTGACAACTCTCTGATCATGATTTTCCCTATAACTCCACTTAGAACTAACTTAACTATGTCTAGCCATGTTCTGCAGCATAGCAAGTGTCTCAAACATAAATTAAAAAAAAAAAAACTCTAATACCCTAGCCTTCTTAGAAGATAAAGTAATTTGTTGATGACAAAATTATTAAACTGAGAATCTTAGAATCTTAGTTGATTTATTAGGGTACTCTGTATATTAAAAGGATTTTACTGTGTTTCAGTATTATGGGAAATAAAGGCAAATTGTTTAAAGTTAATACAAAATCAACAGATACTGATATAGTCTCCCTCACTGGCATAACTGGTTGAAAGTAAGAAGGAAGAGAAACAGAAAAAAACCCCCTATATATAAGAAGCATAGAAAAATCTCCTATGATGATATCTAGAAGAAATAGCTTTGAAATCTATGAGATCAGAAAGTACACATTATATTGATCCAAAAATGTACAGTGAAACTTGGTTAAATCTACTGAGAACGCCTCACTTGCACAATAAGTTGTGAAAAACAAAGCAGGAGGAAGTAAAATGATTTGCAAATGAAAGGACTGTCTATGTAGAAAAACTCCAAGAGATCTAGAACATAAATGTGAAGCTCACAAAGTTGCAAGATAAAAAGTTAACGTGCAAAAATGATATTCCTATAGAGTAGCAATGAAGAATTGGAAACTGAAATTGAAAATAATATTTACAGTAGCACCAAAAAATTGAATTGTCCAAGTATAAATATAAGAAAACACATATAGCATCTTCTGTTTAAAAAAAACTACAAGAATTGATTAAATGAATCAAAGAGAACTTAATAAACTTAAAAAAACTTAATAACTTAAATAAATGGAGACAATACTGTGTCCATGGGTTGGAAGATTCTTATTCCTCCCAAAGTGGTTTATAAGTTAAACATAATTACTATAACAAATATTAGCAAAAGTTTTATAGACAGCTTTTTTCTAAACTATATGGAAATGAGAGACAACAGAATAGCCTACAGCATTTGAAAAGTAAGAATAAAGTTTAGCACATGTCTCTAATCTCAGCACTTTGGGAGGCTGAGACAGGGGGCTGGCAAGTTCAACCCCTGCCTGGGCAATTTAGCAAGATTCTGTCTCAAATAATTTAAAAACGGCTGGGGGCATAGCTCGGTGGTAAGATCCTGATTTCAATCCCCAGTACTGCTGAAAAAAATTGGGAGAATCACACGAGCCATTTTTTATGCTCACTGTGTAACTCCAGTAATCAGACAGTAGGGTGTTACCAGAAGGATAACCACACCGGCTACCAGAAGGGTATAGAGAATCCAGATGCAGATCCACATAAAGACAGGTGATTGATTTTTGACAAAGATGCAAACCCAATTCAATAGTAAAAAAAATCATTTCTAACAAATAACATCAGAAAAAAATGGACATCTATAAGGTAGAACATGAACTTTAGTTTAAATCTCATACATTATACAGACACTAACTCAAGATGAATCATAGATGGAAACATAACTGGAACTTTCATGCATTGATGGTGAAAATGTACAGCCACTCTGAAAAATAGTTTCCAATTTCTTACCAAATCAGGTATACACTATTCATCCCAGGAATCCTATTTCTACTATTTACCCTAGAGGAATAAAAACACTTGTACACAAAAATCTGTACCCAGATGTTCATAGAAACTTTATCCTTAACAGCAAAAAATGAGAGACAACCTAAGATTCCTCAGTAAGTGAATGGGTAAACAAATGGCAGTGTATCCATACACCGCCACCAAAAGGAACAAACTATTGATACTGCAGAAACTTGGGTGATTTTTGGAGACACTGTGTTGAGTAAAAGAACTAATCTCAAAAAGAAAAAGCCATAAGTACCATATGGTTCCATTTTAAGTCTGAAAAAAATAATACACATTTTTTAAAATGCCTACTAAAGGGCCGGGGATTTAGCTCAGTGGTTTCGCCGCCTGCTGCGCAAGCTCAAGGACCCAAGTTTGATCCCTGGTACCAGAAAAAAAATAAATAAACAAAAAAATAAAATAAAATGCCTTCTAAGTGAATGATCAAACCTACAAGTTTAAAAATAACATATAATACATAAAAGGCTCAGAAAAAACTAAAGTTGAGAGTTCATAATTTTAATAAAAGATATTAATATTTTTTGTCCTGAGAATTGAGGCCCTTCCATATGTTGGCAAGTGCTCTGCCACTAAACTACATTCTTAATTCTTATTATTTTATTTTATTTTGAGAAGAGTCTTGCTAAGTTGCCCATGCTGGCCTTGAATGGAATTGTGATCCCCCTAACTCAGCTTCCCAAGTAATGGGGACTACAGGAGTATACCACCTGGATATCAATTTTAATACCCAAAATGAACTCTCTAGGGAAAAGGAATTTGATTGATTGGGAAAGTTGGATGGCCACAGAATCCAAGAACTTTAAAAAACCAAACACATAGATAAGACTAAAAAAGGACTACTTAGGAAAAAAATAATTTAGCTGAAAAAACGAGAAATTGAAGATATTCTCCAGATTCTCTAAGCTCAGAAGTGTGACTAAAAAGTCTATTGAATGATTATAATAATACAAAAAATATTCTTGGACCAGGTATGGTGGTGTATCCTCGTAACCTCAGCACTCTGGGAGGCTGAGGGAAGAAGGCAGAAACTTAGTGATTTATCAATAACTTGTCTCCAAAGAAAAAATAGAAAAGGGCTGGGATGTTGCTTAGTGTGAAGCCCCTAGGTTCAATGCCCAGTGCAAAAATTAGTAATTAATTCATTTATTAATAAATGGTTTCTAATTTGTTTTTGTTTTTGTTTTGAGGCAGGGTCTTGCTATGTAGTAGAGACTGACCTTGACCTCCCTATATAGCCTGGCCTGGCCTTGAATTCATGGAGATCCTCCTGCCTCTGCCTCCCAAGAGCTGGAACAAGTGTGCACCACCATACCTGGCTAATTGGTTCCTGATTTAATCCAAGAGGAGAATGCCTGGAATAACAGCCTAGGTATTATGGAGAGCCAGGAAGTGAGACTCAAGTTCCCCACATAGAAGGATATAAAATAACACAGGAAAGCAAAATAGTTCACTAACTTGCATTCACAGCTTGAGCTTTTCAGGATATTGGTACAATTAAAAGCAATTTTTTTTCCAAGCAAAGTTAACAACGGTTGTTGCTCCTTAAGCCAGATAAAAATAAATTCCCAATTCCCGTATTCTAATACTATATGGTAAATTAGTGACTAGGAATTAGAAAATACTGATTTGGCCCTTAGCTTCTCCTGAGAAAGTACATTCTTTGTATCTGATCTGCTATTTTCTCATATGTAAATGGAAATAATAATTGCTGCTTTGCCTGTGTCATGGAATTTTTATGAAGATCAAAGAGATAATAAATGTGAATTTTGAAAATTGTAAATCACTATATACATAAGGTGTTATTATCATATTTAATGGATGCAAATGAAGAGCTCCAAAGAAGTATTAATTCTATTTGAATACATTTTATCGTGTGAAAGATAGGACTTAATTTTATGTGAACATTAGAAGTATTTGAGCTTTCAATTATCTCCTTCCAATCTAACGAAAAAGCAATCTTTTTGTGTGTGCTTAAATTTGTTTCTCCCTCTGTACTCTGAAGCCTCCAGTAGCCCCTCTCTGAAAACAGTTACAATTCTAAAATAAGAGATAATTCCTATAATAAAAAAGATAATCTCTCCTCAACACTTGACCGCAAGAGTAACTGTGAGTTACAGGATTATGTCCACAAAATACAAAATCGTTTATAATATATGTAAATAGGAAGTATAGGTGAGAGTAGCTTTCAGTGTATATAGTTCTGAATGTTTTAAAACGTTTTAGTTAGAAGTGATTATATATTCCTATATATTCAAAAAAAGCTATAAAACGTGATGTTCCATGTACCAGCACCTCATTGCCCTCGGTAACTTCTTACACACCCATAGTATGTGAATGTGGTAGTTAAGTTTCATTATGTCAACTTGATTGGCTTGGGATCCACCTATGGAGTTAGTAAAGCACACTTCTGGGTGTGTGTGGATGGGCCATGGAGATGTGACCATTGGGTTTGTATCTGGTCCCTGCCCTCTTCCTCTCTGGTATTCTTCCTCTTGTCTGCTCCCGGCCACCATGAACTAAGCATCTTTGTTTGTTGCACCATGATGTTTCTGCAGTGGAGCCAGCTGACCATGAACTGAATCCTCTGAAACCATGAGCCAAATTAAACCTCTCCTCTTTTAAGATGTGAGTCAGGTATCGTGTCCCAGCAATGAGAAAACTGACTAATAAAATTACTAAAACCCAGGGATTTCTGGGTGTGGTAGTGCAGACCTGCAGTCAGCTTCTCAGAAGATGGAGGTAGAAGGATCATTTGAGTCCACAGGTTGAGGCCAAGCTAGGCAACATAGCAAGACCCTGCAACCAAACTCAGTATTTGACATTGACACAACTAACCAGACTACAGTAGTAAAGCTAAAGACAAAGTTTGAGAAGTGATGGAAAGTTAAAGGGAACTTACAGAAGAAAGACACGAGAACCAAGGAGTCAGATTCCAGAGTGGCCCCATCGAGAAGAAGAAGTGGCAGGATGGTTTATAGAAGAAAGAAGCCAGAGTTAATGGGCACATCATAATGAAGGAAGGTGTGGTGGGGCTGAGAAATATGTATCCTTTCAGTTCCTAGTGGTTACAGATAATGTCAGACCCATCTTGAGGTTGTCATGAAGAGGGAAGAGCAGTTAATTTGCATGATGTATTCAAGAGTGGAGAAATTGAACTGACCTATGCTGAGGTTTTCCTACCCATAACTTACCTAATATTCACAGAGTTTGTGCCCCCAGTGGGGTATCTCCTGCCAGTGGAAGTCTGTGGTTCCTTGAATTGTCCGTACCAGGAAGAGCATGTGGTGGGGACAATGGCACTGTAGAGTGGGAAAGCATACAGGAGGGAGAGGGAAGACTTGAGTACCAAGAGCCCAGCCTTGGGAGGAAACAAGTCCTAGTCGTTTTGTGGCAGGTGTAGAAGTAAAATCCATTGCCCAAACAGAACATTTCCATATGGTGACCAGCAGGGCCATATTTCCATATAACCTCAATCATGCCTCTTAAAACATCCCAGACAAAATTCCTTTCAACAAAACACAACCAAAATGTATGAAAAGCAAAAACATTTTCCATATTCTGATATAATAAGATGATGGAAGGAAGGGAAAAGTAAAAGTAAAAATAATTAAAACGTGTTATATGCGTGTACCAATTCCCCAGGATGAATCTAATCATCATGTACTGCAAACATGTACCAATAACAATTCTAAAATAACTTAATTGGAGCTTAATTCTTATATTATTCTTTTTAGACTGAATCACTTATTCAACTGATAAAAAATTTCAAAATTCTTCTGCTCTTATAACCATCTCCACCAGAGCCATACAGAGAGCTACAGAAAGACTAATTCCTGTCTTTGAAGCACTTTGTGTGATCATTACATCTTGACCTTGTTTATATTTTCAGAAGCCATGTGTGGAATCGTGGTGTTAGTCAATAACATAATCCAATCATCAATAAGATACAAACTTCTTGTTTATTAATACATGATTAAAAATGTATATAATAAAGAGATATCGACTGTAGCCAAGTGTGTGGATGACAAGAACAATTACAGTGCAGACTCCTAATCACTGTGTGAGCCGTGTACCCTGCAAAGTCGAGAGATAGTTTGCTTAAAAGGCGCAAGGGATTCTTCTTTCTTTGTCATCTTCCTCCTTATTTATTTTTTAATTTCAAGTCCAGATTGAGACTTGTTGCCCTCTAAATCTGGATTTAGCTCACTGAAGAAACCTTTTCTGCACACCCCGACCTGGCCCCCCATAAGGCTCTACAAAGAGGGACCCAGTGCTGCTCACACCCAGCCTCCAAAGCAGAGCAAAGTGGGTCAGAACCTCTCATCTGAAGAGCAGGCATCAGAAAGCTGAGCTCCAAGTTGAAGCAGCAAGCTGGTGCCAGCTCATTCTCTCTCCTCCTACTCCTCTCACAAACACACTTTGCAGAGGCTTTAGAGTGAGGACTCTGTGACCACAGTCCTTACATTCCAGCTACAGTGCATCCACAAGAGCTAAGCAGAGAATCTGCATGGCCACAGCCAAAAATGATGGTCACCATATGGATCAGCTGTAAGGGGAAAATGTGTTTCCACAGATGAAAGGAGGGAGGGGGAAGTTGTTCTGATTTCATTCTGGAAACCACTGCTCCAGCTGATTGTAAGTGTGACTCTCCACTTCCAACCTGGAACCCTAACAAAATATAAACCAAGAAGAGGAAAGACACAAACCAAAACTATTCCCCAGGAATAAACAGCTAGTGACACTCACTTTGCAGGGGCCTTTGGAGGAAAGAATCCTCTTAGATGCTGGCTTTGTGCAAGTCTGGAAAGTGGCTAGAAGTTAGCAGTGTGGTTGATGAAGATGGGATGTGAGGTGTGAAGATTTGAGAGCCTGGGGATGCTTTGCATTATTACTAAAACCCCTTACACAAGAAAACAATTTCAGTCCATCCTGACCTGACAATTGAGTGCACAGAAAGAAAGGATGAAAGAAGAAAAATGGAAAGGCATTTTTCTAAATTCAACCATGGATAAGTTTCACATTTGTGTAATAATTAGAAAAAATAGTGAAGAAGTTAATCTCCTTGCTTTATACCATGTAATTGCTTACATTATCTTTTTGCTCATATTAAATCATCCCTGTGCATGGTGTAAATTCATGCATTTCTAAATAATCCTTTTGTAGCCTTTATGAAATTCCTGCTTCACTTTGAATAGGAGTAAGAAGACAGAGGACAACCTGGTAAGGAATACCCAAAGCAGTGTTTTACAGTCCTCAGAGTTTCTACCAGGTCCAGAATGAAATTGTTCAGAAACTCGGTTTTGATGTTCTGTCAAGATTATGTCCACTTCCGAAGCTTAGGCTCATGTTGCCACAGCTCATGAAAGACTGATGTACAAAGCACAGAGGAAGGGGATTCATGGCCACCATTCTACCACTGCCGGCACAGAGGAAGGGGCTTCTGGGACACCATTCCACCTCTCCCAACACAAAGGAAGGGGCTTCTGGGCCTCCATTCCACCTCTCCCAGCACAGAGGAAGTTTCTTCCAGGTCGCCTTACCACCACTCCCAGTGCAGAGGAGGTGAGCTGAGCAGGCAACAATAGCAAACATACCCCTACCCATCAAAATGAGAAGACACATAAACAAGTCTCAAAACCAGACTTCCAGATCACCTCAAGCAACCCCAAAGGGAAACAAGATGGAACACTCTAATACTCAACCACCTGGACTCCCTGAACTGGCAAAAAAAGAGGATCTGGAAAAAAAGGAATCATAAATAATTTCTCAGATAACAGCAGAGATTGTGCTCATAGTGCAAGACATGATTAATAAATCTAGAGAGGA
>NW_004624835.1:1326573-1385250 GCF_000247695.1 Heterocephalus glaber | reverse complement strand
ATGGAGATACCTCAAAGAACTAGGACTGCAAGTCCCATTTGACCCCGCTATTCCCCTGCTGGGTATCTTCCCCAAAGAATTAAAAGAAGTGCATCACAGTGATATATGTCTACCCATGTTCATAGCAGCACAGTTTGCAATAGCTAAAACTTGGAAGCAGCCCAATTGCCCATCAACTGGAGACTGGATAAAGAAAGTGCATTTTGTTTTTTTTTATAGAGTGGATTACTACTCAGCCATAAAAAATGAGAAATTAGCAACATTTATAGGTAAATGGATGCACATTGAGGCCATACTCTTAAGTGAAATAAATAGGACACACGTGTAAATATCAAAGAGTTTCTCTAGTCTGAGAAACTGAAAGTGTAAATAAGGATTAAAAGGTATAATAGATAATGTGAAATAGGAAGAAAAGGGGCAAAGGGGAAGGGGAAGTGGGAGGAGTAGGGGAAAGGAAAGAAGGGAATGGAATTAATATGAGAAAATTAAAAATGGAAACAAAGTCTTTTTAAATAGAGAGGGATGGAGGGGTTGAAGGGAGGGCAGGGGAAGGGGAAAAATAAGAACCAAGAGAGATTATGTAAAGTTGCAAATTTCCAATGATGAATGTCTTTATATTGTATACCTAAGATGTGCCAATAAAATAAATTTTTTTTAAAAAGACTGGCGTACAAGACCAGAATAGCACTTCACTGCTGTTTAAGCCCTAGCTCTCCCAGTCGCTTAGTTGTATGACCTGCACATCCTGCTTTTTCTTTAGGTCAACCTGGGTGTTATGCTTTGAGGGACAGAGTTTGGGCAGTAGAAGGCACACCTGCTGGGAACAGTGGTTTACAGAGTTAAATTAGTACAAATTTCCCTTCCCCCTGTTCATCTTGTAGTAACATAAATGTCTGCAAAGTAGGCACAGTAACTGGTTTTAAAGAGCTTTATTTGGAAAATGCAATTTAAAGTTATGTTAAACAATACAATAACTGTTTCCTAGTCATATAATATTTTGCTGTTCCATGTAATATAATGTTAAGATCCTCCAAAATATTTGTTTTCTGTCTTAGAACTATTTATCAGAGTTGACTTTCTTGTACTAATTTATGCTATTCATGATGCTGTTTCCACAGACAGTGGTGGTTTACGTTTTCTCATAGTTGAGGTATAGAAATAAAACATATTTGTGGAAAGATTTTGCTAAGCAGCAAGACATAGAGCCTAAAAGCTTGAATATGTTGCCAGTTGCTTTAAAAATCATTGGAAAATCATTGACTTTTAAAAATTGTTTATTAACAGACTATTTTATCCAGCAATTTCAGGTTCCCAGCAGAAATTGTAGTTTCCGTATGCCCACACATTCCCATTATCCAGATCCCCCACCTAATGGTCCATTTGCTATCATATGAACCTAAATCGACACACCATAATCATGCAAGTCTGTGTTCTACATCAAGGCTCCCTCCTGTGTCTACACTCAGATTTGGTATGTGTATTATACCATATATTCACCACCATGGTATTATACAGAATATTCTCCCTGCCCTGAAAACCACCTATGTTCTTTCTATCATCCACCCCTCTCTAACCCCTGGCAACCATTGATTATTATAGTCTCTGCTTTCAGAATGTCTTATAATCAGAGTATGACGATTTTTCAGACTGGCTGCTTTCACTTAGTAATATGCAGTTAAGTTTCCTCTATCTGTTTTCATGGCTTGATAGTGTTTTTTTTGTAGCACTCAATAATAATTGCATTGTCTACATGTATCACATTTTATCCATTTACCTACTGAAAGAGCTCTTTTTTTGCTTCCAGTTTGTGCTAGTCACGAACAAAGCTACTTAGCTATTGTGAATTGCACTGCTATAAACATGAGTGCAGACATGAGTACTGCTAGCGTCCAGTTCTTGATTGTTCATGAATGTGTCCAAGACTGGTAGAGTTGGTCCAACTGGTCTTTCAATGCTTAGCCTTTTGAAAGATCTCCACACTGATTTCCACAAGGGTTACACTAGTTTACATTCCCACCAGCAATGTGTAGAAGAGTTCCTTTGCCAGCTGCCCCCCGCACATCCATACCAGCATTTGATGTTTTTTTGTATTCTTTTTCTTAAGTAATTTTTATTAGTGCATTTATGATATATAATGAATATATTCACTGTGAGCAGTCACACTTTCTAGTTTTAGACTTTTTGAGGAACCCCCATAGTGGTTGTACTAGTTTACATTCCCACCACCAATATAGAAGGGCTTCTTTTTCTCTCAGCCTCACCAACATTTGTTATTATTTGATTTCTTGGGGGATGTCATTCTTTCTGGAGCAAAATGGAACCTCAGAGTTGTTTTTATTTGCATTTCTTTAATGACCAGACATGTTGAACATTTTTTCATGTGTTTATTGGCCATTTGTACTTCTTCTGACAAGTGTCTATTTCGATTGCCTTTTTTTTTTACTGAGTCTTTTATTCTGGAGAGAATTTAATTTTTGAGTGTTTTGTGTATGCCAGATATTAATACTCTGAGATAGAATATCAGTGTAGCATTTCTCTGATGAGGAAAGATGTCGAACATTTTTTCACATACTTTTTGGCCACTTGGGCTTCAATTTTGGGGAAGCATCAACTCAGTTCATTTGCCTGCTTTTTTCTTGGATTCTGTGTTTTATGGGGGTTAATATTTTAAAGCTCATTACACAGAGATACCTCGGCTGTCAAACTCAATTCCTTCCAAATTCATGTTTGAACATCAAAAGATTTGAGAACCAAACATATTTTTCCCATAAGAAATAATGAAAAACCAAATAATTGGTTCTGAGGCCCCAAAATGACACTTATAAATTCATTTTTCCAGGACTTTAACAAATTTCTCTATAATTCCTTTTTTTAACTCTACCATGATTCTCATTGTTTTCCTCTTGCCTTTACTGCTGGCATTACTAATTTTCTTTGGAGCCACGGTTACAATATTTTATGCAAATAAAGTGCAAAAGGAAACACAATGACGAATGCTTTATTGCACTAACACAGGCGCTATATGTTGCCTGAGAGAGCAGCACTTAGACTGACACATCCCCGCTTCATGTCAGCTGTGAGATGTGACATGTGATTCACTCTTGGCCCACGCTTGTTTTTTTATTTATTTGTTTTTTGGTGTTTTGGGGTTTTTTTGTGGTTTTTTTGGTACCAGGGATCGAACTCGGGTCCTTGTGCTTGCAAGGCAGGCAGCAGAACCACTGAGCTAAATCCCCAGCCCAACCACACATGCTTTATAAAGTAGGATTTTTGTTTAACTATCAAGCAAAGTAAGGAACAATAAGCACATTCTTTTCCTAGCTTTCCTGTCTGAATAGTGATTTGCAAGCTAGTTGTTGAACTGAGGCATCATTGTATATTCTAGATATTAAAGCTTACAGAAGAGTAGCTAGCAAAGGTTCTCTCCCATTTGGGGGGATGTCTCTTCCCTCTGCCTAGATATTCATCAAGAGATGAATGGACAAAGAAACTGGGGTGTATAGACACAATAGAATATTATTCAGGCATAAAGAAGAATGAAATGTCATTTGAAGGAAAATGGGTAAAACTAGAAACCATCATGTTGATAAAATTAACCAGATTGATTAACTATTAAATTTAATGTGTTAAAAATCACATTTTTTCATATATGAGTGTCCTAGACACTTTCTTCTCACTAAGACTCAATACTCAAAATCAACAAATTAAAGGAGGACAAGTTTATTTTGACTCAAGTTTTAGAAGTTTACATGATCTGCTGACTCCAGGTAGAAGCAGCATGGTGGAAGGGTCTGGAGGAGAACGCTACTCACCTCATGGCAACCAGGAAGCAGAAAGCAAAGGGCAGAACCAGGGAGGGAGATACACCCTTCCTTCCTTCCGGGTTATCCTTCCAATGACACAACATATCCAACCAAACTCCACCTCCTAAAACCAAGCCAGCTGTAGCAACCCCATAATCCAATCACCTTCCACAAATCCCTCCAGTGAGCACATAAGGCTTTGGGCAGACATCCAGATATAAACCCTAACAGCGAGAAACCTAAAACATACATACATACATACACACATGCCTACATACATGAAATACAGGAGTGAGGACAGGAAACCAAGAGGCAGATTTCCGGAGAGGGGAAAGGGGCAATGAAAAGAGGGAGGAAGCTAGGGACGGGGTAAGGGGATTGAAATCGGTCAAGATATGTTAAATACACTGTACCCACTTTCCAAAATAGTGCCCATCATCGTGTGATATTAGCATGCACTAATAAAGTGTTTTAAAAAAGAATAAAGGTGCTATAAATATCCATGTGCAGATGCTGATGTGGACATACATTTTCCATGTATTTCAGGAGATATCAAAGGCATGACTGGTGGATTGTTTGGTAGGAGAGAATAAGTTTAATTTTGTAAGAAACTCAGATTATCTTCCAAAATGACTGCGCTCTTCTTCATCTTCACAATCAGTGAATGAGAATTCTATTGCTCAGCGTCACCAGAATTTGGTATTATCGGTGTTTGGATTTGGGTCATTCTTATAGCATACCAGGGATAAATACTCCTTGGCTGTGGTACATCTTTATACACTGTTTGATTCTATTTGCTATTTGCTAATATTCTTTTCAAGGATTTTTAAAACCTGTGTTCATAAAAGTTATTGGTCTCTAGTTTTTGTAGAATGTCTATCTGGTTATGATATTAGTGCAATGCTGGCTTCATAAAATGAATTAGGAAGTATTTTCTCTGATTTTATCTTTTGAAATAAATTTTAAAAATTGGTATAAATGTCATTTATATCCTTCCTTAAACCTGTGAACTCATATGGGAATAGTGTTTTTTATTTTGGAAGGTTAATAACTGATTGAACTTCTTTAACAGATAGAAGCATATTCAGATGGTCTATTTCTCTTCGTTTTGTCAGATTTTGTCTTTCAAGGAATTGGCTCATTTAATCTGTTATCAGATTTGTTGTAATAGAGTTCATAATATTCCATCATTTTAATGCACAGGAGTTGTGGAGTGATTTCTCCTCTTTCTTTACCGAGATTAGTCATTTGCATCTTCTTTGCTGCTTGGCACTGCTAGGGACAATCAGCATCACAGTCCTTTCCAAAGAACAAGCTTTTGGTTCTTTTGATTTTCTCTACTGACTTTCTATTTTCTATTATCTTGATTTCTGATCTAATTTATATTATCTTTTCCTGGTTATTTTGCATTTAATTCATTTTTCATATTCCAGTTTTTTAAAATTAGATGCTTAGATTATTGACTTTAGATACCTCTTTTTTCTTCATTTATGCATTTATGCCACAAGTTTTCCTCTAACCACTGTTTTCACTGGATTCCACAGATGTACAGTATATTTTTATTATTACTTAGTTCAAAATATTTTTAAAGTATTCTTGAAATTTCTCATTTCACCCATATTTAACTTAGAGCTGTGTTATTTTATCTCCAAGCACTTTGGGTTTTCCAGTTGTCTTTGTTATTGACGTGTAGCTTAAATGCATTGTGATCTGAATTCAGACATTGTATGACCTCTATTCTTTTTAGTTTTGGAGGTGTCTTCTGGCCCAGAAGGAATCTTCTGGCCCAGGGTGGAGTCTGTTTGGTGAATGCTCCAGGTGAAGTTGGCTGAAACAGCCTATGGACGTCAATTATATCCAGTTGATCGATGATGTCATTGGGTGCCACTGAGTCCTTACTGATGCTCTGCCTTCTGTTGATCCATTTCTGCTATATCAGTATTAAAGTCTCCACATATAATAGTAGATTGATAAATTTCTCCTTGCAGTTCTATCAGTTTTGCTTCAAACATGTCGATACTCTGTCATTCTGGGCATACAGACACAGTAAAGATTGTTACACCATTCTTGGATTATTACCTTTTTATCATTATGTAAGTCTTCTCTTTATCTCTGGTAAATTTCCTTACTTTGAAATCAGCCCTGTCTGAAATTAATATAGCTATTCTCACTTCCATTTGATTTGTGTAACTTTTTCTACTCCTTTACTTACTTAACTGTACGTGCCTTTATATTTAAAGTGAGCTTCACATAGCCAGAAAACCTGTTGTTTGGCTCTTGTTTTTTGATTCACTCTGGCAATCTTTATCTTTTAATGTTCTGTTGATTATCGATATACTTTGACTAGTATCTATTATATTTATCACTGTTTTCTATTTACTTTTTTGATCTTTGTTTCTATCTTTTCCTTCCACTGCATTTTGCCTTTTATAGGTTTGTGTATTTGTCTTATTTTTGCAGGGCTAGGGGTCACACCCCAGCCTACTGCATGTACGGAAGTGTTCTATCACTGAGCTACACCTCCAGCATCTCCTTTTGTGGTTTAATTGAGAATATTAAATAATATTATTTTCACTCCTTTCTTAGCATATCTGTTATACTCCTTTTTTAAAAAAAATACTTTTTGGTAATTGTTCTAGAGTTGGCAATATACATTTATAGCTAATTCAATTCCACTTCTAAATAACACAACCTTTCACAGTTAATGTGAGTTCTGTATAATAACAAAATATTCCTAATCCCTCCCTTCTATCGCTAAAATGATTGTTGTCATTCATTCATATATATGTAAGTACATAAGTGCATATAAATATGTATATATACCAATAATCAAATATATTATTGCTATTATTTTGAACAAAATTCTAAGAGTAAGAAAAATAAAATTTTTTATTTTACTTTAACTTATTCCTTCTTGGATACTTTTCCTGTCTGTGTATAGATCCAAGATTTTTACCTATATCATTTTTCTTCTTTCTGAAGAGCTTTGAAAAACATGTCTTGTGCAACAAGCCTGCTGACATCACATTCCCTCAATTTTTGTTTGACAAAATATTTCTCCATTTTTGAAGAGTAATTTGATAAGGTACAACATTCTAGGCTGGTGAGGGTTTTTTCTCTCAACAGTAAATATTTCATCCACTCTCTTCGTGCCGTATGGATCTTGAGGATAAATTAGGTGTAATTCTTATCTTTGGTCCTCTCTAGGTAAGATTTATTTCCCCTCTAGTTTCTTTAAAGATTTTTTTTTCTTTGTCTTTGATTTTCTAAAGTTTGAACACCAGATACCCAGGCATAGTTGTGTGGACATGTATCCTGCTTGGAGTTCTCCAAGCTTCCTGAATCTGTAATTTGGTGTCTGATATAACATGAAAACCTTTTCAGTCAGGATTGCTTCACATAGTGCTTCTGTTTCTTGTCATCTTCTTCCTCCCGCCCTCCCCTCCCCTCCCCTCCCCTCCCCCTCCGCCTTCTTCCTCCGTAATGTGTGTATATAACCCCTGCAGTTGTTCCGCTGTTCTTGGATATTCTGTTCTGTTTTCTTCCCAGTCTTTTTCTCTTTTCATTTCAATTGTGGAAGATCCTATTGAGATGTTCTCAAGTTCAGAGAGTCTTTCCTCAGCTGGGTCCAGTCTACTAATGGGCTGAGGGCAGGTCTCCATTCATGCTTCAATACTTTTAATCACTAGCATTTCATTTTTATTGTTTTTTAGAATTTTTATACCTGTTTGCATTATCTTGTCTGTTCTTGCATATTGTCTAGTTTTTCCACTGAACCCCTTAGCACATTGATCTTATTCTGGGTCTGAGAATTCCAACATTCCTGCTTTACCTGCCCTTCTGTTTCTGACATTTGTTTGATCTCTTTCAACGTTTTTGACTTTTAGTGTGCGCTGAAATGTTTTATTGAAAAGTGGACAGGGTACAGTGGGTAAAGGGACCAGAAGCAGATAGACTTTTAGTAATCAGCAGTCATGTGGCAGGGGATGAGATGCTCTGTAGCCCCCTTGGAGTCTCAGTCTTGGAGAACCTGTGCCTCTGGCTGTGACCAGTATGCGTGCTTCTCGGACCGATGTCTCACTTCTGGTGACTCAGGACAGCTATGGGGGTTGGAGTTGAGACTTCCCTTCCCTCATATGGAAAGCTGTGGGGAGTTAGAGTTGGGATTTTCCTTCCCTCAGGTGGATTAGGCTCTGACAAAACTCTACTAAGGCTCTAAAAGCATCGTTTCTCCTGAGGTTCGGCACTGTTAAGAAAAATAGAATGCTCTGGTATGTTTCAAACTGGTTTCTTTTCATAGGGAATTTGCACCTGTATGTGCTATATCCTGCCTCTTCTTTTTTCCCATTCTCCCCCCTCCCCTCAAGCCTCTCTTCCCTCCTTATATGCAAAAGCTTTGCTTCCATTTTTTTCCTTCGATTTTTACTTTTTTTCTTGTCCCTTCCTTTCTCCCTCCTCCTCCCTTGTTCCCCTTTCCCATCTGAACATTTTCTTCCCATTTTCCAATATCTATTACACATTTTACTCTTGATTTCCATTTTTGCTCTCTTATAGCAGAGAAACAATACTATATTAAACATATGTGTCCAATTTATTTCATTTCAGAGTATAGTCTTAAGGTGCATCCATTTAGCTATGAATGTCTTGAACTCATCTTTCTTTATGGCACAGTAGTACTCCATTGTATAAAAACCCCCCACATCTTTACCCATTTGTCAGTTGATGGACATTTGGGCTATTTCCAAGATTTCACTATCACAAACTATGCCACTATAAACATGGGTGTGTATATATTACTGTGGTATGATGCTTTTAATTATTTCATAAAAGATACCAAAGAGGGGAATAGCTATGTCAAATGGAATCTCTAGTTTTAGTTGTTTGAGGAATCTCTGCACTGATATCCACAGTGGTTGCACCAGTCTGCACTCCCACCAGCAATGGAGGTTTCCTCTTTCCCCACAGCCCCTCTAACATTTGTTATTGGTTGATTTCTTGATAGCAGCCATTCTTTCCAGGGTGAGGTGGAATCTCAGCATTGTCTTAATTTGCATCTCTTGAATAACCAGTGATGTTGAACATTTTTCATATGTTTATTTGCAGTTTTGACTTCTTCATCTGAGAAGTGTCTATTTATTTTAGATGCCCATTTTTGGATTGCGTCATTAAATTTGGGGGGGGTCTGACTTTGTTTTAGTTCTTTTTATATACAGATAGTAGTCCTTTGTCTGAGGAATAGCTGGGAAATTCCCTATGATGAATGTTATCATTATTTATATCAAAAATGTGCCGATAAATGTTTTGCTTTTAAACAGTTTCTTTTCCCCTTTGGGGGGGGGGTGGTACCAGGAATCAAACTCGGATCCTTGTGGTTGCAGAGCAGGTGGAGGAACCACTGAGCTAAATCCCCAGCCCTCCTTTTCCCTTCTTTTAACAGCAGCACTCAGGGGTCTCTGTCAGACGTGCACTGAGAGACCCTGCAGGAGCTCTTGGAGGAGGAGGTACACAGGTCAGCCTATGAATGGGTCCCCCACTGTGGAGTTCACTCTCAGGCGTGTCCACATTGTGCAGCCAGCAATTTTGCAATTATGGTTTAGGTTTTGCTTGCCCTGGGGCTGGTTCCCAGAGATTTCTACTCCTAGGTTTCCACTGTGGTGAATTGTGACTCTCTTAACTATCTGTCTCTCTGATGTGGAAAGCAGTGGTTTGCTCTACAAACTCCTTTCTCTAGCAGATAGAAGGAATGCTGCTGATTGTTCAGTTCATTCAGTCTTTTTGACTTGTTCAGGTGGAGCGACAATCCCTAGGCCCCTTTTGGATTGACGTTAGCTAGTTCATACTTCCTAGAAGTTAATATGAGTGAATGACCACAGAATCAAGTGCTGACATAACAGAGCTTATATCTGCATTTTGATTTGTGAAGGAAGCTCTACCCATTGCAATAGTTTACGGTTTAACTTTGTTTGCTATCATATTTCAAGGAGCCCATGATGCTGTGACCTATGGCAAAGAAAGTCTTTGAGTGAGAAACAGAATCACGCTGTAAATAGAACCAGGAGTCATTTCCTCAGATTCCACCATGTCCTCAGTCTATGGATACCATTAATACATCCGGAATGTTTAATATCAACATGCATTCTCAGACCAGGCGAGTTCTTTATCTTAAAGACCACGTGGATACATGCTGAAGCAGTAGCACCCTCGACGCAAGAGTTTTGAATGATTGGCAGTCAGTTCCGAGGTGGACATGGTCAGGTTCCTCATCGCAGCCAAGCTCTTTCCTCCACTGACAATTTCTTGCTTCTTGTCCTGCTCTCTTGTAAATCTTGCCAGAGAGATTTCATGTGGGTTGCAGGCATACTCTCTCCCTCTTTCTCTACTGTATTAAATGCTGCACAAAATGCATACACTTAAAACAAATAACACTTTTTCTTTCATTTATGTAGATCCACCAACACACCAGGTTGGCCCTCCTGTCATTTCTGGTACACAATTATACCAGCTGCTTGGGGTTTGGAGGAAGTCATATGTGGCTCTAGAAAAGAGACTTAATTAACTACTATCAATTCTGGGTCATGTTCTAATCTAAACAACTTAGCTAACTGGCCTTAGCAATTGAGTATTCTGATTATCACGGAGTACAATAATAATAAACTTTTCTATTATATAATAGCAAGTAACTGTTTTCACTTATGTCCACATTATGGTGAATTATTATTTTAAAGATGAAGAGTTTTTAAAAAGTCAAATAACTTTGGCTCAGTGGAGGGAAAGAGAAAGTGATTCAATTGTGTGATACCTACAGTGCCTGAGACACTGTTAAATGGCAGAGATCTTAGCCATTGTTGGTTAGGTCAAATCACTGCACTGGAAGTATTTGCAAACATCTGGAAACAGGACATAAAAGTAGATTATTATTTAGACTCATGCATATTTATGTGTCATTGTGCATGCACATTTGTACAACAGTGTATATTAGTGCCATATATGTTACAAAATGGATGCTACTATTTTACTAATTATTGTCATCTCATTGTATTCCTAAATAATTCTCTTGTGATCTAAAAAAATGGAAGAAAAAACCCCTAGGATCTCTAGGAGATATATATCTTCATTGGTCATCGAAATTTCTAATAAGGATTGCTGTTTTTGCTTTGTTTAATTTGTGTGTATGTGTAAGATTCGCTGTTTCACTTTGAAATTTGACTTGATCAAAAGTCCGTGCATGATTCAAATCACCCTCAAATGATTCCATGAAACACACACTTTGCCCAGAAATGAGATGATGTGCAAAAATGTACTTATGTTCGGTCTCTCGGTTTAGGGGTCTTATACTGGCCATCCCACCAGTACAACGTATATGTCTCTTTTTTTGTAAGAAAAATAGCCTGAGTGACCAAACAGACTCAGTCAAAATAAGAACCCAGTCTCCTTCTGACTTCAGTTTGACAGAGTGGGTTATTCCACTGGAACTCATGGAGGATAGATGCATGGAATGATGAAATACGCTGAGGTCAGATTCAGTGTGGACAACTGCTCTGCAAATTAGACAGTGGCTCTTGTGCACTGCTGATGCAGCATGTGATCAACAAACACCCCCACATCTGTTGATTTGCTCTCAGACACTCCTCTTGGATGTATGGCAAGGTCTTAGCTGCTCTGATTGCAAAGTGTTATCTCCAGTAAGCAGAAGTGAATAAAGAAGGATGATGGGAAGAAAAGGTTCAAAGGGGTTGGGGAAGTGGGAGGGGAAGGGGAAAGGAAAGAAGGGAAAGGAAAAATTATGAGAAAAGAAAAAAATGGAAACAAAGTTTATGTAAATAGGGAAGGGTGGAGGGGGTGAAGGGCGTACAGGTAATGGGGAAAAAATAAGAACCAAGATACATCATGTACAGGTACAAGCACCCAATGATAAATGTAATGTATTGTATACCTAAAATGTACCAATAAAAGAATTTAAGCAAAAAAAAAAAAAAAAAAAGGATGCCTTCAAGAAGAATTTCTAGTGAAAAGCTTCTCTGCAGAGCCACTGAGCAAATCAGCAGATGCTGACACCTTTCCTCCTGAGTACAGTTGAACCACCAAGGCCCCTTTCTCTGGGTGATTCCTTTATCATACTTTAGACACTGTTAATCCATTACTTGAATTTTTAACAAGTAACCAGGGAGCTTACCTACTTCAAATACTCCAAAATCTTCAAAAGAAACAGGTTGTCATAGGCCAAGGAAGTACTGAGGGCCTGAAGGACACCGGACCATTTAGGCATCCTTCTAGTCTAAATGGTTTTCCTCTCAGCCACTTACCTACTTCCTTTGAGAAAGACAGAAGGGGGAAGAAAAGATAAATGCTCCCTGGAACTGATGATACACACCCTGCAGCTGCTAATGCATATGGATGTGTCATGCAAATGTCCCCAGCAGAAGCACGGTCTTTAGTTTAAACCTGCAACCATATTCAGCAATAAAAGGGTTTCCAAATCAAACTGCTGACTCCTTTTTTTTTCCTTATCAAAACACCCTAGCATACATCTTCGCAGGCAGAGTAAATCAAAAGAAGAGCCAGCTGGAGTTACCAATGCTTGTTTTCCCCTGGCTATCAGGTGTGTGCTTCAATTCTGCAGATCAATTTGTGAGCTGAAATAAGTAGCTGAGGTCGCCTGAAACCCCAAAGAAAAACTTCACTGGCAGTGTCTGTGCTAGCTTCCCAAAGGCCTTATCTGTGCAGCGGGCCATTGTAATTTACTAAGGGATTGGGTTTTCCCTGTCTAAAGATGTGTTTGATTACATCTTTATCTGAATATAAAAAAAGACCTGCAGGAAATGAGAGGAATAGTGAGTAATACAAGTTTGTTTTCTTGTCTTTACCTTTTCTGTTCTTCTAGTTTCAAATTTTGCAGATTTTTCCGATAAGTAGATGGGAGAGAGGGAGAGAGAGGGAGGGAGAGAGAGAGGGAGAGAGGGATAGTGGGAGAGAGGGAGAGAGGGAGAGAGAGAGAGAGAGAGAGAGAGAATGTGAATATATTTGGGGACCAATCTTATCTCCTTAAATTTTGCAAAGCATGGACACATAGCAAAGAGTTGTGCATCTTGTGGCATGTCCTTGTCCTCGGGCTGCTTTTGCGTATTTATTGAGAAGTTCTGTATTGGGGAATGAAGAATGTCAAACAAGAAACTTCAGGGGTTACCTGGAGAGGACGTTAACCGGTGACTGGGGAGTGATTCACTCCAACTTCTTTATGACTGCGAGAAGGAGACGCGCGATAGCGTTTCTTTATGGGTTTGCAGGCGGAAGCTAAGCACTTAGAAGAGCAGGGCGATTGAGATTAGACTCGGAAAGAGAAAATGAGCGCGTGTCTGGGGATTAACCTGCATTTGAGCTCAGCAGGGAGGCAGGCGAGGCACTCACTTTGAAGGCACCACTCAGGGAAACACCGTCAATTCTGAATGAAATCACTTAGGGTGAAATTGCATATCTGCAGGCGGTATCTTTTGAGCTGCGCTCCAGGTTCCTTTCAGCCTGCACAGGGGTCTGACTGGCCTTAGCCTGCAGATCTCCGGAGTGGGCTGCGCCCCTGGGAAAGGGCCTGGCACCCTAAAAATAGCCAATCATTCCCTTTGCCCGGAGCTGGCGAGGAGCGTGCCAGGGGCCGGAAGATACCTATCCTGCCCTCCCTGGGACAGGCTTGGGGTGTGCGGCTCAGCCTCAGAGAGCCGGGCCTAGGCAGGTGGGGAGGCGGGAGCCCCGGGATCCCCAGGCTTGCGAACATCCGTGATCAGCACTGGGTACTGCAGAGCCGGCTGCGGACCTGAGCCAGGCCCACGTCAGGCTGAGTAGAGAGGCCTTTGGGCGTCTCGCCCTGGCCCAGGCTCTACGAAGCCTGCAGCCGGGCCGCTTCTTCACTCTCTTTGTTGTGTTCCTGGAGGTGAGGCGGGAAAGCGTTCCAGGCGGAGAGGAGCAGCGGGCGGCAATCAGCGCCTCCGCCCTGGGCCAGGCAATTCCTGTGCGCATCTGGCGGCTCGGCCGAGCTCTGATCGGCTGGTCTTCCACCGGGAGGCTGCGCGGCTGCGGCTCCGCCGGGTCAACGTGTTAATTAAAAGTTGGTCCGAGTTGGTCAGCGCAGCCCCAGATGTGCGGAGCAGCATGCAATTAACACTTAAGGCAAAGCCTTTTGAAGCTACCAGGATGGACCCCTCCCCCCACCCGCTCCACCCCACCCGCGCCCTGAGCGCCAAACAGCGACGCAAATCAGGGGAAAGTCATTAAAGACGTAATTAAACGTGGGGCCGCCATTCTGGACGGGGGTCGGCCCGGAAAAAAATTCTCAAATCTATATATTTCAAAAATAAATAGCAAATTGATTTTCCCTCTCCAGGACGGGCAGGCGCGGAGATGGGCTTCCGTCCCACCCCATGTATATTAAGCAGCGGCCTCGCGGCGCGGTGACTCAGCGCAGGGAGCCCGGCCGGGCGCAGACCGCGCAGGGGCCTCTGAGGCAGATTGGTTTCCGCATCCAGGCTCAGCACCGCGCTCAGCGGCCGGCCGCCTTTGCATTTGCAAAAAGAAAAGAAAAAAAAAAGTGTAGGGGAGGACAGGGCGAGGAGAGGCACTTTAGAGAAAATATTCGTCCAGGAAAAGTAGACGCGCCCCTGGCCACTTTGCTTCGATCTGCTTGCACTGAAGTGTTCTCATTTAATGACATATTTTTGCCACCGCTCAGAATCAAAGACCCCTGAGCAGGATTCTCCGTTCCCTTCTCTTCGGCCCATAGTCACCTGGGCCTGCACCCACCCACGCCAGGCTGCAGGCCACAGGTCGGGGGACGCGGATAGCCCAGAGCCACCCCTGACCTGCTGGTTTACTCGGCTGTCATTCCAGATGCTGCTGTCTTAAGGCGGTTTGGTGTCGGGGACGACAAGCGACCCCATCCCAGATAGCACCCAAAAGGGGGCCAGGGACAGCACTTGGAACCAGTTAATTCCGCGCGTCGTATCCACAGGGCGTGTCTTACCAAAGACACCTAATGAAGCAAATAATGCACCTCCAGTAGCTTCCTGCTCAGCTGGTCTTTGGAGACGCCTAAGCGTCCGGAGAAGATGGACAGGGATGGATGGACAGCGCCGGAGCGAAACGGGAGGGAGAGGAGGAGCCAGAAGGGTCTGCTGCAGGCCCTGGAGAAAGGGCCAGAACTGGAGCTGAGCGCGGCGCCTCTGTTAGCTGGTGTCCCACTGCCCCTTCCCGTCATCTCTCTCTTCCCTAGGATACCGAAGGTGAATAATGAAACCATTTTGCTAATCGTTTATGAGCCATGAGATTGGAAGCGTATACGGGTAGGCCAAAGCACCGGACTAAAATCACTGGAAAGAAGAGTGAGGCTCGGCCCAGAGAAGCCCTGGGCGTCCTCGCTCCCCAGCCGGGAGCGGAAGGGAAGACCGGGAGGCCTGGACCCCAGCAGCTCCGCTTCATCCGAGGGCAGCAGCTCGGCCAGTCCTCCCAGCTCCTCCGCCTGCTGTCTCCCCGAGGGGCTGGCCTGAGAGCGAGATGAATTGGGGTGATGGCAAGATCATACGAGTAGGAGATAATCGTTATCACCAGGATTTTTCTTCCAGTGATGGGATCTAAAAAGATCTATCATGCCAAGCAGCTTTCCCCCCAGGCGCAAAACACTAGAGGAGCACCTGGCGCTGGAGACAGCCCAGTCTTCACCTTTGTCCCCACAGGGGCTGTTCCTCCAGTACAAACACCCAGAACCTTCCAGAGCACCCTCCTGCCCTCCACCCTGGCCCGCAAGGAGCCTTCCCAGCCGCCTCTTATGCACAGTGCCAGTCTCAAAGCCGGGGCTCTGGGCGGAATGTAGGGGTGGAGAGGGCACAGATGAGGCGCTGGCCTGCACCCACACAGGGCCTCGCGGCCTCGGGAGAGCCTAGGGGCTGGCTGGGGGTCAGCTGCCCAAACCGAGGGCCTGGCAGAGACGGCCTGGCATCTGGCTGGGCGTCCTCAGCAGCTCAGGGCGCGGGGCAGGGCAAGGGCGAAGTCGGAGGAGGTGGCAGGGTTGCACCCGGAACTGGAAGGTACAGGTATGCAGCTCAGGGCGCACAACCGGGCCTGGCTGCCCCGGGGCCCCCGGGTTGTGTCCATCCAGCCTCGTCTGCTGAGCCCTCAGGATCAGCTAGGCCGAGCGGCTGCGTTCTCCAGGCGCCTGGAGAAGCCCCAGAGCGCGGCGTGGAGAGAAGACGTCCCACCCGCGCGCAGGAAGCACCTCCTTCGCGCTCCTCCCAAACGCGGCTGGGATCTGGGGCAAACAAATGAACTTTGCTGGGATGCGTAGGTAACCGCCGGCTGGTGGTGTAGGAAAAGCGCCCTGGGGCAGCGACGTCCTTAGCGGAGTCTGGTAGCCTTCGTCCTGGCCCTGGGCGAGGAGGACAGGGGTGACCTTGCCGCGTCCGGGCGCGGGGCGGAGCTGGAGAGGAAAGGACGAGCCTCCCTCCCCAGCCAGAGGCCTCCGCACCCCTGGGCGCACCTGGCCGCCTCTCTCGGCCCGGCCCGGGCGCACTGAGCCTGGGGAGGGCGCCTGACCGCTCCTTTCACCTGCGGCCGCTCCGTCAGCGCTCTCGTCTCTCCAGGCCCCACCCAGCCTGGTGTGTCCACGCTCCTAGCTGCCCTGGGTTTGTTAGGTATTTGGGGGCTCAGCCGTGGTAAATGCAGGGACACTGCCTCTTCTAGTGGGACTTTGGGAGCGGGCACCAAGTGTCTGCTGTCCCGAAGGGTTTTCTGGGCAGCTCTACAGGGAAAATGAAGATTAAACCCATTCACCACCCAGGGCTGGGCCTGGCCAGGGCGCAGGGGGAGGGAGGACAGCGAGTCGCCCCCTTTGCAGGGCAGGTGCCGCGGGCGCAGGGCACCGGTGTCCTACCCAGCTCGGGCAAGGGATTCAGGGGGAAACCCCGGGGCGCCGGCCTGCGCCTCCCAGGCCCTGCGGCCCCGAGCGCGCCAGGATGCGACTGCGCCTTGAGCCTCGCTCCCCTAGCCGGACGGGGCGGAGACTTCAGCCAGGGTGACCTGGGGCCAGCGGGTGCTGTCTCTGCCTCTGGGAAAAGGTCCTGCTTCAGGTTCTCGTCTGCGCCTCTGAACTCACCTTTTCGCACTTTTCTCCAAATTTCGGTTTTACCCAAATCCTGTCCTCGCACTCCAAACCCTGGCACTAGGTCCTGACCCGCCGCCGGCAGCGCCTGGGGAGCGCGGGCTCCGAGCCTCCTCCGCCTCCGCGGCGCGCAGGGCCTCGGCGCCGGCCTGCGAGGGTCGCTGGGGGCGGGCGGGCGGGAAGTCAGAGCAGGCCGGGCCTCCTGGCTTGCCAAAGTAACCAAACTCCTGGAAATTCTAGTAAGATTAAAGGCCACCCTCTGCCCGGCCAGGCGCGTGTCGCTGGAGGCAGCGGCGCCGGGTCGTCCCCGGGTCGTCCCGGGAAGGGGGTGCGGAGCGAGAGTGCGCGCGCTTCTCTCACTTGTCGGTCCATTCCGTCCGAAAGTTTGCTATGTGTAGGTCCCACGCGGCCGTCCGGGCCTCGCGCCCTCTTCCCGGCGCAGTGAGAGCTGAGAGCAGCCTGTCTCGGCGGCGTCCCGGGATTTGTTTTGTTTTGTTTTGTTTCTGGCCTCGCGCGCAGCAAGCACCCCGCAGGAAGCCGGCGGGAGCCCGGAAGCCAGCCCTCGCCGCGGCCAGGAGGCGCCTGGCACCGCGACCCCGGGAGTCCGCGCCGGACCGCGTGGCGGGCAGGGCCGCAAGCTTCTCGCCCCTCTTCCCCGCTTCCAGGGCCAGTCTCCCCTCACCCCTGGGGCCCTCGCTCCACTTTCACATGTTTGCGTCCCCGGGCGCGATGGGCGTGGACGCGGCGGGGCTGGCCGGAAGTAGGGTCAGGTCCTTACATCCAGGCGCTAGGGCTCCAATCGCCCCTCCCAGCGGGGGCCATCGGGGGCCAGCGGCTCCCGCCCAAGGGCAGAGGTGCGAGCGGATCTCAGGTCGGCCACTGGGCGCTGACCTTGTCCCGTTTTTCTCCAAGCCAGAGCCTGGAGCGGAGCCCCGCGTGGCAGAAACCCCAGTCCACGCGGGGCAGGGGGCTAAAGCTGGCGAGGAGCTGGGGGCTCGGCAGGGCCGCTGCCGCCTTGATCCCAGCAGAGTGTGCTTCCCGCCCGGGCCTCAGTACCCCATGGACGGCGGGGGAGATTGCAAACAACTCCGAGCCCGGTCAGTTTGGCTGAAAATAAGAGCTCCTGGCGGGCTGAGCAGCTGGGAGGCAGGGAGCCCTTGGCCGGCCTCACCCGGCTCTCCCTTGCAGAGCCCTGCGCCCTCGCCGCGCCCCTGCGTTAACTTCTTAGTTGCCATGAACTTTCCCCAACACAGTGGATGCCACAAGATGCACAACACCGCCAAAAACTGGCTGCACCTCCAAAAACCTGCCCAGACCACCCTTGCTGATGGACTAATGGGCAGCAAAGACCCAGCCCCGGCCTGCGCGGCACCACATCTGGGGGACCTACTCTCCGGGCGCTCCCGGGGTTCCCCTTGGGGCAGGGGTGCGTGTTGCAGCCTCGCTGCCCTCCCGAAGAAGTCCACACTGCCCCAACGGGCGGCTTTGGACCTGGCTGGGCGCGCCCACACCTGGCCCTGAAACCTCAGGGTTCCCCAGGCTGCCGGCACAGCTGGCAATTCACCTGCCACATTCGAAGCAGTGCGCTCTGCTGTTGCCCTGGGCATTACCTAGTGGCGGCTCTTAGGACGACTGCGCAGCTGGTCCAGATGGAGGCTTGCAGCTTCAGGGCTAGGAGCACGTGGCACCGACCGAGACTTCAGAATTGGGGCGCTGGAGGTGCTGTGTTAGAATTCTCCTCCCCCCTTCCCCACCGGAAATCCCGCTCAGCCTTCCCAGTGGGGGTTTGCCTGAGCTGCGGGTCCTTTTCCTAAACCCTAAGGGGAAGGGGAGGAGGTCAAAGCGACGGGGCAACGCTGTACAGTAAGACAGGCCCTTGCCTCGCCCTTGCCTTGCCCCCGTGTTTCTCTTTCCACAGAATGTTTTGTGCCTGAAATGTAACAGTTTGTGCTGCTGGGCAGCTCCTGCCCAGTGTGTTAAAATGTTTTGTCACTGTTTGAACTGTGTGACCCTTCAGGAATGTTGTTAACCCCGCCTCCTTGCTTCAGTGAGCATGCGCCCATCCCCACAGACACCCCCCCCCCCCATATAGGGAGGCTCCCGTTTCCAGCGAAGCACTCAGACTTCAGGGTAGGAACTCCTCTGAGCTTCTGGTGTAATAAGCGATTTTTCTCCACCTCTTCCAGTGACCTTCGGGTTCTCGAGTCTTCACATTGCTGTAGCTGTGATGCTGAGCTGTAACGCTCGGCTGTGCCTCAGAACTGTGGCACTTGGCTGTAACGCTCAGCTATAACCCTTGGATGTTGCACTGAGCTGTTCCGATTTGCTGCGACAAAAGTAAGAAACAAGAGGAAGATGGAGAGAGGCTTGGTAAGAGAAGAACCCCTTCCTAGCTGTTTGCCTCCTTGTCTTCTTAGAAAGATTGGGTCGTTTGAGAGCAGAGGAATTAGCCCAAGAACAGCACACCCCACCCTAGGTTCCCTGGCCACAGACAGGCAGTAGTGACCACCCTTCTCAGCTTCCTCAACACCTGGAGGCCACCACGGGCATTCAGAGACCCTGCCTCCAAAGTTTCCATGGCATGCATTGCTCAGGTGGTGCTCAAAAATGAGGTAGACCAGGTGTCCCCTCTTACAATCCTGGCCCTTCCACCTTGGTGTGGACTTGGGTCCTGGAGGTGGAGAAGAGCAAGAATGGAAGTCATTTTACTTTCAGGAATCTCTTGAACCGGAAGAGTTTGCCTGCCCTTGGTGGGGTCTGAGAACTGGAGAAGTGAAGTTGGTTTGCTCAGAGCCTGAGCTCTGCCTCAGGACCCCACACATGGCATGGTGCCATGCAATCCTAGTTTTCTGGTCCCCAGCAGGATTCCTTTCTGGCCTGTCCCTCCACACTTCTTAAATGAAAACCCTCCAGACCCTTGGATTTTGCCCACAGGTTTCTACTCTTCTCATTGCAAGCAGAAGTCGTATTTGTACCATCCGGACACAAGTACAGAATAAACATAGTATATGTGTGTGTGGGGGGGGGTGTGGGTACAAAATGGGAGCTTTGTCTGTTTCCAGATCAATTAGTGAAGGAAGAAAAAATTTTATTTTTTCCAAAATAATCTATTTCCAGGGAACCCTGGAAAGCAGCAACAAGGATCGTCCCTTAACAAATTCTTCAGGTCTGTGACCTGTAAGCCCCTAGCAGAGGTGATGAGGGAACAGCATGTGCAGCCTGACAGGGACAGCCACCTGTGCTCAGGCCTTGCTCTTCTGACTCGGTCTTGGAACTCAGTTACAAGCAGTGTCTGCGGGGTCACAAGTAATCAGAGCACAAACACCTGACAGTGCCTAAGTTGTGATTCTTGTGGCTGATGAATCATCTGGAGTGCGGTATTCAGCTTGAACTGTCCCAGGCCAAGGGAATTTCATAGTTCCTAAAACTTCCTGCTGGGGTAGAACAGTCCCTCCTCCTGTCCCCAGCCCATCTCCAGTCCTCCAGCCTTCACCCAGTGTGGCTTGGTCACTGGAACTAAAATGGCCTCAGAGCCAGCCCCAGCTACCCTTCCCCTTTTTCCCAGCTGGACCCCTGCCTATAAGAAAGAATTACTGTGCTTGGATGGAGGCATTGGCCAAATGTTTCCTAAAAGGCAGAGCAGTGACTTTGATCTCCTTTTCCATTTTCTCCCACCCAGCACCATCCTTCTGGGGATGATGTGACCCCGGGAAGCCAGCCCTGGAACGATTCTACTCCCTACTCCGTGCGTTCTCACTTCAGAGACTTCTGCTAAGAGGTGAGAGCTGAAGTGAGCTGAGGGCCATCTTCCTGGAGCTCATTTGACCTTAAGTTTACACACTGCTAGTCAGAGAACTGAGGCCCAAACTCAGATGGCTGGAGGAGGGGACCAGGGACAGCCCAGAAAAGAACTAAGGGACTCTGTTGGACCCAGAATTTCAGTTAACCTGATGTTTCCTGGTAGGCCTCGCCAGTTTTGACTTCATTCTTCTCCCTTAAGTGAAAGAAACAGATCTCTTGGGCTCTGGCACTAGTTTATCCACTCAGTCAGTCAGCTCTGTACTGTGGATGCGCATTTTTAGAATTCAACCACAGATACAGTCACGACCTACAAAGTCCTCTGTGTCCTCCTCTACCTCATTTAGCTTGGACGTGAAGTAAAAGAGCTTATTTCCATCAAGTTCTATTCACCTTCAACAGGTTGGTTTCAGTTTCTTTATTTCTCGAATTTCCTTATAAAAACAGAGCAAGAACCAGATCTGTTTAGCTTCTCTGGAGCAAAATTACTTGCAGCACAATTCTGCAGGTAGTTCTGGCTGAAACTGCCTTGGCTTCCGTCTGAATTAGACACACCCTTGAGAGGAAAGTGAGAGGGTTTGCTTTTCTTTCTTTAACCCAAATTATTCAAACCTTCTCTTTTTCTTCTGCCTGTTTGGAATATATTTATTAATATTAACATTGAAATCGACACGTCATAAAAGATAAGCATGACTTTTTGCAGTACTGGGGACTGAATCTGATCTACATCTACACAGCTCTCCTTTTTATTTTACATTTTGAGACAGTTGCTAAGTTGCCCAGACTGGGCTCAAACTTACGGTCCTCCTGCCTCGGCCTCCCAAAGTGCTGAGATGCCAGGTGTGCACCACCATGCTCCGCTAAACATGACTTTTTATACAGACCGTTTCTTCGAGGTATTTTTAAACCATGGAGCAGGTCCTTAACATAACTTCAGGAAACCACCTTTGAAACTAAATGACAGCTGCCCTTGCTCTCTCTTTACCACTCTTCTTTATAATTATATTCTCCGTTCAATCCCTGGTACCAACAAAAACAAAAACAAAAAAAAAATTATATTCTCTGATCCATCTTCATCTGCCATCAATTGTTTTAACAAGTATGTTCTTCAATTTTTTTCCAACTTTTTAATTTGTCCAACTCTTCCACTTGTATGGTCCACTTGACAGAAGTTTACTATTCAAAAAATTAAATTTGGAGCACATAATATATTATGTTGTCCTGGTTACTTAAGCAGTATCTTATTGTCAACATCATAATGGTAAAAAAAAAAAAAAAAAAAAAAGACTTTTTTGGTTGAAGAAGAATGTATGTCATCTTTTGCAGGGAGACTTGCTGAACAGTTAGTCTTCAAAGTTCTTTATTTTTCTAGGAGATGCAAAGTAGCTTCTGATTGATTTATCTCATGTCAGAGATCTGAAAAATCAGGGCCAGGGATTTAGCCCAGTGGTTTTGCCATCTGCTTTCCAGGCACAAGGTCCCGAGTTTGATCCCTGGTACCAAAAAAAAAAAAAAAGAGAGAGATCTGAAAAATCATCTCCTTCATCTTTCTGGGGTAATTAATGTGTGACTATTTTGATTTTACATTTTAATGCAATTTATAAGGGAGAAAGTTCCACACATCTGCCTCATTCACTGATGACCAAAATGGCCGAACTTATGCAGGGGGCATGTGGAAGTGGAAATCTACTATACTACTGGGAAAGTTGAAGCGCCCACTGGCAAACTGACAAACCCCAAATGCCATTTCAGAGCAAAGGACTGGTGATGGATGGAGTGGACTAGCACAACTTGTCAGCTACTGATGTGCAAGATGTGATATTTCACCCCTGAAATCACCTAGCCTGGGGTGAGGAGTTTAACTCAGTGGCAGAGTGTTCGCCTGGTATGTGTGGGCTTGAATGCTAGGAGTGAAAACCTGTGGGATTTAAATCAATGCTACCTTCTAAATGTAGTAAAATTTACATAACATAAAATCCATGATTTTAACCATTTTAAACCACACAGTTCAGTGGCTTTTACTACATTCACAATGATGTGCACGCATTCTCTAAATCCGAAATATTTATCACCCCCAAAAGAAACCCAGACCACTAAACAGTCACTCTTCATTCTTCCTCCTCTTCTGCCCCCAACCAGCCTTCTGTGTCTGTGGATTTTCCCATTCTGGATATTTCACTGGAAAGAATCACACAGTGTGTGGCCTTTTTCTGGCCTCTTTCCCTTGATGCAAGGTTTTCAATGTTCAGTGTCTGTGTGACATTTGTCAGCACCTCACTTCTCTTCCTGGCTGAATCATATTCGATTGTATGGATGAACCAGTTCTGTTTACACATTCATTAGCTGATGGACTTTATGTTTCTACTTTTTGACTGTTATGAATAGTACTGCTATGGAAATCTGTGTACAAAGTTTTGTTTCAACATATGGTTTCAGTTCTTTCGTGAATAACTTTTGTAGGGACCACCATACTGCTTTCCATAGTAAATGAGTAATCTTTAAATTCACGCCAGAAGTATATGAAGGGTACAGTTTCTCCACATCCTCTTCACACTTATTTCATTGTTTCAAAAAGCCCTATTGTGGAATGTAAGTGGTATTTCCCTCTTGTTTAAATTTATATTTACTTTATAATTAAGAATGTTGAGTGTCTTTTCATGTGCTTCTTAGCAATTTGTATATTCTGTTTGGAGAAATGCTATTCAAGACCTTTGTCCATTTAAAATTTTTTTCAATTGTAAGAGCTCTGCATGGATTCTGAATACTAGACCCTTGTAGAATGATTCACAATATTTATATTATTGTCCACTTAGTGGACTGTTTTTTACTTTCTTGATAACTCCATGTAATTCATGAATATTTTTAATGAATCCAGTTTATCAGTAGTGATTTTTAACAGCAGATGCATCTCACACTCACATTGGACACAACACACAGAATTTAAAACTCTAAAGTTGAAATGAAAGAAGACTTTTGTACTCTGTAAACAACTATATCAAATGTAGGTGATCAGAGACTACATAAAGTTACCACTGTTGTTTAAGAAAAGAAAACAACTAGAGCTACATTGATCTTTTTATTCGAAGAAGTCCTCATTTATTGACATAAGGTGTCTAATGAATGAGATCTTTTATCACAAGATGACAGTCATTGTTTTTTAAAAATTATCACTATCAAATTCATCTACCAAGAAATTTCAAATAGTCTCCTCTGTTTAAATAACATTAAGGATCTGCCTTAAACCAACAAGAACCAGGAAAATCAAAGGGAAGGCTGACAGGCTGTTCCCAACTTAGCAGTTTCTAGGACACAGCTTGGAGTGTCAGGTGACTTGCTTGTAAAGTTCCTGGGAGAAAGTCCTTGTATTCAGACAGAAGAAAGGGTAAACGATTGCAAAGCGTTATTAAGACAAGTTAATAGAAGAATAAGAATATAGATGGTCGTTACTGAAGGCGAAAGCTTTGGGTATTGTTTCAAATTGGTTCCTTCTAGGCAATCATTTTGTTGATTAAAAATAACCCACAAAATGGTTTGAACCAGATCTTTATTTAATTATTGAGCCATTGAGTAGGAAGGCCTGAGGCGAACCTGGATTAGAGATTTCTGGTCTTGACCGTTAAAGTTCTTGAACTGGACTTTTGCACTGGACGTGTGGTGTGCTGGACTGTGACACTGGACAGGCCACTGCACACATTGTGATCTCCCACCCTCAGCATCCCTGGAGGGCCCAGGAGTACCTACGTGGCCATCACCCTGAGCAAATCCTGAGAAATCCCAAGAAAAACAGTTTCCTGCAGGTACGGTGGGGGATAAAAATGGAAACCACATGTGGAAATGTTTCCTACTCAGGAGATGTATTAATAAGGCTTTCTTAACTTTTAGTGTTTAGGTAGCACCAATAATGTACCAGGTATTAGCCTAAGATTTAAAAAATAGTAAAAAATGAGGCTGGGGTGAGGATCAGGGGTGGAGCACTTGCTCAGCATGTGTGGAAGCCCTGCCTTCAATCTCCAGTAGCACTGGGGAAATGAAAGTAAAAAAGGGAATTCTCAAACAATGCTACCAGGTAAGGGCTATCCTAGCTCCCTATTTTGCAAGTGAGGCAACTGAGACATAGATTTTTTTATATAACTTGCCTATAGCTGAAAGGTGGCAGTGGTAGATATTGAACCCAGGAATTCTGGCTCTGACATTCATTTCCTTACCTATTACATTCTGCAGCTGAAAACTTAAAATGTACAGATTTCAGAAGAAAATCTGATTCTGATTTTCTACATCAATTGATTTAAAAAGTATTTACTGAGTATTTATTAGGTACCAGGCTTCTGTTGGAACCTTGAAAGGCCTAGCAATACTAGGGCTGCTTTCCTTCATTTTCTATGGTAATAATCACATGGGGCTGTTTGTCACTGTCGTGACAGAATTACCCAACTTGGCTTGATTATTCACTTGCTTACCTGCATAAGCCCTATAATCAATCACATTTGTTAGTCCGGACCCAGGACATAGGCAGGGAAAATAGATCGCAATCAAAGCACGAAGCATCTGAAAGTCAGTGTTAACCAGAAAAGAAACATTGTGGCAAGAAGTTAGTCCTGCAAAATTCTCTTGCTACTAGAATTAGCCACAGATCAATGAGCCAGGGAATCTGCAGGTCACCCAGTGGGTGCTTGAGCCATGTGACAAGCTCTTAAAATCTAATTGTTTAAGAATCAGAGAGAGAGAACAAAGAGACTACAAATGACGATGAATTCATGTACAGGAAACATAGGAGGTAGTCTACAAACTGGAAATCTCTAGTAGTTTTTTCTTTGGGGAGAGGTCTTTCTTTACAGAATTTGTTTTGCTGTTTTATGCATAAGAGATAAGTAACAAGCAATGTCTGATCTAGTCCAAATGGCGGGCTTCAGCATATGCCACGAAGTTGGAAAGCAATCAGTCCAGGCTCGGTCCTTTCAGGAAGTCCATGCTGTGTTTTGAGACTGCCACAGCACTAACCAGGGCACTCCAGACTCCAGGAGGGTCTTGCAAATGGAGAATCCCATATGCAGGCATCCTTGTGTGTACTCCAGTGCATTCCAGTTTTTAAGCAATAGTGAATTACTATTAATGAGGATAGATACTTTATTAGCAAGAACCTTCCTTTTGTAAATATGTCAATGTCAACCAAAGAGTTTACTCTAGCTATTTGCCTACTTAAGATTGAAGAGCCTGCTTTTTGAAGGTCTGATATTAAGCTGAGGAGATACTTTAATGCTCTGTGCACCGTGGCTGTGCACCATGTTGCTCACGATGATTTGGCCAAGACCAGGTCCATAAGCAGGAGTCCAATATACTCTGGAACAGGTTGCCAGGCTGCCGGGCATTGATTTGTACAGCACTGTCGGTCCATCTCTGTTTTACCTGTGTGTAAGTAGCCACCGGAAACCCTTTTTGTGCTGTGATACGGTTTGTTGAATGCTAGAGAATGCTCAGCTAACTGCAGATTTACAGATTTATTGAACAGCATGTGTTTGTTACCTACCAGGTCTCAAGGCAGAATTTTGTAGATACCTTCGTATATGGTGCTGCGAGGTAGATGGATAGGGAGCCAGGCAGGCTAAGAAAGGTCTTACACATCCCAGGACAGGAACTCGAGGCTTTCAGATGATTGCTGGGACCACACAGAGCCTGCCACCCGGACCTGAGGCCAAACCCAGGCCTCTGAGGCCAAGTCCAGGGCTTTCTACCCACTGTCTCTTCAGCATTTCTAAGATTGTGTTCTTCCTGAATGCTTGTGTCGGGGTGGCCTTTTATTTCCATAAAACAGGAAGTCCTGTTCAATACTCTGGAAATGCTGCATCCTCCATATTCAAAAGGTTTTAGCCTCTCCTTTTCCTCCTCCTCCTCCCTCTCCTCCTCCTTCTCCTCCTCCTCCTCTTCCTCTTCCTCCTCCTCTTCCTCCTCCTCTTCTTTCTCCTCCTCATTTTTCTTCTTCCCCTTCTACTTTTTCTTTTTTTGTGGTACTGGGGATTAAACCCAGTGCCTTCACACTGAGCTATATGTCTAGCCCTCTGCTTTTGATACCGGGTCTCATTAAATTGCCCAGGCTGGGCTTGAACTTGTAATCCTCCTGTATCAGCCTCCCAGGGTGCTGAATCAAAAAACATGCACTACCATGCCCAGTTTAAAAGATATGTAGAAGCACAGGAGAGTGTAAGCACTGAAGTCTGTGTAGATACAAAACACATTGAAATATTTGGATAAGTTAATTCAGCACTAAGGAAGATACTTTGAGGGGAAAGGAGACGTTTCTGATCACACATAATACATACCCCTGTGTGCTTAGTGGTTATCTCACAAGTTTGAATTTATTAATTAAGGGTTTTTTGCAGAGCTGGGGATGGAACCTAGCATCTCACACATACTGGGCAAGTCCTGTATCACCAAGCTACACCACCATCCTCAATTCGGACTTTTTTTTTTGGTACCTGGGATCGAACTTTGGACCTAGCACTTGTGAGGCAGGCAGCAACACCACTGAGCTTTTTTCTTTTTTTCTGCATGCAATGGCTGTACCTAAAAAGAATGAAGTGACTTGGCCACTGCCCTAATATCTCAAGAGTGGTGCATGTACCTGATGGATAGATCTAAACAGTTTGTTGACATTTGTCAAGTTACCAGAAGATGCCACATCACCACCTTGACTCATGCACATGGAGAATTCTTAAAGAAGCCTCCTCAAAATTGTTTGTTTTTAAGAATCATATGTATTTAAACAAAATTTAGCTTTATTTCTGAAGTACACACTTTATTTCTAATCAGGTCTTAACATATGTGCTTTCTCATGGATTATACAGAGTGGAATGCAGCAATATAGTAATATCCCAATAATTCAGAAAGTTATTGCCTGGATATTTAAATATTCAACACAAGCCTCTTATTTTCCCCTTCCAGAGTTGCCTTAAAAAAAGGTTTAACTCTTGGTTCTTTGTGAGAGACCTCAAATCTCCAGGTGTTGGTCTCTAAGTTCAAAGTCTAAGTACAGTTTGTTCCTTTAGTTACTTTGAACAAAAAAGAGTTAAACATAGTTCAGCTGACCCCTTGGGCTCAGCCAGGAAGGAGGAGGAGACCTTGTAGTGATACCGGATGGACATCTGACAAGTGCTTCGTGAAAGGTTATGAGCACTGTGTGGTGGCTTACAGCAGCCACAATGGAAGAAGAGAAAGCTTTCTCCAGGAGGTCACTCTGAGATTGGTGTTCAGAAATAGGTAAAGGTGGAGCTGATAAAAAAGAAAAGGCAGCCATGTGTTTAGAGTGTTGTATAATAAAGGCAAGAATGTGAATAAAGACACACAGGTGGGAAAATCAAGATCTACTGGGGACATCAACATGGATATAGGATGGAGGAAGAAGAAGCACTGACAGGGAAGAAGGTGTGCGCTAACATTATTGAAAGTCCTTTGGGGACTATACAGTGCTAGGCATATTGTCCACCTGTCTTCATGTCCATCCTCACACAGGCAGGGTGGATTCTTACTGACTGTTGTGGGCCTTGTCCACTGTGTAGCTTTTCTGCTGGAAGTGGCTTCTGAGAGGGACAACATTTCCCAGGTTTCTTTGCACTAAATTGTCATCCAGTGATTGTTCTCAGTCATAGAAGGAGTATGTTATTTCTAGCTAATGAAGTAAGAATCATGTGTGCCTTTCCTACCATGGACTATTGAAGGGAATGGCTATGAATGAAAAATCTGAGGAGGGAAGAGCCATCAGGTAGAGGAGGCTAGGTCTTGCTGAATCTGCATATGGGCTTTACGTGAATGAAAAAATTAATATTCTTTGTGTTAAGCTACTGAGATGTGGAGATTTGTCTTTATAGTAACTAGAGTTACAGGTATCAATACATGTGTTTTTACAGACCTATATAACACAAGCTTATAGTTATAACTTAATCATATAACTAATAAAAAGTATAGCCAAGCTGCAAATCTAGGATTTGTCTTCAGAGTTTTTCTTTTTACCTACCACCAACATGGTAATGGGTAACAATTCTTCATTGTTAGTCTGTACCTCACCTCTCTGTGAAGGCCTAGACAAGTGTAGGAAATTATCTATGGGGAAATCTCTACTTGAAGGTCTATATTAGGGTACAAGATAAGATTCTTTAAAAGTGAGACTCCAATAGTCAGTGGATTGAATAAGTACTTTATTTCTTTCTCACAAAACAAGTGGTCCAATGAGGGGAGAGACTGACCTGGCCTGTCAGCTTAATTGGCCATTTGGTTTTTCCCATATTGTTTTCCTGTTGTTCCCTGAGGTGTACATTTTCATTGTACAGCTATGTTGACTCAACTCCAAGTTGTCTATAAAATCCAGGACAAGAAATTTCCTTTTGAGCAGATAACATAGAAGTTGTACTCTTCACTTATTTTACTGTCAAGAGCTTACTCATAGGGACACACCTAGCTGCAAGGGAGGCTGAACAGTGTGGTTACTCCTGTGTGGTTCTGGGCTCATCTGGTAAGACTTGATGAAGGTGGAGGGAAAAGGATTTTAGCATACAGCCCTCATTTTTGCATAAGAAACTCATGCTTAGATATCAAACCTCAGTGGGTTCAAAACCATAGTCTGCCATCTACTAAACTGATTTTTTATCTTATACTCTCTAACTTGGTTAATGGCTGTATACTCTGGCTGCTGCAGAGAACAGAGTGAAATGCCTTGACTTTTTATTTTACCTTATTCATATTTTCATCTCCTTTGAAACCTCTCATTTCACTTAATCCCCAATCCTACCTTGGTTTGCACCTCCTAACCACTAGGATGGCCTCATAACTGGTCACCCTGTCCCCACTCTCAGCCTATCAAGGACATCCTTGATACCAGGGAGTGATTTTTCTAAAATGCAAATCTGATCATCATTTTACTTCCTTTTTATAACACTTCAGTGATTTCCCATGGCAAACATCCAAATTGCTTTGCAGAGCACAAAAGGCCCTCTGTGGTTTAGTCCCTAAATCTCTCCAGCCTCGTTTCTGAAACTTTACTATTCCCCTCCCCAAAATAGATCACACCCACAGCTCCAGTCCTACTGAGCAATGAATGGCAGATAGTTTTCCCTGTCTCTGCTCGTATATTTTTGTGTCTGATAAATGATTACATATCCTTCAAAATCCAAAACTGCTGACCCCTTCCTGTGAGATTAATTCAACTTTCCCCCAGGAAAAGCTCATTGCTCTTTCCTTATTATGTGCTGTTTATTCCACAGACTCTGGTGCATTGATACCTGTCCCTTAAGTGTGATGATAAGCACTGGATGTAATAATGACAGAAATAGATGTGGTCCCTGGCCTTAAGGAGCTTACAGTCTCATGGTGTAGGTGAATATGAATTGGATATTCCCACAGTAAATGTGAAATTGCAACTGTGATAAGCACCATGATGAAAAGGGCACAATGATTAGCCCAACACAGGAGGATTTGAACTCCTAAGGGGTTACAGGGAGGACTTTCACCAAGGACGTGTGCCTGAGCTGAAGGGTAAAGGTGACTTAACCACTGGGAGAAAAATGAGTTGCCAGCAGTGTGAAGAGTGTGTGCAAAACCCTTGTGTTAAGAGGAAATTTAGGACACATAAGGGATTGAATAAAAGCTGGGCCCCATGAAAGTGTGTGTGGGGGCGGGGCAGCAGTGAGACAGAGGAGGTGGCAGGAGCAGTGGGGCCTGGCTGTGGTTCTTGCACTCCTGGATGGAAGCAAAGCTGGTCACAGGGCTAAAGGTACACTGGAAGAAACCCAGTTTGGAGAGAGTTTGCATGTGAAGGGCTGTGTTTGTTGGCTTTCCATCATTGTAACAAAATACCTGAGACAATCAACTTAAAAAGAGGAATGGCTTATTTTATCTCACAGTTTTAGAGGTTTTGGTCCATGTTACTTCTAGGTGGTAGTGAGGCAGCACATCATGGTGAGAGTATTTGGCAGAGGAAGTGGCTCACCTCATGGCAGCCAGGAAGCAAAGGGGCTAGGGTTCTAGTGTCTCCTTCAAGGGTATGACCCCAATGACCTAACCTCCTCCCATGAGGCCCCACCTCTTAAAGGGTCCACAAACTCCCAGGAGCACCCCAGGCTGTCACCATGCCATTAACACATGGGCTCTTTAAGATCCAAACTGCAGCAGGTGCCTTGGAGAAGGTCAGGAGGAAGCATCTCACTGTATATTTTGCATGGTCCTGTCATTCATATTTCCTGTATTATAATTACCTTCATGTATGCTTTTATTAGGCTGTGAGCGCCTCAGGAATGGAGCAACATTTACTTATTATTATGGTTAGTATTTTTCAGTTTTGTATTCTCAGTACCTATTCCTGTAACTGTACCTAATGTTTTCCCAGGAACTGTTTGTGAATGAATGATCTGAGTGAGCCCATGGCTCATTCAGCTTCACCCACACCAGTAATAGGAAAAACCCAAGAAGACGAAACTGGAAAGACAAGTTGGGATTCAACTGTGGAGTGTTTTAAATCGCTGGCTAAGAAGTTACATTATGACATAAAATGTAATTAAACCTCAAGTTTACATTTGCTTTCCAATCAAACCTTTGTTTCACATAATGCTTCTGTTATTTTTAAAATCATATAATATTTACCCAAGAGACAGTCTCTCCTATGTAAACTAAAACCAATCAAGCTACAAGAAAAATAGAGATTGTGCTATAAAAACCTGCTCTGCTTTTATGCCATAGGACCATATAAAATTAGGATAAATTCACAGGAATATGGTTGACAGGTACAAAAGAAATGTTACTGGGGCTATTTGCTTTTTAGTTCACTGCATATTTTTTCAGTTTGCTCTCTCTCTCTCTCTCTCTCTCTCTCTCTCTCTCTCTCTCTCTCTCTCTCTCTCTGTTTTGTAGTAGAAGTTAGGATTCAGTCATCAGGGCAGATCCAGAGAGAGGTGCAGACATTCACAAGGTCCATGGCGGCCTTATTTTCACAGCATGTCTCTGAAGAGATTAATGTTGAAGGGCTACCCTTGTTTCTTGGAGTCATAGAGATAGAACTGTATTTTGATTCTGCTGAATTTAGTCATAACTACGCAAACAGCTTCTAGCTATGGTGAAACAAAGCTAAGTCTATAAATGCCCCATGAAGTGTTTGGGATTAAAATTGACTTGTGGGAGGTCTGGCTTGAATTCGGTTTGTGTACAGTAACGAATATGACTGTTTTAGTTTCATCACCCCAGATTGAGACGAGAATCTTCTGTGTAATCCTGAAATTGGGCACAGCATCTTTTACTGTTTTATTAGAAATCTTTTTCCAAGGACCCACACCTGTCCCCTGTGTGTAGATTTGTAGATAAGCAAGGCCAAAGAATAGTATTTCCTGCCTTTTATACATTTTTTTTGCACATACAGTTTATTTTGTTCCTTTGTAAAATTGTATGATCCCTATCCAGTGTAAGCAGAAAGGACAGTGGCTGAATGGAATGACCCAGTCATTCCTTCTTGTTGATCTTAATAGTGAGGATTAGGGCTGATTATCATGCAGCTGAGAGCCCAGTTGGATAGATTTTAATGACTAGCTGTGTAAAAAGGACTGGATCCAGCTAGGACTCTGAGGTTATATCTAGGTCTAACAGTTTTCTGGTGCCCGAGGTCCACAAAGACAGCCAAGCTGAATGCATGTTTTACAACTGCTCATGTTAGGAATTGGACTGCCTGGGCTCATCTCTTTCCATAGCTGCACATTAGTGGTATAACACTGGGCTAGTTATGGGGCTGCTGTTCCTCAGTTTCTCCTGATGGACAATGGGATTAGTAAGTGTATACTCACTGCAGAGGGTTCTTGGGAGCACTGAAATTATTATTATCAGTAAAATGCTTAGTGCATGATCTGGCACACAGTAAGCACTAAATAATTTCTAGCTACTATTATTAGTTTAGGAAGATGCTAACAGATGGGCTTTCCAGAGGCAGAGATAGATTTGTAAAGACAAGGTCAGCACAACTTTTGGTAAAATGCAAAGACTTTTGGACTTTTTAGTGAAGCATTAAATACATATCATCTGCTTGACCTTTAAACTGAATTATTTTAGAGACTACTTTCTATAAATATTCTCTGAAAGTTCTGAGAGTATCAAAAAATCTTAGAGAAGCTGAAGATATAAGTAGTATCATTTAGTACAGATGAAAGACCTCAGATGATTCAATCTAGGGAAAAGAGCCAAAGAAAAAGATTCACCAGGTTGAACCTGAAAATAGGTGTGTTAACATATTTAATAATACCAAGTACTTGCTGAGTGCTTGCTATATCACAATGACTTCATTTACTTTCATTGAGTTATTTGATTTTATGTGATTCTTTAATCATTGAACTTCAGGTAGTCCTTAAAAAACTCCATGAAATTATCTCCGTCTTCTATATAACTGAACTGAGGCTCAAAGAAGTGATACAGCTGTTCAAGGCTCCACAGTTGCTTGTACCTAAATTAGTGTTTCAACCCTGCTATGGTGAACCATAAAGCCAGTATTTTCAACCACTATGATATGTGTAATAGCACTATGTGCTATTATTTGTATCAATAATTACCATCAGTATGGCATGTTTGGTTTTATGAAGCACTTCAACAGCCCTGTGAATTAAATATTCTTTTAAGTTTCAATTTTATTGATAAGGAAATTGAATCTTATGAGGCTTATTAGCTTGCCCAGGATTAATTAGTTACTGCCATTAGTAAGGCTCCAAGTTTTCTAATGTAGCCACAATCCTCTAATAGTAGAGATTCTTGCCTACTCCATACCTACCATTAACCTATTGGCTGATGAACAGAGAGGCGGCAGAAGTTCTGATGGAGCAAGGGTTCAAAAGAAAGATCAAGCAGCCAGGATTGGGGAGAAAAAGCAGAGCCCAGCTCCGGACATTCTGTCCTTACCTGTGGAAAGCCTGTCTTGGCTACCAAAATCTCAGTAGCATGATTGAGTTATTTTCTGTTCTTTATCAATGATGTCAAAATTATAACAGAAAATATCTGAAGTAGACTTAAGTCAGAATGTTCTTATGGTATGGATGTTAACACAATGAGGGGTTATGAGGAGATGCTTTCCCCTTAAGTTGTACAACATGGTATTCCTAACTACTTTTTACCATATTATATTCAAATAAGCATCATTACAGTCAAAACATTCAGCTTTTGAGTAAAAAATTGCCCATAGGTGCAATACATGCTGCAGAAACTCACTTCTTTGAACATATCAGGAAACTCACAGGTTGATATTAGTTCGGTTTGAATTACTAGCAAATCATTATAGTCTATCTGGGAAATTGCCAATGAGATGACAACCAGAGTTAGGAGCTGCCAGCAATCACTGCTACGTAGTGATGACTTTATTCATTCCTCTCAAGATAATCAGGATATTTATATCTACAAAATGGAAAAGTGCCTATCTCCATCTATTTTATCTATAATGTCTATGTAGAATCCAGACATTTTAACAGGCCAAGTGTGAGATCAGGATCTTGGGGGGGAAATATCACACAGTAATAAATCTTTCATGCAGTCTTCCATCCCTTCTGCATCCACTTATAATAAAAATCACCATTAAGAAATATCTTCAAAACTACTAGTTTATGGATTGGAAGCCAGCCCGCTATAAATTCATTCATTCACCCATTCATTCATCAGTTTTATATTGGGCAAGCTCAGTTTTGAGTGCTGGGTAGTAAATGAAACAGAAAAAACTCCCAAGGCTCATATGAGGAGCTTGTGTTATAGCTGAGAGATATTAAACACTATGGACAGACAAGTATAAAGAATATAAGATAACAAAAAGTACCATGGAGAAAAGAAGCAGCAAGGTATTATAGTGTCGTCTAGCTGTTTCTCCAAAGACTCGTGCTCATAGGTGGGGTTTTGGGGAGGTGACTGGATCATGAGTGAGTCCACTGAGGAGTTTGTAGTGAAGGTGATGTTGGAAAGTGGAGGCTGGTTGAAGGAGGAGGTCACTGGGGCGTGGCCTGGAAGGGTCTGTCTCCCTCCTCCTCCCTTGATCTCTTTTTGCTTCCCACCACCATCCATGAGCTGTTTCTCTGCTGTGCTCCTCTCCCATGCTACCCAGCTGACTATGGACTGAAACCTCTACAAACAGTGAGCCAGAATAAACCTCTCCTCCTTGCAGTTGGTGAGTATTGGGTGCTGCATCCCAGAGATGAGTAACTAAACAGGAGGGAAGTGCCTATGAAGAGTTCAGGTGGAGAGGGGCAACTCTACTGTAGGGAGAGGAGGGAGGAAGGAGTCTTCTGGGACTCAGGGGAGCAGCATTGCAGGGAGAGGCAGGAGCAGAGGTGCTCAGGGCCAGGTGCAGCTGGCATACTGGAGGAGGAGGACAGAGGAGCTGGAGGGGACAGGAGAGGTTGCTGGATGGGCAGTTAGTAATGCTCACCGATAATGCAGGGCCCTATGGTCAGAGTTTACAGAATTTCACTTCCTGTTATTCTGAAACCAGGAGGGTGGGGCAGGCAGGGAGGGGCATTATGCAACGTGAAGAAGGAGATCCTTATGTCAGCTGATGTTCACTGAGCACCAGTCACATGACAGGCACGGGCTGTGCTGTGGAGAGACAATAAATTATTTAGTCTGGTAAAGCAAATAAATCACTCTTTAAATGCAGTATTCTATGGTGGTACATGCCTATAATACCATCTACTCGGGAGGCTGAGGCAACTCCTCAAGTTTGAGGCCAGCCCAGGTATTTATTCTAACACAGGTATACATAAAGACCCATCCAGCTTTTCCCTAAAAGCCGAGGATAGACAGGAGGACACACAGAGACCCTCTCAGACAGCAGTAGAATGGAGACCTTTACATGGACCTCAGTGTGCAGGGGGCAGGTGACCCCCATTCTGTGGAGTAAAAGCATTAAAAAAATTATAATGTGGGTGACTTGAATTTGGGTCCAGTGAATTATATTCAGAATGAACTCCAGACCATTAGTAATGCCAGTGCATCTGTGATGTATCATCACGTAAATGAAAAAAGGATTCAACACTTACTCAATTGAGTTTGAATTTTCCCACTCTGTTTTGGCCTAAAGTTAGAGCATCACTGTAATTAACACCGTGACCAGGGAAAGCTAAGTTTTTCAGCCTGGCCTAAATTGCTGTTCCCTGAGAATCACATTCTACCTCTGTGTCAGAGTCAGAGATCAGAAGAGGGCAACTTCACTGAGAGCACCAGCTTGCTTCCGGAAACTTCTCAGGCCAGAACAAGGCGCACTCTTCCTTCTCTAGAAATGTTGAGTCTTGGTTATTTTCTTCTCCCTAGTATCTATTTACAATTTTATATCAAACCAGTGGGAAACTTCAAATCTTAGCAGTTTTTCCTTATCTGGGGTTCAGGGGAAGAAAATTCTCCTGATCTGTGTAGTGAATCTTGTGAGGGATGATTGAAAGATATGGTGAATGTTTAAATAAAAATAAAAAACTTATGGCAGTAAAGACACATTACCAAGCACAAGAGGATATGTGTGTTCAAAGTGAAGGGGAGGATTTTGAGGGTGATTAAAGGCAATGCATCTTTCACTGTAATCAGTTTTTAAATTTAAACATTTACTGTGGTTTTTGATTACCCCTCATTGATCAAACATTTATAGCAATTTCCATCACAGAAAAGCATCACAGTGCATTCTCATCCACCTCATTCACCAGATCTGGCACCTTGCAATTTCTGGCTCTTTCCCAAGGACAAAATGACCACAAATGGTAAACATTTTGCATTGACATGGGACATATTGAGGAGGCTACAGGAGCACAACTGAAGATGCACATGAAAGAGAACTTTCAGAACTGATTCAGAAAGTGGCCAGACAATGGGATGAGTGTATTTGATGTGAGGGGGTGGATTTTGAAAGGAATTCATGGCAATGTGTGTTTCAAATTCGAATACTCACTGTATTTTGTGATCATGCCTCATATCTATAGTATTAGAGCTGTGTGATAGTCTGGTTATGGTTTGGGTATGTCCCCGAGGGAACAGGTATTGATTAGGAGCTTGGTCCTCAGACTGGCAGAGTTGGGAGTGTATGTACCTTTAAGAGGTGGAGCCTTTTGGGTGGTGTCAGGAGTGGCTCCACCCCCTCACTCTGGCTTCTGGTCCACCCATGTGATCTCTACTACGGCACATTCTCCTGCCCATGTGAGGCTGTCTGTCAGATGCTTCACCAGAGCGTAGCTGAGGCTAAAACCCTAGAATGGTGAGCTCAATAAACTTCTCTTTATAGACTTCCCAACCTCAGGTGTTTAGTCATAGAAAACTTACTAAGACAGGACCTTGCTCTCCCCAGTCCAAAGAGTTGGCAGATACTTTTAATCAACCAGTTTGTCTTCTGGTAACAAATTTTTCATATTCTTCCAAAATGAAAAATATTCCCTCCCAAAGCCTCCCAATGGTTTTCTTTTTTTCTTTTTTTCTTTTTCTTTTTCTCATGGTACCATTTGTATGAAGTTCAGGATTTTGTAATCTAAATAATACTCAATCATGGCCAGAGCTCTGTGGGAGCAGTGCCTTGAAGACAGGTTACCTGCACCTGAGGATAGGTCATCTGCCCGCCCCTCTGCTGGGTGCAGGGCTCACTTCTGGAAGTGGAAGCTCTCCTGTTCAGAACTGGGGAGGTGGGATGGAGGCTGGAGAGGGCTGAAGCACAGCGATTCTGAGATCCAACCTTTCACCTGTTGCCAGTTCCTTGGGTAGAGTGCAGTCTTACTGCCTTGGAATGGTTCTCTGAGGCTTTTGGTCTGCTCTCTGCACTGTTAAATCGACTTTTCTTAAGGAAAAACGAATGTCCATGTCTGCCATTGAGTAGCTTTCTCAGCCTGTGTCTTTCTTGGAGAATATTGGGACTCTAAATGCTTCTTTTCTCTGTGTGTTGCCTATGTTCCTTTTAGTCAAGTTTGGTAGCTCTTCCTCCAATGTAATTCTCTTAAAATTTTTACGGGTTTCCCATGACTTATTGAAATTTGCTAATCAAAAGCCTCACCTTTGTATCTCTTAAAATGCACCCTTCTTTATCTTGAGGCCTGTGTAAGGCTACTGCAGAAAAATACACTTCAAATATTGAGAATTTCTCTGATTTACTGTGTGTCCAGAAAGCTTGATCCTAGACCCTCGGAATTCCTTTTGTGTAGCTTAAAGCTTCAGTGGGACACTCCTCAAATCTCTCTGAGGTCTTAACAAAGACTTTGGATTTAAGCTTTTATCTTGCATTAACCACTTTTTTCTTTGAGAATCCTTTTTTGAGAAAGACTAGAAATAAGAAAGTTTATTTTGAAATGCATTAAATCTTGGATCCTTTGTAATTCCACTAAATTCTGCTAAAATTGTTGAACAGTCTTTTCTTCATTTGATCCCTTTCTTCCTGAATTTTAGCCTAGGCAGCAACAAGAAACCCTTTTCCATATTTGATCCAGAGAGCTTTGTCATACTCTTAAAATCATTAGGTGCCCTGCCTATTTTATTTCCCATGATACTCTTGGCAAGAGTTTTTCTGAGTGTTCTGCAAGTGTTTCTTCTTAGCCCCCACATACAAGGTGTGATCAAAAAAACTATGGCACATGTATAATTTTTCAAAAAATATTAATATAAAAGACACATTGACATTAATTTCCCCAAAACAGTCCCCCTCTCTTCGAACACACTTATTCCATTGTTATTGCTACTTCCTGAAGCAGTTCTGCAAGTCCTCTTTCATGAGGGTCTTAATTGTGCTACTGTGGCTGCTTCAATGTCCTGAACTGCTTCAGACATTTACCTTTCATGGTCATTTTGACTTTGGTGAAGAGCCAGAAGGTGTACTGTGCCAGATCTGGTGAATGAGGTGGAAGAGGACACAGCATCATGTTTTTACCAGCCTGCCTTTGTTGGATAGCACTCAGCAACAGTGTTCACCTCATTTTGATCACATCATGTAAAGACACTCATGAAAGAGTACTTCCAGAACTGCTTCAGAAATGGCAAGGGTGATGGAATAAGTGTGTTCAAGGGAAGGGGGAATATTTTGAGGAGGATTAATGGCAATGTCTTTATTGTAATGAAAAAAAATCTTAGCACAACTGTCTATTTTGATCAGCATTTGTGTTTTGCTATCTGTCCTTCCAGTTCTCCTTTCTTTAGGGCTTGCCCACCTTTCAGAAACCATCTCCTTGAGGCCCAAAGAGCTAATGTCTACCACTTGGTCCCACAGCCAGTGCCACATGTTCTAAATGTTTTTGACACAACCTCCTTCTGATAACACATTCTGCCTAGTTGCATATGGCCGTGGAAAACCGTCTGCCCACATACCTCAGAATGTAGTGGCTTGAAGCAACCATTCTTTTGGCTCATCATTCTGTAGGTCAGGAATTGGGTCAGTTCTTCCTTCGGGTCCCTGCAGTTGCATGCAGATGTGGTTGTGCTTAGGTCTGAAGGCTTGAGTGGGCTGGAAGTCCACATGGGTCATTCACATGTTTGGCCGTTGATGTGGGCTGTGGTCTAAGAATTCAGGCAAGGCCGTTCACCTAGATCCCTATGGCACATGCTTCTCACAACATGGGGACTGGCACCTAGGAGTAGAGTCTGGAGAGAGAATATTTCAATATACTTGAGTAGAAGCCACAAAATGTCTTAGGAGTTCACATGAAAAGTCCCTCAAGTACCACTTTCACTGAATTCTAATAATTCATATTCAATGGGTGGAGCTACTGTCTTGAAAAAACATCAAGAGAAGGAGCAAATAGTTTGTTTTTCATTATAAGAGCCCTCCCAGGTGACCTCACGTTTCCTGGCAATTTTGGTGACCTCAGAGCCGATAGGTAAAAATTCAGGAGCTGCTTCAGGGCCACTCTTTGGTTCCCAGGAGGGTCGTGAGAAATTCCAATCCAGAGAAATCTTCTAGTAAAAGGTTTTTGTCTTGAAAGTTTCTGAAGTTGTGAAATGCTATGAGCATTTTGAGGATGATTATCTTCTTTGGCTCCTTCCTAGAGCCTCTATAGTTTTGAATGCCATGGACTAATCTGCACATGAATTTTGAAATAGTGAGAATCTCTGTCAGAACAATCCTTTTTTTAACTTCAGCACTGGATAACCCATCCTATTTTATAGTCTCTGCCAGGACTCAGTGACCTTTTAGCAGCGGCTTATCAAAACCTTGACCTTCGTTTTGGAGAGTGTTGGGTGGAGAAACGGAAGATCACATCCTGTACGTGAGCAAGTCTGGTCACTCCTGAGCTGACATCAGCTCTGGAGACTTAGTGGGCTGGAGAAAGTGGTAAAAAGAAAGAAGGGTGATTTTAGTGTCTTGGGCTCCAGGCCCCAGGGACAGACCTCCACTCTTCTTAAATGGAGACCTCTCGGTAGGATATTTTTTAATGACTGTGTACTTGGAACAAACCATAAAAAATGAGGTTTCTTTTAAAGCTCCTGGACATTTGGCCTCTAAATCTGAGTGACATTCATGAAAAGAATGGAGTGGACCCTAACAGGTGGGAAACTAAAACCAGGAGTCACTTTAGTTAAGACCTAAGATCAGATGCATGTGGTGGATTAGGAAGTGAGGGATCAAAGCAAGAATTGTTCAGCAGTTCTCTGGGCAGTAGTCTAGCTTAGGAGGATGAGATCCAGACAAAGGCAGACAGGTGATTTGAAGGAGCTTCCTAGGCACAGGGATGGTGTCGCTGTTTCAACTCTCTCTGGTATTTGGCAGTTGGTTATCCGAGTGCTGTGCTGAGAAAAATCCTGAGGCTGTGTTTGGTATGTCCATGAGAGGCTCCTAGGATTGATAAGCAGCATCTCTCATGCATTCCTGGTGGCATGGGTCTAATGGCCTGTGTGGCTCATATGTCTCTGGTCCTGCTGATGAGGAGAAACCTGATAGATGGACATCAGGTGAGACTTGAGTAGCATTCTAGTGAGCCACAAAGTAAGCTAGATGATGTGGCTTAGAATTAGAAATTAATTGAATAAGGATGATTTTTGCCTTCAAAAGGCTAGAGTTTGCCTACTGCAACTGGAAGACCCATGAAGGACACAGTGTGTCCTGGAATGCAGATGTTAACAACTCTTAGATTTCACTAACATCAGAGCTACTTGTAAACTATGACCATTTTGTCCCTACCCATTTGGCTGTTTTGGTCTCTTTCTGAGTTTTTTTGACTTTGCCGATGTCACCTGCCTTATTCCCCACATTTTGTCTTCAATGTTGGATGACTTTCACTTTCCTTCCCTCTGCAGTGCTTCTTCCCTTAGCTGTGGGAGCCCGTAGGGTAGATGGAAGCAACCTTGCCCCAAACCCCGAACCCCCAGGGCAGGAGCGTGCTTGGTGATAGAAGTAATGTGTGGTTTATAAAGTATTTAAATTGATTTAAGTAGATAATGACATGTGGTAAGAATCTCTTTCTCAATGTTTATTTCCCAGGCTCCTTGGACTACGTGTCTGGAAATACAGGCTACTTCATGTATTTCAGTCCAGAACATAGGCAAACACACACATCTGAATGTATTTGACCATCAGAAAACAAGACATTGGCCTCAGATCTCTTACCTAGGCTTATGGTGGTCTCTTGAGCTGGGTCTGTGACTGGTAAAAAAAAAAAATATGTGGAATGAAGTGTAGAGTTCCCAAAGTGCAGAATAGCCAATGTCTCTGTTTTTTCTCAGTGCCTCTGTAAAGTAAGCTTGCATACATCTAAATGGAAGAAAACTTTTATTCCTGTTTCACACTATGAACTCCTCTGGGAATACTCTTTCCAGTGGTTTTTACAGATTTATATCTGAGCACTTTGGAGGACTGAGCAGCTGATGGTTTCCTTTGGTACCTTTGATGTTGTCCCAGATCTGTCACATGGGTGAAGCCTTGGTATTCTAGATGATCCCATTACATTTATGTGCATGGGCTACCGGATGTCGCAGTTCAACAGAGACCCTTGCAACCTGTTGTAAATCTATTATTGTAATGATCTTTAAAAACAAGACCCATTTGATTTAATTCAACAGTTTTTATTTTTTATCCTAGAACAACTGTTTCAGATTATGCAAAACGTTCCATGAGAAAGCTTGAAAGATCTTTAGAAGCCCAACCATAGGGAAAAGATATTTATAAGAGGGGATGGAGAATGACTTTAAAGGGGTCATGTTTAGGAAGATATTTGAATGATTTCTAGGATTTTGACATGGAAATAGTAGCATTTGAAAAAAAATCAAAGCTTTGAACATAGTGAACATCTAGTCTCTTTTTACTAGGTTAGGCATTTTGAGTGGTAAAAAAGACAGGAAGACGTTAAAAAAGAAACCAAACTACAGAGATTCGAAGATCAATTTAGGGTATTTGTTTTTAATGTGGTAAATTATGGAGAGAACTGGCTTTTTAAAACATTGCAGTAATATCATCAGTCAGAATGACATGCTTTAGAGTTCATCTCAAATGGGCCACTCTGTTTATGAAGATTTTTATCTATACATGCACATAAATATGTACATATAAATTTTCACAGCCAAAGGAAAAGGTTGTATATTATGGCATAAAATTATATTTTTTGGCTCTGACTCAGCACTCATAAAAATCTAACTATTTCCAAGCATAAGAAAGATGGAAAACACTCTTTATAACATCTTAAATAATTGTATGGAAGCCTATCCTATGGCCCTTGTGCATAAGTAGCTCAGATTGAATTTTAGGAGAGTTTTTTGTACATTTCAGCATTAACTTTAGGCATAGAAAGAGATCATATATTTAATAGGTAACTTCCTTGTGAACTTTTGGTCCCAGCTACCTACAATGAAATGTTCATATCTGCATTTAAATTCAACTATTAAGAAGAACCAGAACCTTTTCCTATGCCTGTTGCCTAATAAAACAAACTTTCCAAATTCACCCTAAGGGCGGAAAGTGCAATATGTATGTATGTGATTCGAAGCAAAAGCACATAACTAGAAATCACACGGGACTCTATCAAGGAAGCATTGACATTTGATTCGCCCATGAATAAATTATGATTGTACTTTGAATGCTGGGTAATGTCACTACTAAGAAAAATTAATGTGAACTAAGCTGTTTATCTAAGGCAGAAGAGTTGGTGTCATGTAGGATCTACTGAACATTTAGAAAGGTGGATGTTATCAAATGTTCTAAGAAGCATAATAAATATTATTTGTTAATTTTTAGGTTTTTTACGGGGATGTAACATGACAGAATGTCAAATTTCACTGCTTTTTTCCTTCCAAGTGTGAAGACTAAGCCAGGCTACTACCATCACTCAAAAGACACTGAGATGAGTCCACTTGAGTTCTGCTATAATGCCTTCGCTTTGCTTGAAAAACAAAATACCGAAAGTGATCGCTCTCATCAATATACCTAGATCTATTAAAACTATTTTTATTACCCCAGTTTAAATTTGTTTTTTCTGTTCCAGATAAATGGTAACCAAGGAGTTTAGACAGAAAGGCAGATTTTTGAAGTAACTGTACTAGCGCCTGGTTTGCAGTGCATAAGCTTGCGTTCGTCATGGGGAGTTGCCAGTGTGCATGCAAGGCTGCAATCCTGTTCTCATCCTCTCCCTCTCCCTCCATCTTTCAGGGTCCTCTTCTCATTTGCAAAAGATCTGTCTCTGTTTCCCATTATCTATCTGTCATTTTGCTCTTTATTTGTAATGTGGGTTTCTCATTTAAGAGAAACCATATGATATTTAAGTGGCATGTCTGGTTTACTTCAGTTAACACAGTGGTCTCAAGGTCCACCCGTTATCCATTTTCCAACAAATGACTCAGATTTTTCTTTATGGCAGAGTAGTGCTCCACTATGTGGAAATAGCATATTGTCTTTATCCATTCATCTGTTGATGGGCGTGTGGGCTGCTTCCAAGATTTAGCGTTAGGAACTGTGTGCAGAGCAGCTGCTAAACCACTGACGCATACGAAGGTCTTAGTGAAAGCATACCATTAGGCAAAGTCTGTTGTTGGCCATGAAGAGTGTGCACAATGTCGCCCAGTTTAAAGCAATGATTTGGCACATTTTAGGGTCACGCGAGAGGTTTCCAAGGCTGCAGGCAGTGAGACAGTGCTGGTTCCAGGCCTTGGGGGCAGAACCCAAGGCTATGCAGGCCCACTTCAGGCTGTGACAGAACAGCTGATCTCATCCAAGAGGCTGTAAAGGAAATTTTTGCTTCTGAAAACCCCTCCTGATCAATGAGATTTAAAAAATTCTGTACAACCAAAGCTTTTCTTCTGCCTTAATATCCAGTTCCTAAAGTAAATCCATCAAGGTCTTTTGCAACCCTGTCATCTCAGCTCACACTGAAATAAGTAACGGCAAGAAATAGTTATAGGATCACTTCTAAACAAGAATACTGAGACCAGACTCTGTGTGTGTGTGTGTGTGTGTGTGTGTGTGTGTGTGTGTGTGCAAGGACTCCCTGACTAGAGTGTGACAGCTTAGAGCAGACATAGCTGTCACACTGCCATTGGGTGAGACCCTTCCCTTGATGGGAATTCTAGACTGAGATTCCAATGCCGTTAGTAAACACACGGTCAGAAATGATTGCATTTAAGAGCATTACTGTTTTCAGGGTTTTATTCCTATGTTTCATCTTTGGAAGAAAGAATATATTTTGTTTTCCATTCACGGCAAATTAAATCCATCATTTGATTGCTAATTTGGGAATATCACATTGACCTTTAACTTCCTCACTGAAAACTGAGTTTATCACAGTCTGCTTCCGTCCCTCTGATTTAGCCCTTAAAATGCCAGTTATACAGTTCCAAGATTTATTTTGCTTAACTAAAAAGTGCATCAGGGAGAAAGCAGGTTTGCTGGTATCAATGTCGTGACCTCTAACGTTTCCCCCAGGAGACCTCAAGGTCACACAGCCAACAGCTTCATGTGCTTGGAAATCACAAGCTGACACAAACAGACTTGAAACTAGAGGTGGCTACTAGGGCAGGGTGGGTGCCGGGTGCATGGTCCATGTGCAGGGTGAAAAAGAGAATCTGAGCAGGGAACAGTGCACAGGATCTGTCACCATGGAGACAGGCAGGGCCTCTGGACTCAGCATCAGCAGTCCAGTGAGTGGTAGGTGGGGGGTGGTCTTGACAGCTGGCAAGTCCAGGTGAGACCGGTTGCAAGTGGTCTGGAAAAACAGGTGGACCATAGGCATCAGAGAGGACTCATGCCCAGGGTCAGCATTCCAGAGCAGGTTGGAGCATCCATAGCATTCTGCCTCAGGCTGGGCAGGTGAGCAGCTCAGTTCCCGGGCAGACTGCAGCACTTGCTAATGAATGGCCTCCACCAAAACACTGAATACCTCTGAATGCTGGTCTGTAAAATTAGACAGTTCCTACCTTAGTGGGACTATGGTAGTGTTACTGAGACTTAGCACACACCAGAACCACACTTTGTGTGACATACAGTAAATGTTGTTTTAAAACAAATAGTTACTAGGGTTATGTTTAGAGCAAGATGATGATTTTAATATAGAAACAGGAGTTCAGTTACTGGAGTTAGGAGACCCAGTCGTCTGAGGACCAGAAGAACGATGATATGACATTAAGAGTAGCTTTCTTGGTCAGGATACCACGCCGGGAATGGAGCTGGATTTGTATGTGGGCCTCATGGGGTCCTCTTTGGACATGAGAAGCCCCAGGGAGTAAGAACTAGATAGAATGTTGCACTGACTGTAATTGTCCAGCTGAATTCACATGGAACATGCTTAAGCTATGATCATATTAAGCTCTTTGCTGAAAATTAACCCATCATGTGAACCTCCTCCAGCATTCTGTACTCTCCTTGGAAGCCTCATATCTCAGGAAGAATCTTGTGCATCAGAAATCATAGTTCATCAAATTTTGTAAATCGCAAAATTCAAAATATCAGATCAGAAATATAGGGTGGAGAGTAAAACCGGTTTCTCATCACTGTTTTCTTCCACCTCTCCTCACGACCAGTCCGCGGCCTATACCACCCAGCTCTCCGTGGTCCAGGCCCTTTCCTACCCCCATGTCTGCTTCAGACTTTCTGGGTCCGTGGCTTTGAGACCTTACTGGGCCCACAGTCCACTGATCGGGAACAGACAAGGCTCAGGCAGTTGAATTACCCAAGGCCACACAGCAGGCGAGTGATAGAGGAAGCCACATTTTCTGAATCCACTTTTCATGTTGACTAGAAGCTGACGGTGGCTTCCTCTGTGCTTGCTCCCATTTCCTTGTGTTTTAGACAGTGGCCTTTGTGGCCTCCCCTGGGGCACCCACAAAATGCAGGACACTGAGAGCCCCTCAAGGCGGCCCTCTATGGGGCCGAGTCACTGCTGTAGAAATGAGTGGTTTATGCACCTGTGTCAACAAAGGGGAAGAGCATCTCAGGCCAGGCCATGTCGGATTCACCTTGGATGTGCAAGGGGTGAATGAGAAAAACGCTGCGTGGAGTATGGCTGGTCTTTAGTAAATGCTTGTTAAAGAATAAGGAAGAGACCTAGCTTGAGGGAGGAAGTTCGCAAATCTGAGTGTGAAGCTGGGGTTGTTTGTAAAGTATTATCTTTTGCAAACGGGAAGGGGGCCAGGAAATGGAGAGGGAAAGAAGGAGGATGTGTTGTGTACCTGTACCGACTGCACACAATGGCTATCGTCAGCATGAACTGGAAACATTGGCTAATTTAAAAATTTTAGCAGCAGTGCTCTGCACGGGTATGGGCCACGCTGCTAAAATTGACTCTCAGTTCTTGACTTATGTGCTGATTTCACCCAGGGAAGTTTCCTAACCTCTTTGTACCCCAGTTGTTACATCTTTAAAATGGAGATAACACGCAAGGACCCGAGTTCAATCCCCGGTAGCAAAAAAACCAAAAAAAACCAAAAAAAAAAAAAATGGAGATAACAGTGACACCTGATTCACATGGTTGTTGTAGGATTTACATGAATTAATGCATGCACTGTTCTTTAATCTGCTACACAGCAATGTCTTAATGCATGCTGGTTTACAACACAGACAGACACGAGAATGGAGAGACATGCAGTCACTGCAGAAGAAGCAGGACTTTATGCTTCAGTAAGTGTGTGCTTGGGTGTGTGTATCTGCTGGAGGTCAAGGAAGGTGGGAGACAGAGTCTCAGGTAAATTTGGCTCAGGGACTGAATGATCCTACAGTTATTCATGCTTTCAACTCAGAACCAAGAAGCTAGAACAATTTGAGAAGCTGGGTCAGAAACTACTTCAGTTTTGTGCCTGGTCAGTTTGATTTGCATATGGGGTTCTAACTACATATTAATGTTAAGTTACTTAATAAACAAGGAGGTCAGGATTTCAGATCTAGAGTAATGACTGAAGAATCATTAGTGTAGAAGTACTCAATGGTAATAGCTGGTATTTACTGAGGCCTATGAGCACTGTGATAAATATTATAAATCCCTCATCTTAATATTTGTCTCCGCCTCCTAAGGAGACAGGATAGATACATTTCACTGATCAAGGAGCAGGGATGACTGGCTCATGACAGGGCACACACAGACCCCAAACCCTGCCCTAGCTGCAGGCCATTCCAGCCCTCGACGTGAACACAGGCTGCATGGAGCCCTCAGAAACCTCCCTGACTGTGAGTCCTGACCCTACCGAATGCGCTGGGGTCAGGCTTGTGCTCTGTGTCTGTTATGAGTCCCTGGGAGAATCGGGGCAGCTGGTGTGTGACCAGCAGCACTGACCAGCCAAGTTTGCTAGGGATTGAAAACGTGGCATTTTTGTTATACAGAGTAGAGCCATAAAAACATGCTAATGGCTTTCTGTATGAGTCCTATACCAGCCATGAAGGTGATTTTAAAAGAGGAATTCCCAAAATGTTTAGAGCAATCACAGAATCGCTGAAGTAATTACGTTGCCTCCCCAAGTGACTATTTTGAAGGGAAATGCTAGTTTGGATTTGTAGTTTCTGCTGTATTTAATAAATACCACTTTCATTACTAAAAGAGCTTGCTTCATAAATGTGGGGTTTTTGGATAAAAGGGGAAATAGAGAGGAGCAGAGCACTCATCTTACATTATTGCCATGCATTCTGCACTTCATTGTTACTCTCTGTGTTTGGAGTGGAATCGGTCAATTGGGTCATTTTCGGAGCGCGATGGCCCATCATCATCCTACTTAGATTTGAATTGTTCGCAGCACTCTGACCTTTCCAGAGAAAGACTCTAGCTGCCAGTCACAAAGCATTGCTCTTACTTTGCAAGGACCTTGTCAAAGGGTGGGGAAGCCCCTTGAACACTGGTGTTACAGGCTCCTCACTTCTGTTAGGGGTCCAGTGGACATTCTTCCAAGTGAGATTTGGCCTACGCAGAATCTGAATCCAGTTGGCGATTAACATTTTTATAGGAGAAATCTGCTGAATGTTTATATCTCAGCCTGTCTGTTTGTAGTAGACAGAAAATAGTCCCCAGAGCTGATGGTACATCAGGCCTCCCTCCGTATAATCTGGCCATCCACATTTCTGTCAGGTTTTCATAGCCACTGTTAGAAATATCTACTCTGTTTCTTTTTTCTTACAGTGGTTGCACAGCAAATTAAAAAGATCCATTCCAATTTAACAATCTCTGCTTGACCAATTTTTTGCTCTGCTACAGCTCTAATCACATTTTTTTTCTGCAATACTGGGGATTAAACCCAGGGCCTTTGCACTGAACTATATTCCCGGCCCTCACTTTTTAAAATTTCTTTATTTTGAGCAAGAGTCTCACATGCTAAGCTGCCCAAGCTGGCCTCAAACTTGTGATCCTCCCGCCGCAGCCTCCCAGAGGCTGAGGATTGTAGCACACGCCACCACATTTAGGACAAATGTAATCATGTTAATTCGCACTTTATTTTTCTGTTTATTTTGCTAAATCATTGTGAAGGATGAGTAGAAGGGGAAAGGAAAGATACTTTTAAAGGCGACCTAACTGTAGAGACAGTAGCTTCATTTGAATTTCTCCCACACCACATTTCTCTTTGGCCAATCATTCATTCATTCACTGCAGATTTTCTGAACATCTACTCTGTACCAGTTGTTTTTGAAGCTGCTGAAGAGAAGATTGTGAAAAAATAGGCAGAAGATACCCTTCCTTCAGAGAAGGGATCAGCTGGGAATCAGCTTCTCAAGAGATGTAGGGGCTGAGGCTGCCAGTAAACAAAATCAATGAATTACCAGCGTAGCAGGTTAAGGGATAATGGGGAAAAAAGAAAAGTAGGAGAATGGGTGAGGAGGACTCAGCTGGGGACGGGGTGATGTTGGGGACAGATGACATGGAGAAGTCTGGGAGTCACCAAGCACAGCCATGGTAGCGTTTCTCACACCAGGCTCCTAGAGATGTCAGTCCTGAGAAATGCTGGGCTCAAAGGGGTTCACTGTGCAAGCACTTTGGAAAAACTAAATTTTAGACCTCAAAAAGGCTTGCTAGCACATTCAAGCATCTGAGAGGATCTGCTGGAAGGGCCCCTGTTTAATTCATGTATGTGCACCAGGGTTTCCCTCCCTCCCTTCTTCCTGCCTTCCCTTCCTAACGTGCTGGAGCGGCTGAGCCTAGGCTTGAGTCACCTTCTCGGGAGACCCCGGGGCTGCAGCAGAACAGTCAGGAAGATAGTGCTGGCTCCAGAGTCCTGGGCCTCTGTGTAAGACTGGAATCTGCCACTTTGCCCCTGAGCAAGGTGAACTTTTATCGTTGGTTTGATCTCCTACAAATTGAGTATAAGAGTCAACAGGTGGTAGAGCACCATATAAATTGTAAAATGCTACAGATAAATGTGCTTTTTCCTTTGCTTTTTGGGTACTGGGTGGAGTGGACCTGGTGTTCTTTCCCTGTCTAGGTTGGCACTCCAATGGAGTGGTGCTGGAGCAGGGTGCTGGGCCAGGGAAAGAGGACAGAGCTGCCTGTTCAAGACCAGAACCCAGAGCCCGGGCCATATCAACACCCGGTTCCAGTCAGCCAGGCTACCCAGCCCCGGGACCACTTCTCACAGGGGCCAGTGGTTCCCGAATTTTGCTGCACACTGGAGTCTCTTGGAGCCTTTGAAAATGTACTGTTGCTGGGTTCCTGCCCTCAGACAATCTGACTTAATTGCTATGGGGGTGACTTGAGCACCGGGATTCTTAAACGCTTCCCAAGTCATTGGATGTGCAGCCAGGTTTGGGGACCACTAAGAGAAGCCAGTCCTCGTGAGTCTCATTTTCAGGAAGCTGGCTCTGATCACTGTTACTGTGACAGAACACCTGGGATCATCAGCTTAGCAGAAGAAAGACTTGTTTGGGCTCATAGTTTTGGAGGGTTCAGTCCGTGGTCTTTGGCCTGTTGTTTTGGGGCCAGTAAGTGAAAGAGGGAGCAAGGAACAGGGATCCCAGTGCCGTGCCCCCTATCAGGGCATAGCCCTGTTGAGCTCACTTCTGCCCATCAGGCCTGACCTGGAAAGGTCCACCTCCTCCCTGAAGCACCCTGGGGCACCTTTGTTCTATGAGCCTTTGGGGACATTCAGAATCCAAACTATGGCTCTGGCCAAAAGAGCAGCTTCTAAGCTGATCTGAATGCAAATTGATGGGCTTGATCCTCCTCTCTCCTGGGAAGGTAAATAGGGGAAAGGGAGAGAGAGAGGAGGAGGATTTGCTTATCTCAGCTGCCATCAGGCGGATTCACATTTGAACCTCCAGCAACCCTGATGATTACAACAGCACCATTTCCATTCTGAAGGTGAAATATGCCACCAGAGAGAGCTGAAGCGGGTTGGGCAGGAGTTTGAAGACAGGAGGTTTGCTGTGGTTTCTGAGTCCTTCCCGCCATCCTGCGGCAGCCACTGGACACTCCTGTGGGCTGATGGTCACCTTTCGTCTCCTTCCTTTTCCTTGGCTAACCTGATCTTGAGCACGCACTTCTGCATTCGCATTGAATGCAGCCGGTGTTGACCTCTTTGGAGGGAGGGACAGTACTTGCATTTTAAGCTTAAATCTGGTTGGGAAATGAAGGACTAATGGCACACATGAGGCAACACAGTTGACAGCACATGTACCAGCTTTATGCTGAAGTTCCTTGAGTCAAGCGCCCATGTGGGGCTGGCCCTGCTCTCCCCATTTTCTAGCTTATCTGAAGCATTTTTGTAAAATAGGGAGATATGCAAACAAACAAAGATTCTTCCACAGTAATTGTTTCTTCATTTAACAGGTATGGAGTACTTACTGTGCACTAGATAGCCCAAGTCAAAAGACAAATAAAACATCTCTTACACTAGAGGAAGCAAAGACTTCAAGCAGCAGCAGACAGTAACAATAATGAAAGCAGAAGAGGAGATAAAGAGCCCCATGTAGTGGTGCACACCCAGCCCTCTAGGAAAGGCTGAGACAGGAAAATCACAGGCTTGGGCTCAGCCTGGCAGCTTCAAGAACTCAGGGACTTAGCAAGATGCTGTCTCAAGATTTAAAACAAAAATCTGTTTTGAAATAAATTTGACAACTTCTAAGAAGTACCTTGGAAGACAAATTAATGAAACTAACTCTGGAGGAAATATAAAATTTGAACAGCACCTATTAAAGAAAGTATATTCCTAGCTTGAAAACCTACCTATATGACAACAGCAGGCTCATAAACATTTTAACTGATAAATTATATCAAACATTTAAAGCAGAAAAAAGAAGGAAGACTTCTCTCCTCATTTTAGGAACTCAACATTGTGCTAATCCTAAAACTGGATAAAGATAATAGAAGAAAAAAGTATGAACATAGATAGAAATTTGTTTAACAAAACACACTCTTATAAGTCAGATCTGGCAGGATGTAGAAAGTGGTTTTGTTATAGGGATGGCAGTGTTGGTTCAGCATTGGAAGATCCACCCCCAAAAGTCATCATTTTAACAGAGGAAAGGAGAAAGCCATATGATCCTGTCAGTAGTTGCAGAAAAAGTATTGGACTAAATTCTACAGCTGCTCATGGTAAAAACTATCAATGCTTTCTATATCCTTTTAAATTCTGTGAAATCTGTGGTAATGTCTCCTAGATCTTGATATTATAGTTTAAAAAATGCATAATTCATATTGTGTAACAGGAAGAAAAGGTCTAAAGGAGCAGGGGAAGTGGAAGGGGTAGGGGAAAGGAAGAAAGAGAAAAGAAAAAATATGAGAAAAGGAAAAAAATGGAAACAAAGTCTTTGCAAATAGGGAAAGGTGGAAGGGGTTAAGGGAGGGCAGGGGAATTGGGGAGAAAAATAAGAACCAAGATACTCATGTAATGGTACAAGACCCAGTGATGAATGTAACTGTTTTTTATACCTAAAATGTACCAATAAACTTAATGGGAAAAAAAACCCCAAACAAACAAACAAACAAACAAACAAAAAGATTTAAAACAAAAAGGGCCAGGGATTTAGCTCAGTGGTTCTGCCGCCTGCCTCGAAAGCACAAGGACCTGAGTTCGATCCCCAGTACTACGAAAAAAAAAAAATTGTAAAAAATGGGCTGGGAACGTCACTCAGGTCAAACAAGCTGGGATATAGAAGGGTGTTGACTGAATTAAAGGGAAAGGAGAGGGCCACCAAGGTAGGCTTTGGTGGGGACTTGTGAAGCTTATGAGGAGCTCCATAGTCCCCTCCTGAGTCCTCCTCCTCCAGGTCCTGACCTGAGGATGGTGAGCCGTTACTAAAGAGGAAACCTAGGCTTGGTGAAGGTGAATGACTTGCCAAAGTCCCTGCAGCAGAAAGGGACAGGCATGCAGCTCACCCTCCACAATCCTGACTCTAAGTTTAGCTATCTTTCCGTGACGCCGAGTTTGCTCTGCTGCTTCGGCCACTGGCAGGTCCACATGGATGACAACATCGGTGGGAGCTTGTGGCATCGGGTGACATTTTGATTATTTTTTCCAGTGGAACCCAGCTGCCAGGGACGGTTCTTGCTCCCTTCTCTACCCAGGCACCAGCCGTGCTGTCTCAGATGGAAAATTGAGTCCTGACATGAAAGAACTCCAGAAAACACTAGGTGTAAAATAGAATTCTGAGATGGATCATTCTTTCCCATATTTATGGTACAAATCACAGGTGTCTACAAATATTTAAAGTCACCAATACTTTTGTGTCTTGGTGGTTACATAATTTCATGTGGTACACATCAGACCTTACTCAGATAAGTGCAGTTTTATTTCCGGCTCTCCTAAATGCTTTACGTTCTTAATTTGCCCCACCTTTATTACCAGCTTCAGGCATTACCAGTTCACTGATGATTCCCAAATAAATTCCTCCAGCCACAAATTTCTTCTAAAATGTAGCCCAAGGCCAATGGAGTTAGACCATTCCAAAGGACTCTTCACTAAATATCTCAAACCAATTCTTTATTGTTTGCTCAATTTTATTATTTTCTTACTCTATTTGTAACTCTTTCAATATACTACCATGAATTCAGTTCTCTAAGTCAGACACTTAAGATTGTTGACTCCAGTTAGCTGCCAAATCTGTCCCTAGCTCCTCCCTTCACCACTGATGGGAGCTGACTTCTCTCCCCTATTCGCTGACACCCCTTTGCAGCAAGGGCTCCTAATCATCCTTTTGGAAATAATAGGTGCCCAGCCCCGTAGCCCACCTTGCTGGGCACAGAATTGCCCAGGGAGCTCACACAAAAGCAGAAACCCTCCCTGGACTCCACCACCCAAAACACAACCAGGATCCGAAGTTCCCAGCCTCAAGTCACCCCGTTTCTCTGAGCACCACAGTCTGCTCTTGAATGTGTCCTAAATCGACCGCTAATAAATCCATCTGGTGTCTCTTTTTTAAAAAGCTGAAACTCCATTTTAATTCAATATTCAAATCTTTCTAGTCTGCTATATTTTCCTATGTCAGTTAAGTAAAATACCTTGAAAATAAATTTCTTTGACGATTGCGGCTTTAATTGTCTCTTCAGGCCATCATTTGGTGATTATTGTACACTATCCATATTGTATACAGCATGGCATTTGGCTTAAAGGAGTGTGCGTTCTTTTTCAGTTCAGTGTTGCAAAAAAAACCTTTTTATTTCAGTGGTTCTTCATCTCTCTGGAATGGTGAGCCTACCTAAAAATGTGATGAAAGAATGAATGTTCTCTCGAGAACAGCACACACACACACACTTTCCCTACAGCTTTAGGACTTTCTTAGCTCATCCATACATCTTCAGAGGTATCACAGGTTCTGTCCTTATGGGAAATTGTTTTTGTTTTAGGGACATGGTATACATCTGTATTTTAAATAACTGTTCTATTGAGCTCAGTTCTAGTTGAGATGTGATTAGCTGTCTCTTCTTCGAGAGCCTGTACCATATCTATTGAAAATGAACATCAGACAGAGCCCTTGACCCACCTCTCAGCCTCATTCTGCACTTAACTTGCTCTAGGGCTCTGTGAAGTTCTTCAGCCAGCAAGGTGTGAAAGGAATCAATCTGGATTATGAGTCAGGGAGCCTGAGTTCTTGTCTCCAAATACTGCACTAACTTTGGAGAACTTTTTACAAACAACACTGGTATGAAATGCAGTACACGTGGTGTGACAGTGTTTTGTTTTTTCATTGTGTCCTTTTCATTTTTTTCCAACAAAAGTCTGGTGAAAATACCTGTGAGTAGGAAGGAGCATGCAGAGAGGCTCAAGGAAAGTGACAATGGGGAAATATGCAAGAGATTGCCTTCTGGCCCCAGCCCACCAGGGTCTCTGCTTTTGCCTGTCACAATTTAACTCCGGGGGTGTGAGCATTGCACACATCAGGCACATGGACTGGACCCATCCTGTGGAATTATGTCCATACAACATCTGGTAGTGTTATTGGTGTTGAAAGGGAGCGTGTTGTGGGACAGCTGAGGGGTGGCTAATCTCAAGGCAGATGTGGTGGGTCACTGGTATACATGAGGATTAATAGTTTTATCTCACATAAAAAGCACACTTTTGGATATAAGTTTGAATATGGTTTTGTGTATGGATTTTGTTTCTTTAAACTCTACTCGGGAACTAGAGATACAAACTTGGTCGACTCTGCAGTATCTTTTTGGTAATCTCCAAAAACCAGGATTTAGTATAGACTGATCGCGCTCTCTCGTTTTCCCTCTTGGCTTTATTTCCCTCCTATATTCTGTTCCAGACTTGTGTTGCAGGACTAGTAAACTGTTTCCCAGAGCTCGAGTCCAGCTGACCAGTAACAGATCCAATGTGAGCTCACACACCTTTGGACCACTAGTCCCTACTTGTTTTCCTATCCTTTTCATCATAAAAAGCTAATTATCTCAGAAATTGTAAACCATGGAAGAGAAAGGCTCATAGGAGCTAAAGAACCATGATTAAATTGACCACAGCTTTCCAAGTGCTACAGTTATAACCTGCCAGCCCTTCCTACCCTATAGGAAACTCTGCTTCAGCCTCATATGTTTCTCTGGTTAAATAATTTCACCCTTGTTGTGACTTGATTGTGTTCTAGGATCATCTGAAGTGTGTGAAGCAGTTTAAAACTTCTTCGGTTAAAGGATAAAGCCTTTGTTACATGAAACATTCAAATTCTATCAAATTGAAAAGTGGCACCCTTGCTCTCCCATGGGCAAGTTGTTTAATGAGAGCTGGTGTGGCCTTTGGAGGCAAACGGGAAAAGACAGGGAAAATGCATAAATCTGTCAGAAGGGAATTGGGAGGCGAAGACAAGCTTAGAAAACAAAGGCAGAAACAATTAGAGAACAGTCGTGTTCTGTGGAATCGTGCATGATCGATACTCCCATGAATGATAACAGCTTTGTGGGCAGATCTGGACTTGGCCTCCACCAGTGGACAGAACTGGAAGAGCGAATGGAGCTTACAGAGGGGTCGGAGATGCTGGAACAGGAGTGGACAGAGGGTGGGAGGAGCACAGGGGTGACCTGGGCAGATGGTGCCGGGGGTTGCAAAGTAGGGGGACCCGGTGGGTCAGTAAGAAGGCCTGATAGGGAGAGCTTAGGACTTGAATTTGAATCCTGGCTCTGTGGTTCTGGGCAAATTCCTCGACTTCTCCAAGCCTCGGTTGCCTTGGGTAACATGGGAATGATGATAATAATCTTCCTCTCTTATTGTTGAGCAGATTTAGATCTGCAAGGTTTTTGAAAATGGTACTGGATTGAACCCAGGGCCTTCACACTGAGATACATCCCAGTTCTTTTTAAAAAGTTTCAATTTTGAGACAGAGTTTTGCTAAGTCTCTTAAATTGCCCGGGCTGGGTTCAAATTTAAAATTCTCCTGCTTCAGCTTCCCAAAATACTGGGATTATAGGTGTGTGCCATCAAGCTCTGCTCAGATTTACAAGTCAAAAAACAAGTTAAGATTAGAATATTGCTTTCTATGTTTCCTGTCCACCGTGGTAAGCATTTATTTATTCCTTGCAAAGTTAATCTGAGCATCCTACAACATTAACTATTATATTTAGGCTGGAGCCGGGAATAAAGACTTGAAAATAGGCTAAGGAATCTGAATTTGAAAAAGCAACAGACAGCCATTCTTGGGCAGAGTTGGATTTGGAGATTCTCAGCTCAGAAGGCATCTACTCAGCTAGACATGGTGGCACTCCATGGAATCCCAGCCCTCTGGGAAGCTGAGGCAGCAGGATTGCAAATTGAAGCCTGGCCTGCACCATTTAGCCACTTAGCAAGACTTTGTCTCAAAATAAAAAACAAAAATGCCGGGCTGTGGATTTAGCTCAGTGTTCAGGCTCTGGGTTCAACGCTCAGTAATGAAAAAAAGAAGCAGCAGCCCAGAATCAGACCTCGGGGGTCCCAGCGCAGCTGTCTCAACACCCTGCTGGTTGGGAAAACTGCTCAGCACGGGATGGAGACCCTTGGCCCTTGGCACTGGCCTGCGGCTTGGTGACAAACAGCACAGAAGGCATTTGTCTGAAAAGAAAAAAAATAAAATTGGATTTCAGGGGATTAAAGTTAGTCAAAATTTGGGGGGTTTTCCCCCTTTGCTGTGGGTCTTTAAGGGTCTGGTTCCAAGGTTGAGAAGTAAAAAGCCAGAGAGCTAGGCTGGAGATTAACAAGCAGTCCCCTCCCCCGCCCAGGGTTGGCACTGGCCCCTCACAGGGACAGCAGTGGAGGGCCTTTCCCTATTCTGCATCGTTGATCCTCCTAACCCTCAGTCCGGCTCCAGCCTCCCAGCGTATCCTCTGCTTTCCTAGGAGACTGTGGGAGGAGCCACTGCTGGAGTCTTGGGATGTGGCCATGGTCAATAGTCCTCTGACCCCAGTCTATTTCAGCCAGGCGCTCCTCCAATTCTGATCTCAGGTCTTTGCATAATTACAGTGCCTTTCTCCTGGGCTTTGCTAGTGGTTCCTGGACTGTGATTTAGAAGGAAAAAGACCCAACAAGTTACTTGCTGTTTTCATTCACCGCTCAATGCAGCCTCTACAATAGCAAACTGTTCAAACCAAGGGCAGCTGATCTCCGATGAGTTAAAGAGGCCTCCTTCCTCTCCAAGCGTCTGCTTTTCTGATTCAACGTTCTTGCCAGTGATTTATTTTTGCAACCTCAGCTTGTGCTGTCATTGTAGGAATTAGGAATCCGTAGGGGACATGGCCAAGGTCAAGCGTGGCCTTGGGGAAGAGAATTCCTTAGCCCATTCTGCTACTACAGATGGAGCATTAGTGGTAAAGAAGGGCAAAGGACTTGCAGATCCTGGGACTTGGTGGTTTATCAGGAGCACGCGCGCGCACACACACACACACACACGCGCGCACACGCGGGGAAGAGTATCCACAGCGAAGTTATATAAAGCACACCAAACAGTGCACAAAGCCACGAAGCACACACCCTAAAAAGAAGCTATCAGTGCTTCATTGGACACACCTTCTAATTTACCCTCAGGTCTGCAGAAATGACCATTAAGGATTATCCTTCACCTCTTCCCTACAGATCACAGGCAGCGTTATCATAAAGGTGACCAATACAGTGAAGAGTCACCAGTAGCATCTTTGTATTTAAAAAAAGTTTTCCTGCGGCCGGCCGTGGAAGGAGTCGGATAAAGCCAGCTGCTCTCTGTGCCCTTCCCAACTCCCCGCGGTCGGATGCCAGGCCCCCTCCCCCCGATTTTACGGTGTGCCCTTCGGAGTGTCTGAAACGGGGCCTTGGACTTTTCTCGCCTCTGCTTCTGCCTTGTCTTCCCTGCCCCCTCCCCATTTTTAAAAGGCTTTAAAGAACATCTCCCGGAGACGAAAATAGCTCCGGTGCGAGAGGCCTACACCCGGGTGCAGCCGCGACGCAGGTCAGCACGCGCGGCCGCGGACACAGTGTCTGGCTGGGCGGAGGCTCGGCTTGGCCGCCGACCTGGGCCTGGGCCCGGTGGGCAGCGGGGAGCGGGCTTGCGGGACGCGGGTGGGCCGGGCGGGTGGCAGGGAACCGGAGCCCGGGCCCCTCCCCCTCCGCTTTGCAAGTGTATTTCGCCCAGGCAGGGATTGGCGACGGTCAAAAGGGAGCAGTTGGCACTGAATGTCACCCTGAAGGTAAAATGAAAGACAAAAGATGAACGCATGCTTGCTTTCCTTTTTGCAGAGGCTGCGGCGGCGGCGGCTGGAGCAGCGAGATTTAAAGGGGAAAAAACCGCACGCGCGCGCGCACACACACACATACACACTCACACTCACACGCAGATACACACCCAGAGGCGTCAGCGATGCAAACGCAGTAATAATGCAATCAAAGCAAGACAGTGCCGCGAAAAAATATTAATAGAGATATTTATTTATTTTTTTAAAAAGACCAATGCATGCAAACATAAAGCCACACATACCACGTAGCCACCTGGCAGCCGCCCGCAGCCGCGGGGCTCCGCTGCCAAGTTGTCATTGAGAAAGCAGACGGGAATCATGACGTCCCGGGTCACAGGGAGCGCGGACCGACGCTGCCACGCGCGCGGGGAGGCGCCGCGGCGCTCGGGCTAGCGGAGCCCGCGCCGGCCCGGCCCGGCCCGGTGAGTGCAGCGCTCCGGCCGCCGCG